>OX392456.1:123993-426998 GCA_947623535.1 Coelioxys conoideus | reverse complement strand
GATATCTCGTTTGTTAGCCTGTAACTTGTCGTTAAGGGAGATATATTCTAGGATATGTTAGCATTCTAGCGCGCACGAAGCGTGTTCTGTACAGCTTTAGGACAAATTTTTCTAGATCAAATTCAAAACGTTGTTATTGTATTTGGGATGGCCGTGTGCAAATCGCGGGCATCGGGACTTTAATAGGAAAACGTGAAGAAATCATCGTGCAGCTACCTATCGTCATTTTTCACTCAAATTCGTTATTTATTGTCGACCTCCGAAGTACCTTGAACACACGGGGCTGTGCGGTGTATTTCTAACACGTTAAATACACGCGAAAGGATTAGCGAGGGTTAGCGAAATTTTTAACCGAGGTGTATTGGCCGTGCATGTTCGCGCACGGTGTCGCTGCTGACGCGTAACGAGTTCGCCTTATACGGCGTAGCATCGACGGTTTTCTAAAAAGGACCGAACTTCTGATCGTGTCTCGAAGAAGGAATTTCGTTGTCGATGATCGGCCGTGGACGCGTAATTGGGATATCGCGAACAAAATTCCGTCGAGGCGTTAGAGAAAAACAAAGACTAATCGTATGTATACGTATTTAATGCGTTTTAAAATCCGAATTGACTCGGACACCCGTCGATCGTTCGCGTTCTTGACAGCAGCGCGTTACTCTGTTCCAAATATAGTCAAATTTATGTAGAAAATTATTGGAAAGTTGTTCGAAGCGTAGACCTTGGTGTCGATCGCAGTGAGAGGATAGTCGATTCGCGACGATGCTGTTGCCTGCTGTCGGTCTCGCGAATCTAGGCGTCAATTCATATAGTCCAAGTTAACCAAAAAGAAACAGAGATGAAATCTTTATGAATGAACGCGGTGGAAGACGTATTGCTTTACAGCTTTAAGTCGTGTTTTTACATTGCCTGAAAAAGGAATCCTCGGAATGGTTGCGCGTTTATTCCGACGCATTCCTTGCTCTCTTCATTTTACAGTATTCTCTTCTTGTTGTTTGTTGTCCCGTGTTTCCTCTTCTCGATACGGTTGTAAATATTTAGCGCGATTTCACGAAGAGACAGGCTACGTAAAGCACACACGTATTATTAACTCTGTATAAATAGGTCTCTCTCGTATATAGATCTACGTAAGTACAAAAATCGTTGCCGGACCGCGATATTTTTTTTCTTCCCTCTCTCTCTCTCGTTCTTCGTTTCTTTTGTCCGTATTATTGATTCTTGGCCGCTAATCTGGCTCTCGCGGACTCGATCGAACAACGTGTGTACAGCCGGGAACTTAGGACAACGTTTAGATTTTAATCGAAGAGAAAAGTTTAGTAGTCATTTATGTAATGACACAATGTTCGTTGTATAAAAGAAGAAAGGAGAAGCGGCGGAAGTTATTGGAGGAAAATGGAACTTTTCCTCGTCCTGTAAAAGACTTGACAAATTTGAACGTGACCCTCTGAATTAAGTAAATAAGCGATAGAATCGTTTAAAAGAGGATAGCTTTAAGAGTAGTAGCCCCGTTTAGATGCGAAATCACACGCGCGTACACTCGCTACCCACACACACACACACACACACATCCACACACAACAAACACAGAAGCACATCGTACCAACATACATCGGCCGCGTTCAAAGTAATTATCGTTATCGTTCATACTATTACCCTAATTTATCTAGTATTTAGTTACATTACGAATTATTGTTAACTACGTTGATTAACCGCTACGCTGTATTACCAGCATAAGTATTTCTCTTCCCCCGTAACCGCCGACAATACGTATTTAAGCAGCGACGATTCTATGTTTCTTATTTTTTTCTCCCGTTTTTTTTTTGTTTCGTTTATTTTCATCGCGCGCGGTTTTTCTTAATTTATTGCCCCGTATTCGTCCTCAATTATTTATTTTTTTTTTATCGTTTACGTCCTCACACGTCGTTCACGTACGAGTTATACATCGGTCTTCGTAATATTACCGCTACCACCACTGCGACTGTTATCATTATTACTGCTACTACTACACTACTGCTCCTGCTACACTACTACTACTACTACTACTACAACTACTACTACTACTACTACAACTACTACTATTAATACTACTATTATTATTACTACTACTATTACTACTACTACCACCGCCGCCACCACTACTGCTATTATTATACTATTACTAATTACTAATACAGCGCCGTTCTCCGTTGCGTACGTACCTATACGCGTGCGCGAATGCCGGGCCGTCCCCGCGTGTAGACGTACGTACCTACACGCAAGCGCGTTCGTAGAGAGCGTCCCCGCGTATATGTACGTATTCGATCTGTTTATATACGTTCTATAACTATACATATTATTAATGTATTGCCTTTAGCCGTAATTTTAGATAATCTGTAAATAATACTGCCGCGTTCACCGTCGACGTATCGGAACGCTGTTCGATTTTGACTCGCGCGATTCAGTCGTTTCCCCGAATTGTATGATACCTGTATATTATCTATACATAAATATTCTATATATATTAAGAGGTATATATATATAAATACATATATACGTATACAGTTATATAAAATATTTATGAATTGTGAATAATAGTTAAGGAAATCGTGTATAAACGTTCGTTCTTAGGTTTTAGGCCAAAAAAGACGCGCTTAGGTTTAATCGACTTTGTTGACGTTACCGTTGGAACGACTGAATCGCGCAAATTTGATCCGCGACTTTCCTTGTACTATAATCAAAAACAACTTCTGCACCTTTCTTCTCGTGATCCTTATAAGACTTAAACAGGGTATTTGAAAGAGGATCCGGTGAAATCAACGAGTTCTATCGTCGCGCCTGCAACATCGCGCGAGTATGCTCGAAATAATGGTGGTTCGTTTTACGGACCGGCATTGTCCTTGTGCCCAGTGGCTTTCCAAAATGACCGCTTTTGGCGTGCCATGTACGGTGCTTGCGGGCGAAAACGAGACGGGCAGGATCGACGATCGCCTCGCGGCTATCTCGCCGGTTTTCTCTTTGACTATAGTGAGAATCGATCGCGAGAAGGAATTCAGCCGTTGTCGTTCCATTTCCTACCATCCCTTTCCCCCCTGACCCGCGTATTCCCTTATTCCGTCGCGTCGATTCGAGGAAAGAGTAGGGTTTCGATACCGTCGATCAAAGCAGCAAACGCAATCTTTCCGTCGAAACGAAGCAAGCGTGTGTCAATGATGTTTGCAAAAATTCTAGAAGCATCGTGAAACTTCACGACCGCGCTTCTATCGTTCACGGCAAAAGCCCGACCAAAGTTCCTCGCTACATCGACAAGATGCTGCTTCCTTTTTCAAGAAAGAATGCGTCTGCGTTTAGCCTCCTCTCATTGATCCTCGATTCATTGCTCATGAATCAATGACACGATGGCCATCGCACACGAGCGAATTTTCCACTGTTCCGAACTTTGCAGGTCCTACGTTTTATGCAGGCGTTGCAAACTTTCAGGTGGAAACGCGCGTATTTCCTTTTCTTCCCCCTGGGCGTCAGTTTCCTTCAACCGGGGAAAGGTGGTCGCTTTTATTATAAAATAGTTTTCCGTTAGTTTTGGAGACTGGTCTTATGAGATTCCTAACCCTTGAAGGCGGCGCTTTATCTCCCTTTGTATTATAGTTCACTCGATACATTAGCCCGGCGGAAATCTCTCGAACGTGTTCGTTGAGAGAGCGTTCGATGCGACGAGCGAAACAAAATTAGCTAATTTAATTAATGTATGACATATATACACACATATATATGGATATGTTTGTATATGTACATGTACATTCGCGAGAGGGAGGAACGAATACTTAAGAAAAGCATGTAAGAAATGTGTAAACGAAAATGGAAACGAACGTTCGAACACCTGCAACGTATAAATTTACACGCAAGCAATAATAACAAGGCCTTGCGATTTATTCGAATGCCTACCGTTTCGGCGTAACAAGGACGGTTCAACTATTAATTGCAGTATTACTAAATGTATACAGATTAAAAGAATACACTTACACACCAACACCAACATTAACGATTGACTTATATACACATACACACACTAAATACTTCACATCGGATAAGAAGACTCTTGTAAATAGTTAGCACGTAATTGATAATATAGGCGACAAGACCTATTATCAAATTTATTTATAGTAAATTTTCCGAAATACCGTATATCTCTGTGTTATTAATCGATACGACCTTACCCATCCTGTCAAAACCGTATTGCATCTGCGAGATTAATGTAAACGAAGATTGCAATAAATAGTAGGTAAGTATGTACAGAATCGTGTATTGTATTGATATACACTGCTAGTTACATTATAACACTTGGTATTCTAATGTAATAACTTTGTTAATAGGTAGCACTGTAAATCTGCAGCATTGTACATTTAACATTAATTCAAAATTCAGAAGAATATAACTATTACTAGATTCATTTATAATCTGCAAAATCTTAAGATACAAACACGCATATAATTGGTTGGAGACATTATTGATTTTTATATTAATCGATATTCATACTCTTTCGATCCGATAAATGAACCAACAGGTGCCGTTTCAAATCGGGCATATTCTTTGGAGTAGCTGAGCATTTGTGACATTTTAGCGGAGTGTTCAGATGCTCGGCACTGTCCTCGGATTTCAATCTTTTAAGTTCACCTTTCTCGCGCAATTGGTTACAAACATCTGCAATGGATGTACTGTAAAATTTACGTTTTTCAAAATAATACATACACTCACCTTTGGAGTGCAAAAAGAAAGGAGTTGTAAACGAATTCCAGTGATATTTGGTTTTTAGACACGGACTGTTAAAGTCTGTACTTATTACATGTAAGTGTAGCCGATGCATGCTAGGTACAGCATGATATCCGATGCTATTAAAAATGTATTGATTACTCAGTACCGTAACCCTTATTTATAATGTCCAGTGATGAGTATTGCATATACATACAAGAATTCAGAATCCTTGTGCTCTTTAATTAATTCATCCGCGATCGTAGCCATATGAAACAATAAATCTTCGTTTTCCTTTTTAATGTGCCATAACGATGGGATATCTGCTTTTGGTAAGACCAGGTAATGAAATTGGGCTTTTGGATATTTGTCCTTAATGACAACTACTTTATCGTCTTCCTTTACTTTAAACGCAGGATCTTCCATAGAAACAAGCAATCCGTTTGCCCAATGATGTTTCTTTGGAGCCATTGTATCGGTCAGCAAAAACCTTGGCTTACGTTTCATTGTTGCTCTTTTTTTCGTGATCCCAGACTAATATTTTTATCTAAAATAAATGTTTATACTTTGAAACAGGATTTTGGCACTTTGTCCACTGGATATAAATAGCGTAATACAATGTATAGTAAAATACTAAAAATTGCAATCATATGAAAAGTTTCATTTTCACTCGTTAAAAGAACGAATGACACAAAAGTAATTACCGATGAAAATTACCTATTTTAAATTTTAAGAATTTCACGCTAATAAAAACTTTTTTGTAAACATCATAGAGGTTATGTTTGTCCTATGGCTTATGTTACTAAATTCTAGATACGAATAAGCGATGGAAGACCGTTTACTTAGCACTCGGAACAATTCTATGTACGCGTGATTAATATCACACATTTTTTGTAGCTTTTCATTCCTTTCGCATTTGTTTATTTTTATTCAACGCTCAATTTACGAATCACCAAACAACTCTGACATTTGTGTATGGATCAGACGTTATGTCATTCAATGCGCATGCGTATGAGTCTTATTTCAGATATTCACGACGATAGCTTTTAAATGCGAATCGCAACAGAAAGTATGATCTTGAAAATAGAAATATCGAACATATATGAAATAAAGGAAAGGAAACGAAAGGAAAAATTAGTCGGATAACTTTAAATTTATTTATTTACTCAAATGGAAGGCAATCGATAAATTTGCAACAAATAAAAATAAATAACACTCTCTCTAGCAATAATTACGTGATCGTTACTTAATCGTACATTATTACAATAAGTTCATAGATACTTAACAAAACTTATATCTTTTCTTCTTCGCATACTCATACAAAATATGTTCATGTGATTGATGCATGTGTGTGTATCCGCGCGAGCGCTTACGCGATTTCGTACTTATTTGTGTTTGAATCTTGCGTTGCATTCGGTGCAAATCGCGCGCAGCGTTGTTATACAAATATCTTTCACAAATAAATTCCACGCACAGACGAGTTTTGCATTCTGAAATCTCATCTGTTCCGTTACGTGCACCTGTTTCATTCTTTTTTTCTTAATATTTTCATTCGATACACTCTCATACGTCTTATTATACAAAGAAAAAGACACTTTCACGCGTCTCACGACAGACTATCAGATTCGCACAGCCTGACAAATCAATCATCAATAGATTTCATGATTCGAAGAAAGTAAAATAATTACAGGATAGCAAGGCTAAGAAACGATTTTTGCTGCGATACGTTCAGAAATAAATGAAGAAAATAAAAGAGAAAAGAGAAAAGAAAAAATATAAGGGGATCGTACATACGTCGTGTTTTGATCGACTTTTTGGCGGATTCATGATCGTTGTTATTGTTTCAAATATTCCCCTAAATCCTTACGTGTTAATCCGCCCCACCGACGTCGTATCAACAGCAGTCGCGATTCTAGCTCACATATGATACATTATTTTACAACGCGATTAAGAACGTTTATTGTCATGGCAACGGGTGGTAGAATTTCTATAATGAAGCGATACGCGGTGGCAAGGGGATTTTTGGCACAATCTTCGATCTCGATTACCCACCATGTTCTCTCTCACTTTCGGCGGAAGCGCTATGAATTTTTTCATTCTGTGTATTGCGATACTAGGATTTAAATGCAGCGTTAGTGGCACTAATATGAAGCGACCTACGTGTATGATCATCCGGTTAACAGGAATCAATTTCGACTTTTAAATGCATAGATTTCGAACGGATATCGATTACGAGACGACATTGTAAATTAAAGCGCTGAAGCCTCACACGTAATGCAATCGAACGATCGATAAAACAAAAGAAAACGAAACTATTTAATAGCGTTACTACTACCAAAGCTTAACTGGATTGCCACCGGAAGTACCACAAATTTCATTCGATTTATTAGGTTATAAAGCAACATTAATATTGTCTCGACTACGTAAGGTAGTAGAGGAAAAACTCAAAGATCGGTTAGGTTGTTTCGATGTTCTAACGAGGAACATGGTGTTTCGAGGTTCATGGGATCTTTCTCTGTTGTGTGTGAAAGTTTGGAATGTTGCATACCTTTGCTGTTCGTTTGTGCGATATGGGCTGATATGATCATCGTTCGATGATAATACGTATATACGTTTGCCAAATTGCCACTTTTGATCGTGAAATAAATGGATCACGCCTAATCTACTTGAATCGACAAATCACTCTCCGCAACCAGAAATTCATCGTTGACATTCATCGAAATTAATTATTCGTACGTTTTGGTAGTAGTAGTAGTTCAAATTCTATCGTCGATATATATCGCGCAAGGAAGGTTTGCGATTCAATTGGTGGTGTTTCAGGGATAACCGATAATTCTAGTGGGGTTCCAATTAGCACCATCATCGATTACGTACTCGTAGCAATGGCTATTCAGAATCCGCTCTCGGAAATAATTCTGTACTTTATTCGAACCGTGAAAGTGTTGAAACACTTGCAGCATTAGTATCTTTTAAAAACGGTACAAACGTAATTTCCAAAACTTTCAGTACTTTCAATATTTCAAGACATTCGAAGCCTTCGAAATTTCCGAAACTCGTAATACTTTCAAACATTCCAAGAGTATCGATACTTTTATGATTCGAATAAAACTTCGAACGAAGCGTTTCATGGTCCATCTACCACGTACCGATATTGCTTGACGTAGTCGCGTACATTTTCACGTATATTATCCACGCTCGGTAACACAGTACGCATTCGCTACTTGCTCCTTTTATTACCGATTTAGGCAGTGCGATCCTTTATCGTTACGTCGACGTACGAAACCACTTGTTTCTGCAAAGAATGTCTCAGAAAAATGCGAAGCGCTATTCGTTTTACCCTATTTAGTATTTCGTAGAAAAGTTACTCGTCGTGTCTCGTCGAACGCTACGAATACACCTTCCGACGTGATCATTTCATTTTCTTTAATATCATACTAACGCTTTAGTACGATGCAATTTAAAGTTCAATTAAACATAAACATACAATGTTTATTGCTAGAATTGCAATTAGATTGCAACATACATAGGCAAAGATATGTGTGGAAACGTTTCGATTTGGCCAATTAAGATTCTGAGACGAATACTTCCGTTCTTTTTTTCTTGATGCTTAAGTACAGTGTACAGAAGCGCTGCTCGCGGTACACGCGGTAGCTTCGATCTCTTGCTAGTGCGAGTTTGAAAACATGGAATGTCACAAAAAAAACAACAGAAAAAAAGACTCGTAAAAGGGAAAACGAAGAAACAGTAGAACCGCACGATACCCTGACATCGGTACAATTTTCTGTTCGGAATCATTCCGACAATTTCTATGCGATTATAACTGATTAAAAAGTATGTACGTGTAACTTCTAAAATCACATGCTCTGGCTTAAAAAACGATACACGGCTGTATAGGGAAGTCATCGAGTTCGCTTATTCCGATCATTCTTTTTTTTTTTAGTAACGTCTTTTTATTTCTACGTAGTCCTGACTTTCGAACGCAGCCTGCATCGATTATTTTACATATATGCATATGTAGAGTACCTATGTACTTACGTATACGTACGCATACGCGTATACATAGATACATAGTTTTACGATAGTTAAATTATATTATATTATATTATATTATTCTTGTAAAATGGTAATAATAATTATAGTAATAATAATAATAATCATTAATCCTGATTACGTTAATACAATCGAATATGGTAGTTTTTGGAGCTAGGGGCGGGGGGTGTACGGAAAAGGAAAGTGACGGTTGGGAACGAGGATGGCGGCGAGGGGGAGCACACGAGAAAAAACACATACGCAGCTTTCCCATGTTTCTTGTTTCCCAATTTAAGACACACGCTATTTCGCAGTTATTAAAACCGAAGCAGCACACCATTGTAGACTGGATAGTAAAAACTAGCTAAGAACGCTCGCAAGGAAATTCTTTGGAGAATTTTGAAGACGTCTCGTCGTTGCTTTATTCCCGGTTATCGGGACGATCGAGTCCTCGTCATATTTTCCGCTGTACGTCCTACTTCTAACGATCGATCGTTTTTCTACGCTATAATTAACGTAAACGGATTCTCGGGACTAACGCGACGGTTCTCGCGAGACGTACACGCGCATTGGTTCTTTTTACTAACCGAGAAAGACCGAAGTTCTACAAAAAATCTTTGAAAAATTTCAACTGCATCGAGGTCTTGCTGTTTCCACGTTACGATCGGAGGAGCATAATCTGCTCACGGGAGCGCGATTGTGCACATTCTTCAATTACTCACCTAAATTCGTCGATCATGACAATTGTACAGCTATTTTACTCGTAAGCGGGAGTATCAGCGCTCTTTGCGCGAAACGTTAAGTTTCGCGCGTAAGTACCTTCGAACGTTCACGGGATATCCATAGGGGGCTGGAATTGCTAACAGAGGACAGAACAGAGGCAAGTATCCGCAAAACGATCGGTTAAAATGCACCAGACGGGTCGCTAATTGATCACAACACGCTAAGCACCTGGGCTGGCACTGCCCGAAAAACCTTTCCGCGTTTCGCGATGAGCTTTCCCGATTTTCCATCGATAACAGTTAAGTACACAGGGCCGAGCACCACGAAGGAAACTCGGGCTAGGTCGCGAAGTCGACTTTGTCCCAAGTTAGCGACAAATCGGACGACATCTTGAAGTCGGAGTCTTCCATGTTGAACAGGTCGAACGGATCCTGACTGCTGGCCAACAGCGGATCGTATATGTCCGTACCGCTCGACATACTCGTTGGAGGTGGTTGGTGATTGGAAACGGTAGTCGAAGCGGTCGGAGGTGACTGTGACATCAAAGAATCTAACCAGTCTGGATCGTCCATGTCCATGGGCATATCTCCGATGTCCATCAGTTCTTGTTGCGTTTCCATCTTCACTCCAAGATCGCAATCCAATTGGCTGAAATCCATCGTGTCCAGATCTAGTTCAAGTTCCTAAAACGAAAATCGGGAAATTTATGGTTTACCGTGCAATGCCGAAAGGGCGTTCCCTCCCTCGATACTCCCAATATTTCCGGTCGGATAGAATTCCGGATCCCTGCATCCGAATAATAAATACAGAAGGTTCCTGCTATATCGTGATCGCTTATCTCTACGCGTTAGATCATCGTCGAGTTGCATCGATCCACGTAAAATCGCTACGCGTTATACGATTAGCGACGTTTTCTTATCGTAGATAAAATCTACGACAGTCAGTCGCGACGATAACGGTATAGGTAGTTCGCGGGTGTATTTGCCTAAGTACTAACCTAACTCAACGTAATTCGACTACGATAATCGGACTAGAGTCGATCGAACCTACGTGATATTGGTCGTTATCTCGACTCGGTAGCATAGGAAACGCGACACGGTCGTACCTTCAGGTCCAAGTTAGCGTTATCCGAGGACGTGACTTCTTGAGGTGGCTGAGGGTCAGGCGACGTCTGCTGCGTTGATCGTGGGCTGAGCAACATCGTAGCGTCCAGGTCACCCTCGGTGTTCAACAGGTCCGTGTTGAACGACGTGATCTCCTCTTGTTGCTGTAACTGTTGTAACGCGGTGGGTAATTGGATCGAGAACGTGGCCAGAGGCAATGGAGGCGGTGGCGGTGGTGCCGGTGCCGGTGAACTCACGCAGTCGCTTTGGGAAACGTCCATCGCGATCGGACTGATCGGACTGATCGGACTAGTAGCGGTGAAAACCAACGAGTGCGTCTGACTGTCCGCCGGTGCGGTGAATACCAGATTCTGCTGGAGTTGCCTGTTGGGTGTGGTCGGCGTGGCCGGATCCTGAGCGGCGCTCGGTGGCAATTCGCCGTTCTTTATCAGGATCTCCAACACGTCGTCCACAACTTGACTTTTTATGTGGCTCTTCTGAACTGGCTCGATTTTTACCTGAACAAATCGAAGAATAATTACAATCCATCTTTTCCCTTCGAACAATCGGTCTACCACGAACACGGCTGTTCGTTACTGTTTTAGCGTATTGCGACGATACGTATGAAAACTATTCTCACCTTCAAAAGTTTTGCCGCTTCGTCGTACTGAGGCGGCGGTGGTTTGCCTTCCTCGGGCGTGACGTTCTGTTGTTGTTGTTGTTGTTGTTGCTGTTGTTGTTGTTGTTGTTGTTGTTGTTGTTGTTGCTGTTGCTGTTGCTGTTGCTGTTGCTGTTGCTGTTGCTGTTGCTGTTGCTGTTGCTGTTGCTGTTGCTGTTGCTGTTGCTGTTGCTGTGCCTGTGCTTGCGCAACCAAAGCACTAATCAACGAGCCGTTTAATTTCGTAGGTTTTGGCAAATTGAAAACGATCGCGGCAGGAATTTGTACAGTAGCGTTGTTTTTCGTTTGGTTTTTCTTGTTGTTAATCGCGGTCAACGTGGTCGAGTCCAGAATGGCAGTAGTATTGTTCGGTTGTGCTTGCAAGAACGCGGCAAGACTCGCCTTCGCGTTCAGCTGTTGAAACGTGGCATGTTGCGATTGTTGTTGTGTCTGCTGTTGTTGCTGCTGCTGCTGCTGCTGCTGCTGCTGCTGTTGCTGCTGCTGTTGTTGCTGCTGCTGTTGGTGCTGTTGCTGTTGTTGTTGCAAATGCTGCAACTGTTGCAAGTGCAACGCCAACTGCTGTTGCTGCATCTTGTTCTGTATATGTTGCTGAAGCACTAGTTTTTCAGCGTGAACGGTGGTTGGTTGGGTTTGACGAATTTGTTGAAGTTGCTGCTGAGATTTGTACAACTCTCGCTGTAATTCTTCTATTCGCTTTCTTTGCTCTTTGATTATGTCGTCTCCTGAAACACGAGCTACATCGTGAAAACACCGACGTGTGTTGCGTTCCCAAAAGTTTCTTTTGGTCTTTTGGATCGCGCATACGTTAATTTCGTTTAAAATAAGATTCTGTGACGGTTATCGCGTAAGGTGCCGTAAAAGGAACTGTAAGAGAAACGGAAAACCGAAGACTATATCGTAGATCGGTCGCGTTTCTGTCGTATGACAGAATATGTCTATCTAATGTAATTTAGGAAGATAACTTTGGATAAATTGGTATCAGAATTTGGGAAGACAATCGATATTGCGATGCTCCTATAGCAATCGGCGAAACTACCGACACAGTTCTCACGACAAATACCGTAAAGACAAGTACCTGGCGGACTCGATGGGTCATCGTGTTCACTGCCATGCGGAGAATCCATTCGTGGACTATTGGGTTCATCCTTGACGGTGGAACCAGGACTCTTGGCGTGCGAACTGGACTCGTCGGACGTCATTGGTCCCGGTGTGTCCATCAATATGTGACCCATATGTGTCACGTGGGGGCCATTCGAGTTGGACGTCGAGTTACTGCTGGACGATTCCGTGAAGGGCTTTAATCTTTCGATCAGCTGCGGTTTCGACCCAGACACTGGCAAGTTTCGACGTTTCAACTCCACTTTGAGATCGCTTACTGAAAGAGCAACGATCGTGTCGATTAATCGTCGTTATCGTAATATTTGTTTACGGTCGGTTTCGTCGTAACGTTTATTTTTTGTTACCTTTCATATCCTCTAGCTTGCCCAAAGGCCTCAACGGAGGTTGTTCCGAGGGATTGTTAGAGGAGTTCGAGGGCGCAGGACTCGGCGCGTTCACACTGCTTCCGCTGATGCTTCCTGCGTCGCTGGCGCCGCTGCTATTCAGGGACAACGGTTTTTGTGCTGCCGGTAGAATGATCTGAGGATACTGAACAAGCGAACGAAAGTTCTCAGTTACGCAACGGTCCAGCTAATAAGTTAATCGTACGCAGAAAATGAACGTTCGAAGTCGCGGTGTCGCCGCAACGCGAATTCGATCTCTTCGATTATAAATTTAGACGCAATAACGCGATTCCTGTATAAAATTATCGAGAGAAAGTTTAGGTTCGTTAACGCGTTCTACTCGTTTTCGTTGCATCGCGTCGCGGCCGGCAAATTCGACTTACGAGTTAACGCGCGCGTACCTTGTGCTGCCATTCGAGCTGCCATTGCAGGAAAAGCTGCTGCTGCTGAAGGAGGAGCTCGTAGCTGGTCTCGCCGGGAGGCGCCGAGCCAAGACCGGAAGTGCTGGAAGACACGGACGTCTTTTGCGCGTTCGGCGGGCCCTGCGAACACCGATCGCTCAACATCAGTCGATATTAATCACCGGTATCCTGGTCCGGGCTCAAAATGGGCTTGGTATCCATTTTGTCTTCGGACTAACAACTTAATCGTGACAGCCGTCGCAAATCCGATGCATCGTTCCTCAACGATCACGGTCGAAGGTACCGGACGCGTAATTAACTTATTCGATGTTGTTCGTTTAACGAGACGTTCCACGTGTTCTTTCGTGTCTATTGCTATTTGTGTCCAAAGACGGTGTTGCACGTAACGGTACTCGTTACGCTATTCAGGATTTCGTAAATCGGCCAATTCGGTGCACCGGTTGTTCGGATATAATCATTTCTTATCGGGACCGCGCAAATAGGCTCGAATCGATTCTTTTCTACGAAAGACGACGGTATATCGTGAACGCAACGCGTTTTTCGTTTCGAGAACAATTTCGTCGCAAGTATCGATAAAGCGGAGATATCTCGTTCGATGGAAGCCAGAACTTGTTCGCGTCGTTCTTCGAACGAGAAACGTTTCGTTGGCGGTAACCCGTCGACGAGAAGAGTCGACACAAAAATCGGGTTCCTGCGGTCCATGGAAGATGAAATCGGCAACGTAAGAGAGAAGAAGACGCGAGTGATAAATGATACATCAAGATGTTTTCTGGAGCCTCATTTGCACGCCCATTCCCGGTTCGCTTTCACACTGGCTACGCCATATCCCGAATGTTTCGGGAGCGCGACCGGGGCCCTTGGCACCTATCTTTTCTCCCTCCCATCGTTTCGATCACCCTACCGACTTCGTGGGCCGGCTTCGAACCCGCTTCGTTTCTTCGCCGCTCCCTGGCTTTCTCGCTCTTACGTGCAATTAGCGCTCGAATTACTCAGAGCTAACGAGGTGGGCCCTGGGCCCGCAGCCCCGAACCTTCGAGACCTTCGAGAGATCGCGAGAGTTAATCACCCGATACGATCTTCTTTTGGGTTTCTCTCTTCTTTCAAGAGCGATCAACGGAAAAAGAGAAACAGGAAGACAGCTTCCTTCTCGACTACGGCAGTTCCAGATCGTTCGTATACAGGCAATCGTATACCGAGCATCGTATATGACGCGAAGAGTAAGACCTCATTCGATGCAAGTACACGCACGAGCGCATACGAGCGACTATAGCAAGGGAAAAGCCAACTCGCTACTTGCTCTCGATTTTGGAAGAACATTGGGAAATCGTGTGCACCGTTCGAGGACCATCGTAGGAGGTCCCTGAAAGAGTCTTGGGAAAATCCGAGGGGAACTCTGGAGAAAGTCTAGGGGAGCTATACGGCAGTTATTCGAAACGACAGAAATTTATAGACGTCCCGTATATTTCTTTTTATTTCGTTCCTGCTCCTCCTGCGCTTCCTCCTTTTCCTCCGTGGTTTTATTTTACTTTCGTTCCTTTCGTTTTGTTTAGCCGTTCTTGACCACTTTCTTTTGTTCTTCGTTCCGTTTTTTTGCATCGCGAGCATTTTGCTCGTCTTACTCTTCCGTTTTGTTCCTACTCACTTTCGTCCTTCGTTCTTCATCGTCGGCTTCGAACTTCTTCTCCACATTTTTTTTACATCTTTCTCGGTACTTGGCAAATCCTTGACCTCGTCTTTCCCCAAAAACGTTCCAGTTACCACCGATCGGTAGCTGGTACACGACGATTATCTTGCGCCATGCGCACAAAACCGAGTTTCGATGTATTCTCAATTTTGACCGGCAAATAAAAGCACTTTATACGAAGGAGAGTCGTAAACGGTTGTTACGTACATTTTCTCGTTTTTTCTTTTATCTTTGCGCGGCCTGGCTTTGCGTTTAAGTAATATATTTGCACCTTACGGACCGTAAAAACCGCGTGTTCACGCCCACCAACCAGAAATATAAACAGAATCGAGAGTGAAAGTAGTAAACGTGGCATCGAGACTCGTTCCATGTGGCGCGTAAAACCATACGTATACCTGCATCGGATACGTTAACGTTTGCGATACTCGCTCGATATCTAGTCACGCGTTTGGATATCTACTATCTTCTATATTTCGATTAACGAACAAGCTTCAATATTTTATCGAACATAGGATTAAAAACCTTTTTCGCTGTCGAAATATTACGTTGAACGTCTACTCGGAACTCTCGGATAGAATTCATAATGTTCCCGCTCGCTGTTGAAAAGCGCGGGAAAGTCGACGAGACGTTATAATAATGTCACGAACGAACAAAAAATAATTGTTGAAGAGAGGGAATAAGAAGCGAAAAAAGCAGATACTCACTTTGTACTCGTGAAACTTGATGGTGCGCGTTTTCGGTTGGCTCTTGGTCTTGGATTTCTTCCTGTTCTTATCCTTGCCAGGAGCATCGGTCCTTTGACACGCGGACGCTGCGATGGGGCTAGGTTGTGGTCTCGGCGTGATGGCAGCCGACGGTGGTGCCGGTGGCGACGCTATCGAGATATTGGAAAGGGGACTCAGGCTCGACGTTGTAGAACCCAAGGACATCGGACTGGGCGCCGGCGCCAGTGGAAGGAGGGTCGTCGATGGACCGTTTGTCTGACTCGCCTGTTAACAGAGATCGTTGCGTTTTTTCATCGTCGGAATCCACCGATTAATCGACGTACATCGCTGCTCGTCAATTTATCGTCGCGTCGCTTAATGTCAAACGCGAACATATTTCAGCAGCCTGTTGCAAACTTTGTCTCTCCCGGTAACGCCGTTATCGGTAAATCGAATTTCTTCCGAAACCATAATTTGCGCGCTCCTCACCTGGCTGGAAACATGCTGTTGAGCCTGTGGTTGCGACTGCTGCTGCTGCTGCTGCTGCTGCTGCTGCTGCTGCTGTTGCTGGGAACCGACCACCGTGTTGCATAGTTCCGCGAACGTTTGTATCGTCGGCTCGCCGGACGCTTTTTGGAAAACCGGCGACGTGGAGGAAACGACCACGGCACCGCCGGTTGTCGGGATACTGAGGGAAACGGTCACTATGCCCGCAGAGGCAGCCGCCGTTTCCAGAACGTCCGACCGGGACTCCAACTGTGGCGAGGGTGCACCTTCGGAACTTTGAGAATCGTCCTCGAAGGTGATATAATGGTCCGGGTGCTGAGGCTTCGTTACCTGCCCTTCGCAGGTTGCCTTGAAGGGAATGTGACCCTCTGCAACAGAGTAGAAGCTCTAGGTATTTCGCTGGATCAGCGTCGTTTGGTTTTTGCGATCGAGGAGAGCTCGATTCCGCTCGGTCTGGACTCGAAGCGAGTACGGCTCCTCGAAAGAGAATACTTAACTCTTAGACCGTGCAGGTAGGCAATTTTTAACGCGTTAACAACGTTCTTCTTGCGCTCTTTCAGAGTGGCGTATCGATCATGATCGCGAAAGACAGAGTACCACCGACGTATGGACTCACCTTTGACCGCCCTTTCAATGGGCTCCTCCGTGTGCAAGATATTCTTCTGGATCAGCTCGAGAGGTCCAGGTCGATGACTGAGTTGATCGTTCAGCTGGTCAGCCAACCTGGCCTTCTTCAACATACGTTGCTTCTCGGCCAGACTCGGATCCACGTGACCTACATCCTCGAGGATATGCTGCCTAACCAGCTCCTCCCTGCCGGGTCGCTGCTGAATTTTCGCCTTCAGCAGATCGCCGGTTTTCGCTCGTTCCAACTGTTTACGTTGCTCGTGAAACGCTGGCGGTATCTTCAGGGCTGTAACATCGATCGACGTTCGTTAATGTCCCGCTGTTAATCGCGAATCGAGGAATATACGCGAGACCGACGTGCCGCGATCGCACTTTCCATTTGGATACAACAGTAATTCGCTAAGTTTAACCTGACCGGTGCCGGAAATTTCTTACAAATTTATGGGAATTTGTTCGCGAGTACCGGAAACATCGTATAAACTCCGATACGTTGGAACGAACGTTTCGGACGGGACTACGTATATGTACTTACGTATTCGGATATCGTTGTTTTCGTCGATGTTTCGAGGTTCGAAGGAATTCTGTTTAACATTCTATCACTCGGTTATTCGAAATAAGCCTAGTCTTTAATATCGTCGACGCGTAAATTTAGCTATTGTTCGTTTAGCGATTGCCCAGCCCTATTCGAGTTTAACGATTTTGCATCGATAACGAAACTTTATTTTCGTAGCTTCTTGGCGAAACTAAAAATCGAGCGAGCGACATAAGCTCGAAAGATTTTATCTGTCACGAAGGGTCGAGATCGCTTTCACGAAACTTTCCATGAACGCATCAATAGCGAAAAGCGAAACGGAGTCGTGCCGCGTCAAAAGGCTCCCCGATCTAAGAAAAGAACGGCCGAACGAGAAAAAGTTGTTTTTGAAGCTTTTAGGGGTGTCCTACGCGCGCATACTGCACGCATCAATTTCCGGGATGACGGCCCACGGAAGGTCTCCCCGCGTGGCGCCATTTCGGTGTCAACGTCAAACGACTCGTTGCATTCCTCGACACCATTAAATCCCCGGATAAACGATCCTCGAACACCGTTTTCAGTAAGGCGATCCACCTATTTCCGGACCGGGCATCGCGCGCCGACCAATTAAAACGCTGCT
Organism: Coelioxys conoideus; assembly: GCA_947623535.1. Lineage (NCBI taxonomy): Eukaryota > Metazoa > Arthropoda > Insecta > Hymenoptera > Megachilidae > Coelioxys > Coelioxys conoideus. The sequence goes on along the minus strand of OX392456.1, from coordinate 409,148 downwards.
CTTTATTTTACGAACGATCGCGGCCACGGAAACGTAGAAAACGTTTCTATGCTTTCGGACACGTTCCAATCGACTTTCCCTCGCCTCGGTTTCTGTAATTACCGTGTTAAGCCTCGTGCAACGGCGCTTGACACCGAGCTTTAGATAATTTTAACACGTTTTCTCGTGCATTTCGTCGAAGGAAACGCGACTTCTAACCGGACGTTTATTATCGAGTTCATACAGTATCTGACGTTGCTCGTTTCTACCCCGAGAATGTCAGCGATCGACGAGCGAGAAATTTAGCGTTTGTCGATGCGACACTTGGCTCGTTAACGACGCGAAAACCAGTGAATTACGAATCGGAGAACGAAGGGCATCTAACGTATACTCTAAAATCGTACGACCGATTCGATTCGATCGGGCCTTGCGAACGTCAACGACGCGTCTCGCACCGAAGCTTTTGTCTCACCCACGCGTACAAAACCGTCGGCTACATAGCTTGTGCGTATCGCGCGTGTGTTTCGCGAAAGCCAGCTGCGACCCAATTGTCTAGTTTCTATCGAAACGCGCATAAATCGACCAGTCCGCGATGAACGTGCACATGCTAGAGAGAGATCCGGCTAGCCATTAACGGAACAATCAATAAAAATAGAATGATGCCTATATATAGACATCGGCTACCAATCGCTACGAATCGCTTCGTGTACACGTTTATTTGTTATGCTATTTCTTTATTTATTTATTCGCTAGCCTTTCGCGATCGTAACGATCGAGGAAGTGACCAACGCAAAGACTGACCGAAGTACTGGATGATATATCGTTTCCAAAATATCGCATAATAGGTGTTTTTCGTTTGTACGTTGCGTTTATACGCCTGATATATCCATGGATGTACGAAATCGTATGAACGAAACGGTATCTCCGGCTACGATACCCGAAATTTTTCTACGATACTTGCAAGTTATGGTATAATATGTATATACATATGTTCGAACGTTTAGAGAGCAAAAAATTTACCCGGGTAAAAGTTTGCCCACGACGTTACGATTTTCTTCTACGACATTCCCTAGTTCCATAGGGAAAATGGCGTAAGATTCCTTTATTTTCGTAGCGTTTCTTCACAAATACTGCATCGGATCCCGCGTGGGCGATCTGGTATTATATAATACACGCACGGCCGGAAAACTTTGAATCGCTACAACGACCAAGACCAGCAGCTGCGCGGATCGTTTCAACGCTTTGGCATTGTCCAACTTTCGAAGAAACGATACGATGTTTTGCAGCGATTGTACAGAGCTCGTTTCACTCTCGTGTATAAATTTATTCCCTTTCGACGGCATTGGAGCCAACTAAAGATACTCGAGCTACGTTTCAAAGGCATCGGATTAGTAAAAAAAAACTCAACAAGAATTCGATTTACGAAATTACGGGAATCGTGGTTCTTTAAAATTATGGATACCGATCTATTCTCTAAACAAATATCGTGGTACGCGGAAAAATCGAATCGTTAATAGGAAGCGAATTACTTATATTCGAAATCGTAACGGTATTCAAAGGCGAGGGAAATGCGATAGTTATCGCTTATAGTTCTGACACGCGACCGTTCGTATCGCGCGATTAAAGTTACGAGCGCGCGTGTACGCGTATCTAAACAGGGCGGAGATCATCTACTGCACATTAAAATCGCGACTCGGTATATCGATGACCGTCAACGGCGTGCGATGCGTCACAGCGCGAGCGTGGTAGTTTCGCGACTGGAAACGAAACGCGCGTCGTAAACGGATTTACAGCATCATCGTGGATCGTTTCGTCGAAAAAACCATTATCTCGGTGCCGTTTGTGATATCCTCCAGTCCTGGAAGCCGTAAACGAAACGAAAATCCTCTGGAACGAAACTGCACGTGTCGTTTCGCGTAAACGTCGCGCCGACGCACCGTTCGAAAAGAGAGCTACTATTAACATCTGTTCTCGACGATACAAGCCGGCGATTCGACGCGCGAATACGCCATCCGGACGGATTATTTTTAATAACGGTGGCGTTAACGATTCAATGAAGTCATGTTCGCGAAATTACACCTGCAATCGGTGTTTGATATACCGGTCGGATTATCGAAGCGAGACGCGACGAATTTCAATCGGTGCTATAAATTCGATCGGAGTTATTGGCTCATCAGATTATCGACTTCACGGTATTCGATTATCGAGTGGTCGGACGATATCGGGAATCGATTTTATGGTTACATGAATTTAACGCTTAATTTTTACCTCGCCGAAGCGTTTCGATAATAATAATAAAAAAAAAATAGAATTTTATGGGGAAAATTTGTAGCAATTATAAATATTGTTCGATAAACGATGACAAAATCGCGCGTTAGCATGCAGGTCCGAATGAAAGATTACCGGCCGATTATCGTTCGATCGAACGTCGTTTACGCGCGAGCACGTCAATTTAAAGTACTTTAGGAAGTCGCTTCGTGCGCGTCCCAGTTACTTCCTTTTACGCCGCTGGCCGAGCCATCGCGGGCGATCGCGAGGTAATTAAGTTGTAAGTGGATTAATCGGTCGTTCTCGCGTCGAAGAAAAAAAAAATGTTGCGCGCTGACAAACTCGTTAAATCTAACTTCGAATTGGGGGTTGGCGAGTAAATAAATTTGTCGCGGGGCTCGTGATCGCTTTCGTCAACCGGTCAACCGGTCAACCGGCTTCTTTCGGTTCTTTCTGTTACAGGCGACTTTCTAAATGCTTCATCGAATTTAGGTGCGCGTACGCTTAGCGTAGTCAACGACATCTCATCGTATCCTCGGATAACCGCTACCCCTCGATCTTGATAAAACGGAGATACTCACATGGCATGATACCTTGCGCAACCAGCTGATTGATGGGCCGCCTCAGCATAAGCTTCACCTTCAACGCTGCAACGCAAAAAAGAAAACAATTTAATAATCGATTCCGTAAAATCTTGTCAAATTATTTAGAACGTTGGCAAGTCGAGCCCTTAAAACCCTTCGAAATATCGAACTTTGTCTCGTTGGTAGTCGAAAGAGGCGATTTCCGCGGAACAGACGCGTAATATCACTGCGAGGTTTCTTCCGACGTTCTATAAAAGTCGTCGAAAAAACGGAATGATCAAAGTCGATCGGTGATGGCCACATACGAAGGGCTTTCTCGCTAATTCGGTATTTTCTTTCCGTACGTCGGATAAGTTGTTCCATATGGCGCGAGGATTTTGTCGATGGGGTCGGACGGCAGCCAGAGAAACGGGCCAGAAAAAAAGCAGTTCGACAAGACGGAAAAAGACCGAATATCAGCCGCTTCTTTTCCTCGTTTCAATTGGACCACCGCACGCGCTTCGTTTTCTCCGAGCAATTTTCGGCCCGATAATTAAACAGCATCGCGTAACGCGCGCTCGCATAAATTACCGTGCACGGTTTCACTTTTATTGTCATTCCGTATGCACGCGAATCCTCGTATCGCGATGCGCACAGTCGTACTACTGCACTGGTAAAACCCGGTGCATGCAAGTCCTAACGGTATTCGCGTACCGTATCATCGGTGTCACCTTGATCCTCTCTCGGAACGTTACCTGTATCTTGCGGACGTTCAACGGATAACTGAAAAATTCAGTCGGAGAAAACTTTCTCCATCTTTGACACTAGCGAGTTACATTATTTCTGCAATAGTGCATTTTCTATTCGCTACAGGACTCCGAAAGATGCGGCGGCTTACGATTTCAAAAAGTGCCGTTCGTTGAGAATAGCTGTCGTAATTGAAAAATCCAAAGGGCCTGCGGGATTCGCGGTTCAAAAGGTCGACGAGACGCGACGAGAAGCGACGCACAGAGAGTCCTGGTGGTTATAGATACACGATGTAAGGTGGTGTGGCGCGGCGTGGCGTGGATCGCGGGGCCAACTACAAATTAACACACAAAGGATCCCCGGTTATAAATACGGGGAGGAAGCGCGGGCCAGATTGCATAAATTGCCGGCGAAAGAGGAACAAAACCGCGGGCCGCATGGCCGCGCAATCTGAATTCAAAGCAGCCGTGTCCCGGAGAAAAATGTCTACCCCTTTCGGTTTATTGGCCGCGACTCAGCTCCGCTGGCTCGGCTACACCAGGGGATCCCTCGTGGCCAGTTTTTTCGTCGATCGAGAGCGAATGTGACTCGGACGTACTCGCTGGGAATAATCGGCCGTTTACGGCTCCTACCTTCTCCCTATCCCGTTTCTCGTCTTTTCTCCCTGCGCGAAATCGTCCGACGCACCGAAATTATTCGGGGCGCTTAGAGCCGACCGAGCCAACGACTCTCAAATTAAATTGGAAATTTTTCTGGCTTCGCCATCGGGAGGAAAAGCTTTCGATCGTTGATTTATTCGTAATTAACGTAAACGATATTTACTATAGATCGAAAATACGGTTAAGAGAGTACGGTTTTTCTGTTCGAAAAACAGTGATTCAAACTCGTCGCTTTCCGACGACGAATCAACGATAATTAAAGCGTATTCGACGAACAAAATTTTGTCGCGATTCGACTCGAGTCGCGATAATCCTATCCGCTTAACGAGCATTCTTGATCGTATCCCCGCTATCGATCCTGACAATCACGCGCGGAACGCGCGTAACTATGCGGGCGATTGCATATTTCTCCCGGTGGCCAAGAAATTTGCGGGACAACCGTCGCTGCTCGCACGACGCATTCCGCCAACCTCCGCACCGACCAATTCTTATCAATTAAACTCGTTCTTTGCGTCGCGCAACCGGATAGATCGCGAACAACCATTTATTTTCCAAGTTCAAATTCGAGAACTCGCGATTTCTTTTTCGTAAACCGTGTGGACCCTCCTTATATCCCGTCACGCTCGTAGTCGTAACAGTTCTTCGGATAGTTTTCTCTTCCGACTTTACGGGGACGGAACCTCATAGGCTATAAATAATGGGGACGCTAATAGCGTGGCCGAAATTCTTGGGTTCGCGAAAATATAACGAGAGCCTACTATATTATATTATTAAATAATTTGTAGGACAAAGAAGAAGAGAAAACGAAAAAGAGTAGGCAGAAAACGCGAAACTAGAACGGCACCAAGGCAAGGGTATCATGGTCCACAGAAGACAAATGGTAACGACCAAAACGGCTACTAGTCGCAAGTGCCAAAATACACAGCGTCAAATACCGAGCCAACGTTTCTTGTATCGTTATATGGGCACAGTTGTTTCTAATTCGGTATCGCGTTTCGTTTGAACTCCGTGCAAGTGACCGTTGAGAAAGACAGGTCCGCATTCTTCCGTTGCATCTCTTAATTAACTCGCCGGTGGAACGGTAAATTAATGGATGCGATGTTCGAGTAAAAATGTAACTCGTTCGAGTTAACCATTGAAGTTAAAACTCGAACTCGTCCAAGACGCGATAATACGTAAACCATCGTGTCGCGAAGGTAACGCGATCGAGGCGATCCTAACAGATCGCGGCGTCGGGCACGAGAGGCGAAACGGTGGATGAGATATCGCGCGAGGTCATCGAAAGTCCGAAAAAACGACGAGTGTTCTCCGCGATTTCTCCGCGAAGACGGACGTTAACGAGCAGATGGACAAGGCAAGGCGGAGGTGGACAGGCAGCGAACGATATCCTGAAACGAAATGGTAGGACAGCTCGAGCGGTGTGACGGTGCACGTACATAGCTGTCCCATGTGTACCTGGTGGGTCGACAGCTCGCGACTCCGTGGCTCGTGGCCGAGTGTCGGGGTGGCACGCGGATTCCAGCAATGTTTCGCATTTCTTTCGTCTTTCGTCGCTCTTCCCGCCGAACGAGAATGGCTGGCCAACGGTACTTGGCCCTCTACTCGATTTACCGTCCCGTATCCTTCGATGTCTCTTCGAGCGTTCGACGAAACGGACCAATGTGGGTTTGCGGACCGAGCAGTATTTTTCTCTCGGACGGATCTAGTCTATCGCCTACAGCTCGCTATCTCGTCGCTTCCTTCGATCCGGAAATTTCACGATTTCCCGATTTCTCGGTCCCGGTCGAATTCGACGATCGGACAGGAACGTCGAACGGACGTTCGGAAGTTGCTCGACGACGTCCGCCGGAACGATCGACCATCGGCGTGCCCCGATGGCGTAAACGGCGTCGCGTCGCACAGCGACGATTCATTAGACAGGAATGTACCGCCCGCGAATTTGCATTCTATGCGTTGCGTAAATGCTTATGGAGCGTACCTTCTGTAAGTCGGTGCATCCTCGAACCCCCGTGAAACGCGCAATTATCGCGGGAACTTCGCAACGATCCGTGGAATTCTCGACGCGAAATCGAAAGAATCTCCGTGCCGCGAGTTCTCGTTATTTCGACGTTCGACAGGTTCTCGAGCGCGAAATTACATCGACGACGTACGAACGATCTACGCGAAAACGATTAACGGACGGGCGGCATTTTTCAGATTGAGAACGACGTTCATGAAAGTTGTCGAGCCCTCGAGCGATTCGGCCAAATACGTCCCTCCCGGTATCGAAGCAGCGAGAAAAATTACGATCATTAAACGCGTCATTACCAGACGTAAATTAGAGCGGTTAAGAGCAATTACGTCGACACAGCTGTCGATCGATGTCAAACCTTCTGCCGAGGAATTAATATCGATAAAATTCGACGGTCGGGACACTTTTTTCCTCTCGATCGGTAGCGAAAGTTTGTCGTCCGTGCAACGCGCCTCGATTTAACGCTCACGGCGCTAACGCGTCGCCTTATCCGCTCCGAGTATGATCCAACTCGAAAGCAAATAATCTATGACGTTTCTCCGTCGCGGAGAGAACGGATCTCGAGTCGAAATCGCGATAATCGCGACCGTAAACGATTTTTCAAACCTCCAGCGGGACGTTTCACGAACTTGTCGTTGCTTTTACGAGCTATTCGTTTTACGACTGGCTTGCTTTACGACAGCAAGGGATAAATCAAACCAGCAGGAATTCTAAGCACGGCGTTAAAGTGTTAAGGAGTTCCGGAAGAGCTCCTGATCTTCCTCCTTTTTTCGGCGCTTCCATAAATATACTCGCTTCGTTCGCTCCCGTTTTGACCCCAATTTTCAACGCTGTTTCTCGACGATTAATCTTACAAATCGCCAACCACCGCGCCAACAACGTCTCGTTTCGCTTTCACGGGAACCGTGAAAAACCATCCGCGAACAACGACAGCTTTACGGATGATTCGGACCAACTGGAACACGTACCGAGACGTTTCTGTTCACGGAAAAATATATACGTCCGGAGCTTCGAAAAAGCTCGGCGAGCAAGATTTATTTATCCTTATAATAAATTGAGCGCGATTCGCGGATTCTACGAAGTTTCTTTCTGCACCGACCGCTTGGTTAGGTGACTTCGCGTTCGAACGGCGTATCGTTGTTCTCGTCGCGATAATCGAACTAGTCTTTACGCGAGTAACGATCGTCTCCCTCTTCTCCGGATACGCGTTCGAGAACCTGGCCAGTTTTTCGGACACCTAAATTTAATACCGCTTACGATAATTTTGTACCTTAACTTAACGCGTCGACTACCGAAGAAATACACGAAATATTCGCTAGCGCGAAAACATCGGCCCGATCGTTAATTATTATTAGTCCGTATCGCGAACGCGCTAAACGAGAATGTTCGCATTTTTCATTTAAAATGCAAAAAGCGGCGCTTTTTCGCAACTTATTTAGAGCCGCGTCGCGTTCCGTCGTTCCGTCTCCGGATGATTGATTAGGGGAACATCGGTTTTTGTCAGCTAAGGTCCCTGTTCACGTTTTACCTCGACCGACCTATTATCAGAGACGATAGTTCGGTCGTGAAAAAGGCTGTCTCGCGGAAAAAAGAGAATATAAATAATGTAATTTTTTTTAGTGCGTGGTCTACACGAAACAGAAGTGGTTTTCGTGATTCTCGGAGCATCGTTTCGAGCGTAAACGAGCTCTACATAGAAGGCGGATAGAAGAGACTACGACAAGAGACAAGACTTCTCTCTCCGTGATCGTCCGGGCCTAGAGAGGCGGCTTTATTTATACCCAAAGCCGCCGTATTATTGGATCACCCCCGCGATTCTGGCCGACTTAAGTGTGTCTTGGACCGCTCGGCGCGTTTCTCTTTTCTCGTTCTCGTCTCTCGCTCGCTCGCTCGCACGTTGGCTCGACTTCCGCCATGTTGGCGATAAAATCAACGTTCAAATTCGTGGGATCGACGGATGAACGATAGCGTTCTTCGCTCGTCGAATTTCGAATCGAGACAAGATCGTTCGATCGACGAAAGGACTTTCGTTTCCGCGCTACGAACGGGGCGATGGAAATAATTGAAAAGTTGCCGACAATTACGCGGCGTACCATCGGCACGTAATACGACGTTGTCTCGTTTCGATTTATTCTCGATAACCGGTCACTTGACCGTTTTCATCGGCGATAGAAGAAAAGAATAAAGAGAAAGAATAAGGAAAAAGAGGAACGATGGTTATAACGCTGGCGCGCGTGTGCTCGTTTTCGAACAGGCCCGAAGAGTTACGAACGAGTATGTACTATGGAACGAGTCACGAGAAAACTGATTGCTCTCGAACCTGCTCTCTTCCCTCCTGGCTCGCCAAGGAATATGATTTACGCGGCAATGAAAAATCGGAAGAAAAACAGTCGCGTTTGTTTAGAAAATAATCGCGAGCCGAACGGAATGTTGTGCGCGTGTCGGAACAGGTGAACGCTTTCAAAGCCAATTACGCTTATCCCTTGTTTTTCTAAGCTACTATTAATCGTAGCCATCGTTAACCAGGGTATCGCGTCTCGTGGACCGAAGCGAAAGAAGGAATTTTCTTTGGTCGTATCCGTCGTCGAGAAGCGAGAGGCGGCGTCGCTCCCCGCGAGAATTATCCTACGGAGAAGGAGGTAGGTTAATTAAAATTCGTGTTGTCGCGTCGCGAATTTATCATCGGTGCCCGGCTGAATTTTTTAGAGGCGCACTTCCCGTCATTGTTTGCGAGGCAAACTGACGCGTGCACAGCTGTCCGATCGAAGGAACGCGTGCACGCGTTTTGCGTCAAACGACGCGTGGACCGTTCGAGGAATCGCGATTACTAGTCGCTTCCGTCGGTACGCGCGAATCGGGTGAGCAATTTTTCAACGATTCACGCTCCCTGTCCCGGTATTCCGGTTATTCGTTCGCCGGCTTCGTTTCGCTATCGCGATACAGCTATCGTCCACGGTCGAACGATATCGAGGGAGAAACGTTGCTCCCTTAGGATAATAAATAACGCGGTACCCGGGTCCGGTTATTCCCAACTGCTTCTCCGTTGGGTATCTGAATCGATGGCAGGAGAATTGATGATGCTTCCAAGACACCCGACTTGCTCGACTTCCTCGTACCACCGTTAACTGATCTATACAATAAACCGTACAGAATACTTTTGCGCGCGGCTCGTTTTTTTTACGAATCGTTTTACCACGTACTTACATACGTACAACGCGATATCGAAACGAAACAAAATCCATGATTTTTCCCTCGATTTAAATCGGAATCGAAGCGTTCTCGAATAATTTCGCGAAAACGGCTGGTCGGGTACGATATTCGGTGGACGACGATCGGATTCGGAAGTTCCCTTACGTCGGACGGTTCGCGTAAACGGTTGCCGGTTAACGGCGAGAGACCGGACCACCGAGACGGAACGCGATCGCAAAAAAAGCGTGCGTGGCGGAACGGTATGAGTTTCCCGGTGCAAAGGCAGAACGGCGAGCGAGTCGCGACGGTGGCCACCAGCATAAGCGGCCGCGGAGCAGAAGGAGAGAAGCGTTACGAAAGACAAGTGCGTACATCGATTAGAAGGCGTAACCGGTAGGCGGAGCGTGCCGACGCCGCGTTAAAGCTCGCGTATCGCTAATGTACATAAAGGTAAGTAGCTATTCCTCGAGTGCACCGGCTTTCGCGTAACTCCCCTATAAAAACGACTCGCACCGAGGTCATCATTCGACGTACCGCACTCGCGCTTTTCCTCGAGCATCTATACGCCGAATGAAATACCCCGTACTGTCCCGAACCGAGAAGAACAAGCGCCAGACATTTTCGTCCCCCAACGACGCGTTCGTTTTATGAAATGGTACGCGCAAATTATGCACTAGTACAATTAGCGTTCTTCGTCCGTAAGCGGAACGCTAATTGTTCGTGAGCGTATTTTAAGCCGTAAGCCACGAAGCTATTTATAAATCATTGTCCGCGACTTCGTAAGAAAGTTTGTTCTTAATCGATCTGAAAGATCGGCCGAAACGTTCGCGTTTTCTTCGCGCTCTTTTCTTCCAACGAAAGTGTCCCGACGACCGTCGAACAGTCGGGTCAATCGATTCTCGTTTTATAAACGCGATATAGCGATCGGAACAGATCGTTCGACGGTGCGAGCTTCGACGTAGGATCAATTAAAAGAATCTACGAACAAAGCGAGCGCTGGGACTCCGGCGCATCGTCTTCGAGGAAAAAAAATCGAAAGGAAGCGGGACGATCGCGAAACGTCTCCACTCGCTCGGCAAGAAAAGAGGCAAAAACGGGTTGAAACCGTACACGAAAGAAGCGAGAAAAAGAAGAAACGGAAGGAGATGAAGACGAAGCAATCGAGTGGAAAGCAACGCCTGGTCTGGCGATAGCCGCGGAGAATGAAGGGAGCGAAAGGAACAGCCGGAGAAGCGGGTTTAGAAGGGGGTGGAGGAGGTGGACACCCGCCGATTGATATAACGCTACGATTTGCGTAATATACGCTCACTCGTAAAGCTCCCGGTGATTTATCCCGGCAAATAAATAGATTTCGGTGTTGTTAACCCCGTTTCCAGGGTAGACTCCGCTCGGCGGAGGACACGCGCGCGTTTCTACGGCGTGCAGCCGCAGCATGCGTATCGCTCGATACGTTCGTGCAGGCACGCGTGTGGTGCAACGTCCTGTGGGTCGTAGGAGGAACGAAAAGAGACCGAGCAGGGATTAAAAATACTGGGAGCCGTGCGCGTGCGTGCGTTGGAAAAAAAAGCGGTGGAGAACGACGCGAACGACCAGAGGAAAAAAAGGATACACGGGCTGATCGTGATATTTCAGAATTTCGGGGCGAAATTTACGAGCGGCAGACGCCTCGCGTCTCGCACCGTTGACGACGCCTACGGCGCACCGATCCTCCGAAATGATACTTTCGCCCTTGGAATCGCCGCGTGTTCCTGATACGACGCTCTTTTCGTTGCAACACCGATAAACAACGAATCGCGCTTTTGTATCGAAACTTCGACTTATCGAAACATCGTTATCGTCGAAAATAAACAACTAGCCAGGAGCGAACGAACCATTACGATTTCGAACGTAAATCAAGCATAATCTTTGATAGAACGATCGTAACAGCATTTCCGATTCGTCCCGCGTTCGAGCGAAGGCTGTTGTCGCCTAAGCGAGGCCGAATAATCGCCGGGAGACACGGAGCTAACTCCTGTTACCTGTGTTATGGTAATTACTACACGTGTAAGCCCGCTCGAGACGTCGCGTCGCGTCGCGTCGCGTCGCGTCGCGTCGGTCCGGCTTCATTGGCATTGTTTCAAGCATATTGTCGTTTCGACTATCGTGCTGATAAATCAACGCGTTTTTACGCGTCGCGCACCTGCGCATTATCGAGTTCTGCGTGTCCACGGGAGCGTTGAGGAGGAACGGGCGAAAGTTGGCCCCCGAACGCATATTAATCGACGAGTCGCGCGAAACGAATCGACGGAAAGCGTCGTGTACCTATATGTTAGCGAGACACGAACAAATGCTGGCCGCGCAGTCAACCGGCCAACCGTTTTCGCTTCTCTAATTAGCCGATTATCCTACCCACCAGAGTTTGCCTCCGTTCCGCGACACCGAAGGCCGCGCGCGCGCATACGGTAACGAGATATTACCCGACAAATATTAATTGCTCGATCCGTCGATAAATCGCTCGTTCCGCGTTTCGGAGATCTTACGTTTCTTCGATATTCGCGAGGTGTGGCCCGACTGCCCCGAGGTAGAGAGACATACCGACCACGGTCATTAAATACTCGCGTACAGCTCGTTTCGCTTCTTCTTCGATCGAGACGGTACTCTTAGCGACGCTCGATGCGCCATTTCGTTTCGCGCGTGAATCATCGTCGCGAAAAAGAAGGGAAGACTCGAATTTATTGTATGTACTAGACGGTTAGGTGAAACTGCAACGGACAGAAAGCGGTTCCTTCGATCGCGCGATAGGCTTCTACCGACGTCGAGGAAAACACGCTTCACGAACGCGTTCGTGTGCGCATCGCGTACACCCACGTGCCTACTTAATTCCCTCATCGCCGCTCGGTGGGGCTTTCAACGACCGATATCCCTCCAGGTGAAGCTGTTTCCTGTGTCGCAACGAACGTCTCTTCGTTTTCCCGCCGTTCTTCCTCTCTCTTTTTCGAGTTCCGATACGCTGTTGCGTACTTCGTTACGACGTCGGAAATACGCAAAGTTACTTATCCGGTTCGCGACTAAATCATCGATAATCACAAATCGCTATAAGCTTGCTCATTCGCGATTCTTAATCGCTACGAGGTGGATTCGAGTCGATAATCGCTTTCGGCTATAGCGCGCAGCCACCGATGATCGAACTTTAAAACGCGATCCCGTCGTGCAGGATACGCTCGTTCGAAAAAAAAAAAAATTTTCGGAAAATGTTTCCGGTGTTCCAAAATAAATCGAAAAATTCTGCCGAATTTGCCTTTCTTCTCTTACGTAAATCGAAGACGCTCGAAAACCGAGCTTGCCCCGTTAATTATGACGGTTTATCGATCTCGTAGCGTTTTCCCTTGCGACACGCGCGAAGAAACGATTTCTCTCCCCGTGCTGGTTGTCTTCTTCTCCGGTGGAAAGAGCGCACCGATTCCCCGCGGCCTTCCTCGAATCTCCGCGTCTTCTTTCACTCGCGCGGCTCGGTAATATATCTGGCCAGCGTAGGCGGTCCACGTGGGTTTGACAGCTAAGCCCACGGGAACTGGTTACACCCACAAGCAGGCAGGTCGCGTTGCTTCGCGTCGAGTCGCGTCGAGAGGAGACGCGCGCCAGGTAGGCGCTCTTCGAAACGCGTCGCGACGCTCGCGCGAACTCAGACACGTGCCGCTCAGCCTCGACACGTGACCGTTTCTCGCTTACGGGTTCACGTTTTACGAACGCTCTCGATTTCCTCTATCTACGATGTAATTTGTCGAGTAACGTCTCGCGTTTTCGTACCGGTCATTTTCCTGTTTCTCTTAAATCGTGTCTGTTTCGGAGAGTACGGAGTTTCCTGTATTCTTCTGGTTGCCGTTAACGTTCGTGCCCGCGACTCGCGCGTCGTTGTCGGAACGAAACACGGCGGCCTGCGTCTTCTGCGTCGTTCGGCTCGAGTTTATCGTCCCATATAATTTTACTGTTTCGCATACGTTCGGGGAACCCGTTTCGCGCGGAACGAAGCCCCCGCACGCTCGACTCGGCCATTTAATAAAGTGAGCTAACGCTTTCGTTAGCTGTTCCAGCCGAACCGAACGAAACGAAACGGCGACGAGCGAGAATTCGTGTCGGGGAGCAATTGGAGAATTTCGCTATCGACGAAGGACACCAGGCCGGTTTCCACCAGGCGATGGAAACAATGCGATGGCAAAACGCGTTGGCACGAAAACGACAGCCGGTCAGGGAAAAACCGCGTTGGTAGATCCGCGTGGGCAAACTAGCGTGTCTAATAAACACGAGAGCAACCACCATCGCCCGGGCTCGTTACCCGCGTTTCCCTTTTTTCCCGTAACCGCGTAGCTCCCGGCAGCCGTCACCGTTCGTCCACCTCCATTCCGCGGGTCCTTATAGCCCGCCCCTCGTCGATCGTGCCACCGCGTCGAGCACACCTTCCCGGACAATTAATTTACCTCAGGGCCGCGGCGTAGCCAGGAGTCGCGGAGCTTGCAGACGTACGCGCGTTGCCTCGCGGCCGACCCGTCCGCAAATGGAATTGGTTTCGCCAGCTTCAGATACGATCGTGTACGTACCAGTACACATCCTCGACGGTAGCGTTGAGAAAAACGCCATAACTTCGAGTCGTATATGGCGGCAATGCACAGGTGCATGCCACCGTGCATCTACCCCCCTCGGCCCCGTGCGACGGTTCCCTTCGCCACCGCCAGCCATCACCACCACCGACTACTTTCAGCACCCCTTCTTCCATCGTACCCGTTGTTGACTCGATCGAACGTGCGCGTAGAATGTCAATTGTTTCTCTGTGCCCCCTCTCTCTCTCTCTCTCCTCTCTCTCTCTCTCTCTCTCTCTCTCTCTCTCTCTCTCTCTCTCTCTCTCTCTCTCACTCTCTCTGACTCCCTCTCGATTGCCCGCTGCCCCTCGCCGACCTTCCCCTTGCTCGTTTTCTTCCAATTCCTTTCTTTCGCGGGATTGGGCTTTGTTTCTCTTCGACCGCGTCGCGATCTCGCGCTGCCGTCGGTGGCCACGATTCTGCATCGTCTTTTATGAGTTTTCGAGCAGCCCGATCACCCGGAGGTTCCTTTTCGGTGTGCACGTCCTGGGAGGGACACGGGAGCCAAACGAACCGTTGCCGGTGCCGTTCACCGACGGCGATGCATCACGAGTTTCGCTACTTTCGGGTTTGCGCTCTGCAACTTTCGGAATCGTGGAATCTCGATAATTTGCGCGTCCGTCGAGAAAGAGACAGCGAAGACGAACACGGGTACGACGAGTAAATTGCGCGTGGCTCTGTCGCAATACGGAGTACACCGTCACCGCGCGTTGCAATTCCTTTATCCCTTCTATTATTTTCTTCCAACCCCCTCGGGCCACTGCCACTGTTGCGTTGCCAAAGACGAGTGGTAACGAACTAGTAAAAAATAATTAGTACGTCGACCGTGCGTTTCTAGAAATAGACCGGTTCGCGTAATCGTCCGTCGATTCTGAGACCGCTTTGGAAACTTGCCGGCGGCTCCGCGAGCTCGAGGTGATACTACATCGCGTAACTGTACGCGTGCGATACCGTGATCGCGAATATGAACGAGTCATGAGATCGGAGACGCGCGATACAGCAGCCGCAACGATCTCGTTATCGCTCATTGACGTCGCCGGAGTTCGAAACGCTTTTTCGGGCTTTTCCCCGAATTATCGAGCAGACAGGATCTCGTTGTCCGAAACCAATGCGAGGATTCGCGACACCGATGTTTCAACGAGGCCTCGATGACGCTTAACCGGCAGTTACTATTACAGCATTATTACGTTAGTAATCGGAATGTTCTTCGTGGTAGATACGCTATGCGTCGACATAGAGAAGCACGAACTAGCGAGAACGAAGTTGTAGGTATAAATATCGCTGGGTGTGTTACGACGAATCGACGTTTTTAGGCGCATGACTATCTTTCGTTTATTTTTCTCATCAGTGTCAGCTACCGTCGTCGGTACATGGGCACCGTGTACCGTGGACGACGCGCAACGTTCATCTTCGTCTTAATGTTGCTTCGAACCGAAATTTCGAAAGAATATATTCGTTAGTACATTTTGGCACGATCGTCGAGTCAAGAGTTCGAACGGTCGATGCACCGAACAATTGCGCATTAGTCGACAAACGTAAATTTTGAATAGTCGCGCTTGCAACGCGTTTACAGAATTTGTAAATAGTGCAGTCGATCGTGTTCGTCTAATCAGGATTCTAAGGTATTTACAAGTTGAAGAATGAAAAAAGAAACGAAAAAACGAGAATATCCATCCATGAATCCCTTATTCGAAGTCGTATCGCGTTCTGTCAACGAGACCGTAAGAACGTTTGACGATCGATCGGCAGAGCCGTGCCAGAAGCAAAGGAAGCGGACGATGCCTCGGACAAGACGTTCGTTCGCGGTTGCGGCACGACGTGGAGCTGTGCGGAGCGGCGACGGAAAGGTGTAACGCGCGAAAGTTAACGAAAGACGTGGCGCGGAGCGTCTGTCGTGCGCGCGCTAGAAGCAACTCTCTTCTCCCTTTTCCTCTTGGAGCTTTCTCTCGAGCGTACCGGTGCTCGAGCTCGCGGCACGCGGTGAGAGTTGAATTTATGAATGAACGAGCGAAGGGCGAGCGTGGGCGAGCCCACGCGCTTTATCATAATCGGAACCTCCGGCCTAGTCACGCCTGCCATAACTGCCTAGGCATAGAGCAAGGTTGCTAGCGACGCTGGGAGCGTGCTCGTCGGCTCCGAAGCCGATGAATGAAACTCGGATCCATTCACTGGGTTATGCGATTGTGAAATCACACTTTTCTCGAGGGACTTTGCCATTCTAATTTATTCGAAATTTCCAATTCCGCTACAAAGTGTCGGTCGCGGCAGCCTCGATGAAAACAACGCGTGGCTTCCTCGCGCGACTTGTCCCTTCCGGAATGGCCTGCTTCACGAAGTCGACGAGACGTCGATTATTCGAAGGATCATCTATCCGGACGTAGCAGGCGACATTTATCGACTTTGTCGCATTTACCGGCTGTTGTAATAACCGTGCATCGCGTTCACTAATTAGACCAGACTAACCACTCGATCGTTCGTTTCTCTATAAACTCGATTAGGTAATCGACGTTTTATTATAATTGCGTCAGAGCAACGATGTTTATGAATGAACCAAGGGCACGCGTGGGCAACTACAAGCTATCGGAAAGCTAGGGGACGAAATCGAGATTATCGTTTCGTTTCGTCACGCCGACGTTGTTTCCTGAAATTCAAACTGAACGAGATCTTCGGCCATTCATAATTTTGATGCTCGTTGCGAGGTTCGTTTCGCTCGTCCGCTATTCGAAAGGGAACGAGCTATAAATCATTAGAGCAACGTTATTCCGCTTGCTCCACCTTCGGGGTAATTCAATTAGCGAAGCACGCGTCCAGAGCCTACAGGCCTGCGGGAGACGGAGAGCAAAGCGATTGCATCACGCTTCGATCGCACCGAAACCGCATAAAAAAAAGCGGTGCATTTGAATATTCACGTGGGTGTCCAGTGATTTACGACACGGACGAGTCTAATTTTACGCCGAAGGTCGAACCGCCATCTTTCGATTCCTTCGACGTGGCAATCGATTGCAACATGTCGCGAAATCGCACCCCGGATCGATCGTGAAAACGCGTCGAACGAAACCAGCTGCTCGATTTTACGGTGGATGTCCGAAAGCCGTTGGTATTATCTCCTTCGACCGTCGCATCAAATATTTCCGGAGATATACGCAACGATTCAAAAGCCGAATCGGGACGCCGCGCGATAGAACGCCGCGATCGTTTCTCGTGTCCACCCGGAAAGCCAGTTTCATTTTATCTTAACGTATTTATCTTGCTGAAAATGATCGGTTGTTTTAATAACTTTCCGTTCTTGATAGTCCGGCACGTTCGTGATCGCGATCCTTCCAGTAGGAAAAATAAGATACAGGGAATAGTAAGTAGAGTTTCGATGGATTTTCAACGAACTTAGAGATATCGATCGACGCGTTAATAATAAAGAAATTACTTAGGTAATCCGAGTCGGTGTTCTTCACCGTTCGAGTCGGCTTGTCGGTTGAACGCGACAAGAAGCGATGGGAATGAATAATCCATGGAGAACGGGTCGGAGACAATGTACGCGTCCCACACAGGAATTTCAGGTGTTTCGACTAACGAGCGTTTTGCATGAAACAACGAGGACGCTCGATCACGAACAACCAGGACGAGCCAGTTTCGAATCGGTCCACGATACATCCGTAACTCCTTAATGCGCGTAACCCGACAGGCTCGGGCGCGAGCCCTTCTTTGTTTCTTCCCGTTCCTCGTTCTCGATACGATACCGAAAATACGCCGATTACGCCTCGGAAGCTTTTTCCTTCGTTACCGCTCCCCGCTCGAACGCGTAACATTACGAACTACTGCCCGTTACTTTTACGGCAATTTCGTAATTTTCCTGATTCTTGCTCGACATTGATATTATTCGAGTTTTTTTTTTTTTCTTCAAGGATTTTAACACGGATCTGAATCTACCGATTCTCGAAATCTTCACGGGCACGATATTCGAATCTGGCTCGTATCTCGAAACGAAAGGCTGGAAGGGTAAGGAAATTCTGTCGACAGTATTATAAACTCGAGTGGTTCGAAATACTCCACGATTTATAGTAGAAAAATATCCGCTAAAGTATAGTACGAGCGTTCGAGACCCGCTAGGACTCGAATCCGAAATCTTCGCGTTCGTTGTTAGCCGCCTAATCTAGTAATCCACTTTACCAGATCGGTATCGGTTCACCGACGTTTCTACTTGCTCCGTCTCGTTTCTATTAACGGATCTCGCGCCACTTTACGATTACGAATCTCTCCGTTCTACGGGATGCTTTTTAAGCGCGATCTCGAGCGATCGAGAAATTACTGGATACCGCTCCTAATTAAAGCAGCAGCGAATTATTATAATGGTTCTCGTGGAACGCGCATCTTTCGCGCGAAGAACGACGAACAGTTTTCGGACAAGACAGGCACGAAATTTACTTTAGCGACTTTATTAGAAACTGACTAGCGATACTTATAATATAGAACCGTGTATGTATGTAGTTACCTTTATCTCGTTTGATGCGTCTGCAAATGGCGCACATGCGACGCCCGCAGTGCTGCCTTTCAGGCTTCTGTTCGGTGTCCAAGGTAACCATGATTAAACGATCAATAAATAACAACCTTCTGAACGCGTTAAAGCACCGACACAGGCATATACATACATATACGCATATGTATGTATATTGTATGCATATATTACTATATTTGTTCAAAATTTCACCAAGTTGTTTCTCGTTTTCTCTTTTCACTCTCACCAACCGATATTCGACATTTTGCGAGCACCGACACCAACGTCGATATTATCACAGCTGATCCTGTTCTGTGCGCGCATTGACTAGATTGAATCCTTTTGTCTCGGTAACGATCTCGTTGACAAAAATTTGTTTCTCCGTTCCTTCTCGCTTTGCTTGACACTCCGATAATTGGCGGTTCCTGTAAATCCACGATATTCCAGATTCTGGATATCGACCGTATCGACGAAGGAACACCTCGTCGATCGATCGATACTTCCTAATGGTCGATCGTTCGCGAACTAACGAGACTGCGGTCCGGACGATGGACACTCGTAACGCGAAAATCGAAGTTGTACCAATTTCATGCAGGACCACCTGCGTGGCCTTCACGATTTTATCATCAATAACGAACAATTTTTTGAAAATTACGCGTCACCGTTGTTTCGACCAAAGGGTCGATTAAATTTTCGAGCAATTTCGAAGGTCCGCAGTACATACTCGGAATACGATAGCCAGTTCTCCGATCCTCTCGGTGATTTCAGCTGGAGCTTGTTCTTGACGCTTTAACGAGCTTCGACGTTCCACGGCTACGTTTTTAAGCGCGGGACCGGTGCTTAATTGATCGTCAACATTTGAACAATCGGCTCGTTGCGATATAACGCTTTCACTCAGACTCCCCTTAATTGCTCGACGAGGTTGGTTCGGTTTGAATTTCATGCGCGTTTTCACTTCGTTCGACAATTGATTTCACCTTTATGCGGTTAACACGTCTCAAAGATTCTGCGACTGGCGCGAATCTTCCGACTATCCGGTTTAATAACTACGCCTAATGGCCGCGGATGACGACTAACGATCGCGTAATGTTTTCGCATACCGTCAGCGACAATAACGTTGCACGATTAAATAGGCTCCGCCTATTCGAGTGTAACTACCACCTACAGGGTGTTTCGCCACGTGTTCTTCCGCGGAAAGTACCTAGCCTCGCTTCTAACTCGGTTACGATTTCGATTGGAATCGCGAACGGACAAAATGAACAAAATAAGCGTTTTCGTTCCGATCGTCTTCGCGACACTACTCTCCGGCACGGTCATCGAGCGCTCGCGGCTAATTAAGCTTCGTTCGGTTTAATTGATCGCCGATTCGCGGTAGAGCGTGAGACGATCCCGCGGGCAATTAGCGACGAGTAGGATCTGTTGGGTTGATCGTCCGAAATTAATAAAGCTCGGAGTGCTAATGTTTCGAGCGTGTTCTATTCTTTTTTCTCCGGTGCTCTTGTTCGTTCGGGTTCGTATCTTTCTTTTCTCGGTGTCTCTGTGTTTTGTTCGGTGGGCCGCGTGGGCGGTATCGTTGTTGCACGCCGCGAAATTACGGTGAATTATCGACGGTGCCGGGAAACACAGCAGGATGGAGGCGCTTCGTGGAACTTTCGAAAACGTGAGAGGCAAACGATTGCACGACGGTCATTGGCCATTCAGAAAAATCCTCCGGAGTGAAAGCAACGTAAAAAATCCGTCGCTCGCGCGTGGAAAATCCTCGCTTGGAAATCGAGATTTCGGAGAAAATATATTTACACGAATCGTGCTTCGTTACCTTATCATCGGGATACATATACCGTTTCGTTTAAACGAACGTTAAGACGCTTTACGAGTCATCCGTTAGCTCGTTCACCGTAATTTCGTAAAATTAACCTTCGCGCGAGTCAAACCGCTATCCCGCGGATCGAGCTTCTCGCCAAACACGATTAACATCTTGTAAACGCGAGCTTATTTGATATACATATATTCCGTTGCAAGCACGGGACTAATGTTTTAATTATCAAAAGATTTACCGCGTAAACGCGACGTTTCGGCTTTTAAATGGGAAACCAGCATCGCGCGTGTCTGTCGACCATGAATTTTCATTTTATATGCCCTCGGAACAGACAGAAGTCGTTTCGGGCTGTCCCGTAACGTGCTGTAACAAGCTCTGCGGTTACATTATGCTATTTTGAATTTTCTAAGAACAGCATATAGCCTGATTTATAGAACTAGAACGTATAAAAACTGATTTACAGTCGCGTTAACGCGTTTGATTGCCACGGTAAAGTAACTTTGTTTTCCACTAGTTTAGCCCCTTATTTTTATGATACCGAACCTTATCTATTCTACACGCTTTTTAGTATTCACCGGGTTTATTTACAATCGAGAGATCGTGTTCTTCCCAAAAATAATCGATGATCGTCTTCCAAAATATCGTTCGAAAGTTAATAAAATTCGTTTAATGTCCAACCAAGAATTTCATTGTCAACTTGGTTTATCGTCAAGTGCCTATTAAACGATAGCAGCGTCATTAGATAGCTGGCAGGATAGATCTATTCCGAGCTAGAAATTATTTGGACGACGACGGAAACACCTATTTGCGATGTTCTCGTTTCATAAAATTACGAATAAAAATTCTAACAGGATTAAGCCGAAAATCGAGTTTATTTCTAGGTCTCGAGTTACATCGATATCGACGAGCGTTTACGATTATTTAGGTCGTGGAAAACGACCGAAGGAATATCGAGCAATTTCCTATCGAAACGGAAACTCGAATGCCCGCAACGCGGTATAGTTCGCGAACGCAACATGAGCAATTCGGAAAAAATGGCAAAAAGAAAGAAGGCGGAGTAGAAGATGAAGAAGCAAAAGTTTCACCACCGGATGTTGCTTTTCGTCAACGAGACTTAATAACCATCATCGGGAGAGCATTAAAACACGGTACACGAGGAGGAGGTTGGAAGCGACAGTGAAAGTTGACAAAACACGTTCGAACATATCCGACGCAACACGGGTTTCGCACCCACGCACCGGGTCCGTTTAATTAACACCGAAATTATTAAAGGCTCTCCGATCACGGATCACAGGAAAATACGAGTGGTTGCGCGCACTAAATAAGCGCCCACGTAACCGCGCCATTTTCTTGCCCCTTCGCTCTTTCGATTATTATGTACATTTTTAATTATTCAAAGAGACTCGGTCGCCCACCGTGCCGCATATTTTCCCCGTTTACGTTCCACGCGATCCTATCCCGTATCATTGATCGTTTCGCAATTAGTCGCAAGATTCTCGATATTGCTCGTTTAATCGTTTCCGCGTCTGCCAAAAATTTGAACGGTCGCGTCGGAATCGTGCTCTCGGCATAATTTGATATTAACACGTTTCTTCGACGCGTTCCGCAAACACCGAGGCTCGCGTTCCACCGTCTCGATCAGGTTATTTCTGTCTCGTGTATCAAGTACCGATCGCGATTCAAAAGCGATATCAACGATCTCGCGTTGATCGTAGAAAGAAAGTTTATCGAAAGAAGAATTTGGCAAAATTTCCGATTACGCGATCGCAAATTTTTTTTATCTCGTATTACGCGTCGCTCGATTAGGGGGATCGATCGTTACGAAGCCGTCGGTCGAAGAAACAGGATCGAGATGTTCGGTAACGCGATCGCGAAACATTTGCGTCCCCGTTTTCAACCTACTTATCGCGGACATCGTTATTAACCGGTGGACCCGGCAGTTCGATCCGGCATCCATTAATCCACGACGCTTTTCTGCCGTTTACAACGCCTCGCTTAATTAACCGTGGCTGGGTTAATAGCGCTATTTGTTACCTTAATGACTTATCGAGTTACGAAATTTACGCGTCTCGCCCCTCGAATTGAGGCAGCCTCTCGCGTCTAAGGTGGTCTCGTGCTACTCTTCGTCGTCGTCTCCTCCCCCTTTTACGCGATAAACACCAACGCGAACCGTACACGGTTAACTACGCTGCGCGATTTACTTGTCCGAGGCGAAGATAATTCGCGATAGGGGAAAACGTATCGATTCTCGGTATCGCGGCACAGACGATGCTCGATAACAGCGATAAAGCTTAAAACTCGAGCAAAAGAATATCGTCTATCGAACGAGCGAAGATAGCAAATGGGAATTTAACGGTAGAATTTTGTCGTAGCTTATGAAACGACGATAAAAGAGTGTAGTTTTTGGAGAAAGAGTAAAAGAGGGTTGCGAAAGAGAAATCGGAGAGGCAAAGCGGATGGTCGGAGGTGCCCGGAGAGGAATCGGTTGGCCCCTCCCACGAGGCTCCCTGGCGGCACCGCCGCGCCGCGGCCTCGACACGCATTTCCAAACACTCTTTCCGTCGTCACGGACCCATCAGCCCCCGAGTACCGTCGATTCTTATCTGATCCTGCCGATCTTCTCATGATCTTTCACTACGGTTCTCGCGTACGAATTTATTCGCGGCTCTCGAACGTTGCTCGACCGGTGCTCCAAACGGAACACAACGATTATCCCCGACACACCTCGGACACACTATCCCTTATTCCTTGTACGATTCCTATGCGTACGTACATCTCGATCGTATCGGTCGACAACTGACAATCAACGATTCACGATTTCACGAAACTCGCACTACCAAACGTTCGATTCTCTCTCCTTCTTCTTACGACTCAATAATAATCGACACGGACCCGCCGTCTTTCAGCGAGCGTTCTCGCGTCAACCTATCTTTCTTACGGCCCAAGATGAAATTTTATCCGATTAACTTGTTATCGTTGATCATCGCCTTTATCCTCGCCATTCGTTTAGTCACGATGAAACGTATCGTTTTCTACGCCGTGGATTTAGCGTTTAAACGACCCATTTTCGCTTTCGTCAGATTCACCGCACGCCTCTGCTTTTCTAACCACGAACGCTACATCATCGAACGAACGTTTCGCTCATTTTTGGCAATTGCGTATCAAAAGAAAAAACCGAAAATTAATGCAGAAAACTCGCTTGTTTACATCGTTTGTCGACGGGCCGTTCTTTAAATTTTGCCAATTAAGAATTATACAATTTGTACGCCGACAGGTTTGCCAGGAGATATCATAAATCGTGCGCGAAACTCGGTAATTAACGCATTGATTGCCACGCACAGGATCGACACCTTCGATTCTGTACAAAAGAGAGAACGGTATTCGATATTTTAACGCGTCAGAGTGTCCGTTTCAACAGCGACAGTGGGCGCATTAAATCTCTGGTTCGAAAGAACATTCTGTCCTAGTCATTTGGATCGATCGGAACGCCGCATGTTTAAAGGCCACGATAATACCGAGAAATCGATATTACGGTCGTCGAATCTCGTAAAGCTTGCTCAAACAAAATTACTACAACTCCTCGGTGAAAGCGAAACGTACTAAAATGTTCGATAGCCGGTGAACGACGCTCGCAAAAGTCGAAGCAAAAGCAGATGCCGTTCACCGGAATAAAAACTTGATTATCCAAAACCGATTACCGACGATTCTAAATAGGAGGGCGCGCGCTGCCGCGTAGAGGAGGATCGAAAACGAAACAGAGAGGCGAGAATCGTGTCGAACATCGAATTTCATCGAGAAAGCACGGCTAACGAGGTCCGGTCCAATTAATCGACGAACGAATACGTTACTCTCCAAGTTCACCGGCGAAGGATCGAAAAGCTCCCGCGTTTGGAGGAGAAAATCGCGGCGACGATCAGAAAGTTAACGGTGCGCTGCGTGGCACGCCGGGAGTCATAAGCCGTCGCGAAGGCACGTTTGCGAAACGAGGCAGATCGGATGCGATCGCGATTCAATTAATATCGGGCCGAAGGCGGACGGTACCCGGCCGGTGATTTAATTATCAGATTCTGGTGGACCGATAGGAATCGCTTCATTAAGCCCGTTGAAGATACGTGGAGGGACGCGGGCCACGTGTTCCTTCGATTCTCATCTTCGCGCCGCTCGTCGTCATCGTCGCGTCTCGCCCCGCGTGTTATTTATCGAACTGCCTTTCGCCGCATCAACGATCCGCCATGTCATAAATTTCTGTCCGACCGCTCGTTAGTCCCGTCGATTTATTCGAACGGCGATGCCCACGGACGAGCGTTTTTCGACCGCTCCGAAATCTCGCGCGCCTCTCCTCGAAAAATCGCGACGGCTACGGTCACGGTGTCCGGAACGCGCGAAATCCGCTGTCGAAAGAACCAACGGTCGCGAAGATCAATGGTCATGGTTTAATTATGGTCGGAGCATCCACTCGTGGAACGTTGTACCGAATTGATTCGTAGGATATCGATACGCGTACCGGAACGAAAACGGCGGTTATCGTAAGACTCTCGTCGCTTGTTCGATTTCCGAGCATCGAAGTCACTGCGCGTCTCGTCGAGAAATCGATTGTCGCGTCCATCGACGGCAAAGCGCGAAACACCGTCAAGCTCCAGCGTATGCACACGTCGGAGAGCAGGCTATCGATGCGAGCGGACAACCAAGAGCGCGCACCATTCAGCTTCATCCGCAACGAGTAGTCGAAGCGTCGGCGATCGAACAGGAGCATGTTAGCGCCCCGAGGATGCGAGCAACGGCTGCATCGGCACATGGACGCGCACCATCGATACACAAGACACTTTCCGTTGGCGTAGTTTCGGAGAACACCGCACAAAACAAGCGACACTCGGCGAGGCCGGTGGAAACTCGCGACTCGGTCTTCCCCGAAAACTTTCGTCGAGTCGCGTCGGATATCGAAACGGGGGTTCGTCGCGGCAGTCGAGATAATCGGGTTCGCACTATAAATACACGGGAACGATGCACACAGGGGTCGCCGTGACAGCGAACACGTGGCGAAGCACTCGATAACGCTTTGTCGCTTCGGCCCGGACGAAAACGGTCGTCGCGCGGGCGAGTACGCGGGGGTGGCGATCGGTATCCCCGATCGGACGGTGTCGGCGCGGAACGCGCGATAGAAACGGGGAAAAAAAGAGAGCGAGAGAAAGACGGACGGAACAGAGAGGGACAGAAAGGAGAGAGGGAGGGAGAAAGCACGCGCTTCCTGGGAGAGAGTGCGATCTGCGCCCGGTCTCTCGGCTCGTCTCTGACTGGTGTTGTGTGCGCCGCTCACGAGAGAGCACAGCCCGTGCGCTGCGTGCTGCTACACGGCCTGGGGGCCACGTGACACGGTCCCCTGCAGGAGGTAGGACCGCTTCTCGTCGCGACCGCGTCTCTGCCCCACCGTGCGTGTATGCGTCGTCGCGCGTGTTTACGCGATTCGCGCGCCAGTGTGGTGAGCGCGCGTGTGGGCCGCGTTACGACCACTGCTCCTCGCGGCACCCTCGTGCCCACGGACCAAACTCGATCGTCCCGATATCCCTATATCGGGAGGGTGCGAACCCCCTTTCTCGAGAACGTCGAATCCTCGTACGCTCTCGTCCGCGACGAGCCGTCGTATCGTCGAAAGAAACGACCCGTTGGTCCGTCGCGCTTCTCTCGGTATCGTAAAAATTCGGGCACAAAGTTCGGCCACACGGGGGATTAAGAAAAAGAGAGAGAGAGAGAGAGAGAGGGCGAGAGAGAATGAGGGATAGCAGAGGCGGGTCGAGGGGAATCGTGGAGGAGTACAAGAATCGTAAATGGAGGGGCGGCGAGCGGACGGAGAGGGAGTTTCGCGGCTTCGAGTGGAAGGACCGGGGCCGCAGGCCCCGTTCCGCGTTTCGCCGGAGTGGGGACTCGGTCGTGGAAGAGGGGTGGGGCGGCCTACGACCCCGCCAGGCGCGTGTCCCGAGTCAGCTCGTATGCTCTACCGCGCACGATCGATAACGAGCCGTGGCGTACCGCGCTCGTGCTTTACTACCGCCAACTTTTTCTCTGACCAACGACCCTCGATCCGCTTCTGTGCGCTGCTCGAGCTACGCCGATTTCTCGTTCTCTCGCAACCCCGATCATTTCGCGCTTCCGTCGGCGCCAGACAAATTCGACCGAGATCGATTCCGAACGACCTTCGGCAGCCCCGTTGGCCCTGTGTCTCGCTTTTTCGCCTACCGTCCGACCCCGGATAACCGCGACGAGTCGATTCGCGATACTACGCGGACAATGGGAATCTCGAAGTTGTACGAATCGAATAAAAATAGACGCCGTCCGTCAACGACAGACGGGTTTGGACTTCGAGGATGCAAACGGAACAGATGATCGTTTAAGATTCCGTCGGCGTTTCGCGGAAGTCCGAACTTCCTCGAGGGCTTTTCGGGTTCCCTGTTCATCGGGTAATCCTATCACGCGCCGTGTTCTCTTCGCTTGCGTGTACTTTTTTACAGCTCGTGTTCAACGCCGGATAATCGTTTCTTCGCGACACACTGTCCGTGGCCAGGAGCCGGAGCACCTTCAACGAGACCCGGATTTATGATTCTCGTTTACGAGCCGCTCTTTAAAGTACCCGGGAACAACTTTTCCTTCCGGTTAAAAATGTCCTGCACGCGATGCGCTATTTATACTACCATTAGCATACGATCTTCCTCGTTCGGCCGTCTATAAATACGGCGCGCGCGATCGACGGTAGTCTCTCGTTTCGACATCTTTCCTCGACGATCCTAAAGCCTGGCTTTCGTCTCGAAGTTGTCTCGTCTATTTTTTCAGGAGAGAAACCGCGAGGCGACGGTATCGAAACTGTGTCGTTCACGATGTCGAACACGACGCTCGCTCGAACAAAATTTCATTTTTTTCACGCTCCTTATCGACGTCTCGAACGATATCGGCGCGTTTCGAAAGATCCAACGAGTTATCGTTGTTTACGTTTCGGGGCGCGATATCGTTCAGAAAAGCGAGAAGATCGAGTAAGATCGTTTGACCGGAAATGATCGCCCACGTCAGGTAATTCGTCCATGATAAGTTGGCGCCGGTCGGTGGGGGCACCAAATACGCGTGTTGGCGAACAACCGTGGCGTGTTCGGCGTCGATCGGTCTCGGTTCGCCCACCACGCGTGTTTTGTAAATCGAAAAGTTGATTTCGGGATTGCTCGCTAACTCCTACGTGATCCAACATTTTCGCCGGCTATCGAAACAACGTCCGGTTCGCCTACGTCCACGACCCATCGTGTCAGATTCCCGACGTTTCAACCCTATCTCGTAATGCGCTAGAAAGCTGATCGAACGCGTTGCTGCCGACGAGGATATCCGAACACGTACCGATCCTTCGATAGGTCTTGCATCTTCGTCGATAACCGGATAAATGGAATCAAAAGTCCATTACGCCGCGCGTACGAAGAGAAACGGTTGACAAGTTCGAGCAGAGCGTAACATTCGCGGGTTCGAACGGAAACGAGTCTCGCAGAATCGTAAGCCGACGCGTCTCGAACGGGAATCCTATTGACAGCCGGTCTCTCGGTCGTCTCGGTGGATTAAAGAAATAGGACTTGGCCAGCGGCGAACGAAAGAGAATTTCTCGTTGACAAATCGTTCCGATCGCCGCATCACTCTCCTTATCCGCTTATTACACGGCCAAGGACCGTGGGACTGATCGATGCAACGACATCGGTTAACATCTAACGCGACCGGCGAGTCGCTTCGTAATCCGACCCACCGATCGAACGTTAAGTCCGACCTGTTGAAAATCCGATGACGCTCCGAGATCTCGAACGAGCTGTCGTTGCTGCCCGAGTCGCGCTCAATTTAAATCTCCGACGGGTCTTCTTCTTTTGTTCTCGTTCGCGAAGAAGAAACGCCGACATCGCGCACCGATCAGAAATTCGGCCGGTGGTATCGGCGGCCGATAGCTAAATCGTCGTTTGAACAAATTTATTTAGCCTCGTCGGTGATCGGTGACGATACTTTGCATCGGGAACGGCGTTTAACCGACGCTGCACGATAATCAACGTGTAATTTACTAGGCGCGGTTACTGGGAGCAGCAAAAAGCTAGAGGCGACACTGTCGACAAACGACGTTACGCGCGTCGCTCCGATCCCACGCGTTCACCTTCTTCCTTCGTCGATCGATCCGGCGACGCCTCTTTGCGCGTTAATTACCGATCGAGCGTACGCCGATCGATAATAACCTCCCCCCGATTTATGTACGATAAACCGGTAGCGACACCGAGCTCGAGAAGTTGCTGTCAGCGAGAAGAAGAAGAAGAAGTAGAAGAAGAAGAAGAAGAAAAAGAAGGAGTAGGAGGAGGTGGAGTCGCTCGGTTACCTTTTTTGCTCGATTACCACTCGAGGTCGTTCTATTAATTTTCTAACGCGCTGGCTTACGAGCCGAGAACGTTGCAATGGCCTGTCGGCGAATGTTGCAGCGTAGCTTCTTACTGGACGATCATTACCGCGTGTTGGGAATGTTAACGAATGTTTCGCACGAGGTTTTGCCCCGGTGACTGGTCGCAATTTTCGCCGTGCCACGGCTAACGGCTCCGTGAATTCCGGATCGAGACCCGCGTCTCGACACCGCCAACATTTTATGAGCGATTTAAATGATTCGAACAGAGCGTTCGTTCGACGTAATCGGCCATCGGGAACGTTATTAACGCTATTAACGATCGATATTAGACCCTTCCGGGGGTGGTACTCGCTAATTAAGCTGCCCCCGAAGATACGCGATCGCTGACCGTTACGTTACCAACTGAATTTCTCGCTTTCGCGTTTCCTTTCCCACGCGATCGTTTTTATCTTACGATTTAGAGAAGAAGAATTTTCGACGGGACCGAGTAGAAACTCGAATCGATCATTTTCTGCCGGACAATAAATTTTTGCCGCCGACGTGGCTGTCGCGGCGCGAAACTATCTCGGAATTTGCAACGTTCCGGCTTCGCTAAAAAGTTTTCTTCGTTCGACTCGGAATAGCGATTAAACTAGTTCGATTTAATAAGAGAACGATTACGAGAGCACAAAGGTCCCGGTAAAAGGCCGGTTCTCACGCGTAACGGCGTTCGAGTCTTCTCGAGGAACACTCGACCGAATTTTTCAGAGGCAGCTTCCCATATTGCGATAAGCGTTAGCGCGTTGCAGCCACCGTCGGCTCGTAGATCGTTTCAAGTGGCCCGTAAACAGTGGCCACCTGAACTAGTTGATTGTGGGTGTTGCGCCTCAGAAAGGCAGATACCCGATTGGAATTCGAAGAGGCTCGAAGAGGCCAAACACCGTCGCTGGACCCTGTTTCAATATTTTCGTATCTCGCGTTCGAAACTCCATCGACTCGCGCATGGGAAACGCGAGAATAATCGTTGCGCCGTCGGTGTTTCCGCGGCAACGCGGAGATCGACTTTCTCGTAAGTAATCGCATTTAATTTTATACTTATTTACACCAGACGCAGGAAATACGCGGATACTTTCGATACGACGATTTCCGAGTACATATTAGAGCCAGTAGAGTAAAGTAGAAAATAGCGATCGACTTTTCGTGAAGTTCGCGCGATACTCGTCGAGCGCGAGATCGCGCGTTCGATGCGGTAAACTCGTCGGGGACGATGCTCCCGAGGGATTTATCTGGTTCTCGCGCGTTAATTTACGGTTTTTCCGTTTAAACGCTCTCGTTTAGCGTCCCTCGGGGAATTAAGAGCGGCGCGAACGGATCGTAAAATAATTTCGGTCCGTCAGCTCGCGAGACCGAGTCGAGGATCGAAGCGTTATGCAACCGACGCGAAATCACGGGCATCGAATCCGTGTAAAAGCGAGAGGAAGCGCGCGAGAAAGAGAGAGAGAGAGAGAGATAGAGAGAGAAGGAATACGTGGATGTTGATCGAACAACGGCGAGCATACAGAGGCACCACCACTTAAAATTCCTCGATGATAAAACTGTATTTATCGGCAATATATTTTGGCGTTCAATGGGTCGGACGAGCACGAGAGCAACGGTAGTGCAATAAAAACTGCCGTATAAACCGACGTGTCTCCAATAAACCGTGCCGGTGGCTCCCCTTTCTTTCTTCTTATTTTCTTCTCCCTCTTGTCATCTTTTTTGCCTTTTGTTTTTGTGTTTGTTTCGTTTATTGGGCAATTAGGGTACTGCCGTGTTGCGTGCGCGTCTCGCAACATTATAACACTTTCGAACGGTTTATCCGCACATTTCGAACACTGGTTACGACACGAAGCACCGTGCAACGCGGCTCAATTACGCCTACGCCGAGAATTATGAAGTTCTTTATTATCGAAACAAAATACGCGTGTTCTTCGCGACAATGCGCGACTCATTTTGCCGCTTCATAAATTGCCCGGTTAACGCGCGACTATCCCGCTATCAACCAATTTACGCTTTTCTTTACGAACATTAAAGATCGAACGATCACGATTTTATTCGCGAACGAGGTTTCGTCCACGAACCGTGAAAACTTTTCTACAAAAAAACTTTCACTATTTTACGAATCGTTCGTTTCTTTCTACGAATTGTTCGTTTCTTTCTACGATTCGCGGATAAGTATTTACAATGGATACTGATCAACGAATTTATTTCGACGACGTTCTAATAATTTATTTCGGGCATGCGCGAGGCTGAATAGGAAACCGTCAAAAATCGAATAAACATAAATATCGAGGAGCGTAAACCGTTCTCATCATTATTCACGACGTTAAAGACAGACGCACGACCAGTCGCGTCGACGGTCGAGTAGCCGAATTTGCTTTCCCGTGCACGATTTTATATGTTCGGCGTTCCGTTTAATGGATTCGCGAAAGCAGGGGCTGTCCCATTAAACGTGAGGATACAACGGAAATCTTGTAACGCGCGAGCGGATATCAGAAGCGATAGATGACGAGGAAGAAACGCAATCGTGCGTAGATCGCGCGGTTGGCGACCCACATACGGTATGAAAGAATGTTTGGCTTTACGTTTCGGCTAGGCTAACAATAGAGCCTCCCGATAGCGCGTTTACGCCAAGCTTCAAGCTCGCGCGTTCAAAGCGTTAAGAAGGTAACGGTTATGGCTCACGGAGGCGATACAATGAATCTTGTCGATTAGCCGTTCGTGAATTTAAATATCGGCCAGCCAACCGATTTTCACAAAAATCGAAGATCACGTTTTGCGAATAGAATATATCCGTGACAAACAACGTCTTGGAGAATCGTAGTACGTCGAAAACTATTACGATACGACTTCGAAACCGTTCGAGCGGCACGAATTTTGTTGGCGCGGCGAAAAAGATGAGCAGACGTCGTTTGGCAAGGAATACGCCGATAAAGCGAATCATGAACGGTATAATGTCTACAAATTATGTCGTCGCGCGTGTCGGGACGGAGTTAATTTATCGACGCGCGCCGTATCGTTCACGTCAATATCAAAGGTTACGATTCGTTGACCGATCCAACAACACTGATGAATCCTTCTCGGTTTCTGTAACGTCTCCGCCGATAAAAAGCGAAAAGATTCTATCTCGAGGGATTCGAACGATTATCGAGAAAAACCGCGTAAATATTATCGGTCGGAAAACATTAGGTAGAAACTGGATTTCGAGTGACTTCCTAATTGGTACCGCGAAGCATTTTGCTTTATACGGTATTTCGCGTTGCTTTTATTTTCGAGCAAGTAGAGTTTACGTGTGAGATTGAGATTTATCGACAGCTGAATCGGCTTCCTTTTCCGTCTGGACTAGCTCGAACGAAGAGAATATTTCATCCATGGACAGAAAAAGAAAGAGGGATAAAAAGAAAAAAAGCCGTGGTTAATTATCGTTCCCGTAGAGGAGTACGCGAGGATCATTAGGACACCGAATTTGTTACGCGTTTCCAACAGCAAATAAGAAATTAATACTTGTTAGAATCGTTCGTACACTTTACACGTCGTTAAGCCTGACGGCGACGTCGGGATTACATCACGCGGGTCCAATTAAAATGAGATTATTAAAACGTCATGCCGATCAAAGAGACTTCGAACAGGAATGGAAGATCCAGGCTACGCGTAGTTCGCGGGTGTACGATCCGCATAGAAACGGGCGCTTAAACGCGCTCGTTCGAGAAAAGGCAAAAATCGATATAGACAAATGTATCTTTCGCTGCTCCGAGCTCGTTACTTCCTAATTGTCGTTTCCGAATTCGAGTCGACGACGCAAAACACCGGGGCTGGCTACAGGGATCCGGAGACACAAGAATACAGAGGTCGAGGAAAATTAGCGTTTTCGAGAGAGAGAGAGAGAGAGAGAGAGAGAGAGAGAGAGAAAGGGACGGCGTGGAGCGGCGCGGTCTTTGCATCTCGCTGCGGGATCTCTTCATCGTATCAGGCTCGCGTCGTTCCGACGTCCTCTCGAGCGTCGAGCTAACCGACCGGCGAACGATCGAAACGGGACGATAGCGTCGCGAATAGCCTCCGCGCGCGGACCGCCATTTTTCCTCCGGGGTTCCTTTATCCGTTCGCTACAGATTCCACCGCGAGCATAATCGCGATAAATTACGAGGGTGGAAGGTCGAAAGGGATCGCTTCGGGAGCAGAGCGGAAAACGGATGAACGGTGAAAGAGACGGAGAAAGGGAAAGGCGAACGCGAAGGTAAAGGGAAAGAGAAAGACGCGGTGAACGGCGAACGGCGAACGCGACGGGTGCAAAGCAGCTTGCTTTGCACACAATTTCCACGTGGCCGTCGCGACGCGGCGGCGGTATCTTTGCGCGAAAATAAAGTGTCGTCGGTGGGTTCGGTGGCGCGCGCGTTCGCGTTCGCGTTCGCTCTCGCGCGTGCATGTGCGACGCATAGTCCGGGAAACAGAAAAGGGGAACGAACAGAGAGACGGAGGAGAAACGGCAGAGGCGGGGTGAAAGGGAAGGAATGGTAGCGAGGCCCTTATTAACATTTCTCCGGGATTCGAGGCGAGATTAAATTGACAGGAAGGATTTGCGAGTCGTTTGTTACCGACTGCCACCCTTGTCTCCGGCTCTCCTTCTTCCTCTTTCGACGTTTCTTTTCCACGCTCGCGGCTTACGCTCTTTCCTTCCCTACGGTCCGTGCCTTTGCGTCGGATTTGTTTGCGCGCCGCTACAAAAGCGATTCGCCGTCTCGCTTCTATGCCGCCTCGATCGGATCGCCGTCCGTTCGCTTCGATCTCTCTTTTTACCGCGATCTTCCTCGATTTCGTTCCCGTCTACGCGAATATTCCTAATTATCCGGACCGCGCCTCCGCCCGAACGTTTCGCCGTTTTTTCCAAACGGGATTACGATCGATATTACGATCGAAAGAATCGACACCGATCAACGATCGATCTTCATTTCCCTTCCTTTTCCTCTTTCTGTATCGCGAGAAACGCGTTTACACGTTCGAGCTTCGACTGCCGAACACGACTATGTACTTACCAGCATTCCGCTCACACGCGCGTAGCCGCCCGCGAACTGCTTCCTTCGAGATACAATGAATCCTGAATACGTATTGTCGCGATTGATCGTATTTACGCAGTCGACTTCGAACAATGTATTTTCCCTCGAACGGTGATTTTTAAATCGGTAATTGCAAAAGTACGCATCCCCGCGAAGGTAATTTTCTCCATGAAAATTTAATAAACGCCGCGACGATCGCTCAACACGGTCACTGGGAAATACTGATACAGGTACAACGGCATACCCTCGAATCGACGATAATTTTTCTTTACATCGGCTCTTACGCGTAGCGCGTTACGTACTATGTGTATCGTGCAACGTACGTGGTCGATACAGAGTTTCAGAAAAAGAGGGCCGAAAAAGTTAATTTTCCATTTTTTCGATCTTTAACGGGTCGACTCTGACGCAATACCCGACTTTTATAAAATCGTTTCCAAGATATTCCTAGGAAACGCTGACCAGCCTCGAATTTTACGCCACGAGGCATTTCTCGAATATCCCTCCGATTGGCTACTTCCGATTGGCAAAAAAAGACCGCGCGAAGCCACTTCGTGTCCATGCGCTCGTTCATTTTTCTTCGGGCCAGAATCCGGAGCGTCTCGTTCGCTTCATTAAATTCGAAAAAATCGGCCTTTCAACGCGGCCCAGTTGAACGCGGATCGACCCTGCCGCGCGAGAAAAAAGCATAATCGAAATTTAAAGAGACCCCGATGAAGAGAGCGACTCGTAGCTTTCGCCACGTAGGTCGTCGCGTCGGTGCCTTTGACGCCTACTAATGAGCGGACGGTGATTAAGGGAACGCACGAGGAATCGATGCAAAAATAAACTCGAAGACACGACGGACAGACTCGTATATTGTCTTCCCGTGCTTCCTTTCTTATGCTCCTGTCTTATATTACTCGACAAAACGACCCGTAGAGAGCGAGACCAAACTAATATTTAGACGAATCAACAAGTGCATGCCTTTTAAAATAATCCGTCCATCTATTCTCGGAGACGGAGGTTATCGCCGTTGCAACGGGGCTACGTGGGATGATTTCGAATTACGAAGTCAAAATTAATTTTCGTGACAAGAATCGCGCGCGATAATTTCCGTCCCCGTGCTCCTTTTGCGAGGTTTCGCGAGAAGTTACGGGAACCGAAGCTACTGCGCGAACAACGTTGAATTACGGCAAGTAACATCTTGGCGTGGGTAACGAGAGCGAGATCGCGTGGCTTGTGCTCAAAATGCGCGTTATAATTGTAAACATTCTGAGTCCGGGTCGAAATCAACCACGAATTTTCAGCTACATACATACTTCCAGCTTCCACGTTCCTATCTATCGTCGATAATATCGGCCACCGTGATACCATTTCGAGATCTACTTCGAGTCTTCTTATCGTATACTTTTACGATTTCCTCCGATGCCTTTCACCGTAAGAAAGTCGAAGGATCCAAAAGTAACTTTATTCGTTTCAAAATTTCAACGAGCATTCCGACGCTCGAATCGCGATCAGAGTTGACTTTAAACGATAAATTAATCGTCGTTCGATCGTCTGGATCTCTTCATCCGCGCGGAAAGAATGTCATTACCGCGATCGATGTATCGATGGGGATTAAATAAAGCAGCGGCTCGACATTCCGCGAGTTACAGCGCGAGTTTGTCGCGGTATTCGGAATATGAAGTTTCATTAAACGGACGTTCTTATTAGAATTATACCTGTTCCGACACACGTTTGGAATATAATTTCCTGCCGCTTTTTTCGATTATAAGAAAGGGCTTGGTCATCGAGCTGGCGCCGCGCCATAGAAACGGCGGAAACGATAGCGCGGATAGTGGCGGCACAATTACGCCACCATAACTAATCTTATATTCGAACGAAACGATCATCAAACAACAACGCGTATCTCTATTAAAGTAAACGAAGTAGGATCGTTCGAACGAGAGTATCTTACAATCGCTAAAAACATCGGCTGCATTATAGCACGATTATCGATCGCGATTAAACTTTCGTAAGAGATTCCGTAGGATCCATGCAAGATGCTCTTACTAAATGTCGAGACAAAACTGTACCCGTCGAAGCATAGTCCTCTCGTACCCGCGGAACAGAAATTATGCATCAACGACGACCACGGACATAAAAACCTGAAACGAAATCATATTTCACCGAGAATAAACTAGGAAAATAATTACGGTGTAAAGGGCTAATTGATTCCGAGATACCCGAGATTCTTTATTCGAGCCCAGACACGCGAGAACAGAGTAAACCAACGAGACGAGAAAAAGGAAGCAGAAGAAGAAGAAGAAGAAGAAGAAGAAGAAGAAGAAACGTGTTCATTCCGGTTGTCTGGCGGATGTTAACGAAGAGATTATTTACCGTACGTTCTCGCGAAGGCATTAATTCTTCTCTATCGCGATAACTTGACGAAAATGCACACCGTTGGCATTGGAGCAATTGGCCAGCTGCCAATCGCTGGCTACCCTCGATACGCTGTCGAACTCTTTTCGAAGCTGCCTCTATCTGACTCTCGAATCCGACCACCTACCTTTTCGACACTCTCTTTTTCGTGTCACCAATCGTTCGAATTTCATCGAGCTAACCAGCTACCGGTGACAAGAAAAGAAAACACTCCGCCGAACGAGACGCGACTCTATCGCTCTTTCGATTTATCGACCAAACAACCGTCTCAATTTGTTAACGCCGGCCGAACAACCTCGACTTAGATGCTCGATCTAAAGCATCGGATATATTTTGCTAAAAAATACATCCGGAGATATACGCGTTTCGTATATATACATATGTAGACGATGTTAATAGGTTCAGTTCGATAGTTACTTGGATAATTTCGATCACTTTGCCCCGGTGATCGTTCGTTCGAGTTCGGTTCCCGGGGATTCGAGAGTACCTACCGATAACGTATGCTTCTTTCCGACGAAAGCTATCTAAGTAGATCTACGATTCGATCGAGGTCGAAAATAACGCGGACCCGGATTTTTCCAAATGATCGAACGCGAACGGTGCCGCCGCGCCGGGAGAAGTCTTTTACCAATATTATCGACACGGATACGTACCGTTATGGGTAAAATTTGTCTGTTCGAGTTTTTACGTCTATCGAGACCGAAAAGAAGGTTACTGGTCGAGGTTGGTCAAGAAGGTTGCTCGGAAAGATGGATGGCGAAATATAGGGCACAGGTAAAGCGACGAGTTTCGGATATAAAGCTTTATCTGCAAAATGTCGTATGGGCAGATCGTTATGGTAGCGGCACGGTGCCATAAACAAATTTTATCGCTGGTTTCTCCAATAATTGCGAACGATTTCGACTGTTACAAGCACCTAAAAGGGAACACCTGAATACCTTCGACTTGGAGAGAACGAACGTTCTCTACGTCGAGCGGGAAAATTTATTCTTATCGATACGGTTCCTCGTCGAAATCTCACGAACACGAATATTCTTTTAAGAAGAATTATGTATCGCGCTCGAAGATGATTTGGCGTAACTTAATCGTTGACGATGTAAGAAAAGCGACGCGGGCAATTCTATACCGACAGCTTACTCGGAATAACACGGATTGTTGGGCGTTATTTCGAGAAATTTACCCGTCGATAGGCAATTTTTCGACGAATAGCGCATCTTCTGGTAAATAATTAAAATTATCGGGTCTTACGCATTTTATCCGATTTCCTCGCTTTGGTCGTGTTCGTAGTAGACGGTTCGAGCGACAGTCTATCGTCATAAATGAAACTGTTCTCCCCTAACGGAGGGTCTGTATATCCCATCGAGACGAGACTTTGTTAATACAAGAAGACCGATACAGCGCACGAAACGAAAAAAAAAGAAAGAACGAGACACCACGGGAGAAGAAGCATCGAGCGGAACTTAATTACAGTACCGGGACCGGTTACCTCCGGATGAAGAAGATTTATCGCGCACTCTCGAAATAATATTGGAAAAGATCCGATAAAAGTGTACACTTTCACCGACTCGTTCGCCGCAGAGACGGTGTCTTTGTTGTCAACTTCCTTATACGAGAACCATCTTTGCGTAGAACGCGCGATCAACTGGTCGCTCCGATTACGCGCGGTGGTTGTTTCGATTCTGCCTCGTAAACCACAATTTCCGAGTCGAACGGAAATCTCGAAACCGCTGGCATGAATCCATGGAAACTCGACCGGTTGATCGTACAATATATTTCTCATAGTTCGGCTAATCGTTTGCTCATTCTCTGAACCGGATAAGCGAACGTAAATTTAAATTGTTACGTATTCGTTATCTCGGAATAATATCGTGACCAGACGCTTCCGTACAAATTTCTATTTAAAACGAACAAAAGGGGCAAATAATTTTTTCTCGATAAACCTGATAGAAAGTCGCGCTTAAAAGCCGACAAGAAGCTTGCGTCGAATCGCGCGAATAAGAAACTGTACGAAAAACCATGACCCATTTGTGGAAAGAATTAAGCAGCGAAAGGGTTATCGATACGATTGCAACGGTGATCGAATCCCGCGAAATTGTCGGTACATCTGCAACCAGAATGTAGGTCAAGGGTCCTCGCTCGCGCCTCCTATCAAAGGAAGTTACCGCGCTTGGGCTTTTCGTTAGTCACACTTCGGCTCAAGGAAACTGACCTATTCATCTTTCGCGGAACGTCGAGCGTACGAGCCAGCCTGTCCTCGATTTGCATCGTGGCTGTGAAAGAGAGAGATTGGACGCGCGCGAATCAACCATGCGAACGATAAATCCCCATTAAACGACGCGTTCGCTATTATGCCGCGTACGCTGTCTCGGCCGCGGAAATTTTTGCACGATTACTCGCCGGTGTGCTTTAAACGCGATATCATAACGCGTTATCTTATTCTCTTGGCATACCGCTGTTGTGTAAGAGACTGTCATCCCGCCGCGCCGCGAGTTTTCAGATCTTACGGCTCACCGCCATTTACCGGACGATTCTTCGCGCTCCGTTGTCTCGTTCGAGCTGACCGACGAACGAGTCGACCAGCCGACGACGGTCGTTCAAAAATTCTTTTTCTTCCGCGTTCATCGATCCAATATACATATATTTTAACGCAATTTATTCTATTGCACGAGGAACGATATCGAGTCAAAGGTCGATATCGAAAGATCGTTAAGACGTCCCTGTACATACGCGTCTAACGGATGGATTCTATCGCTTTGTATCAAAATGGAAGGTTCAAAGTCGCAAGTAAAGCGGCAGTTACCCAGTCGATTATTGGGACGATAGAAATCAAAGTCGTGCATCGTGGTCCGAGAACGGACGAAGCAAGTACCTACTTCAACTTCCCTTCTGGCTCTCGGTAGGTCCCTTATCTGAAGCGCACCTACGTGTACACTCATCTGCCTATCTGTTTATCTGCCGACCGTGGAAGAATCATCGGCATGCGTTTCTGCAGCGGTCAGGATCCGTGCAAACACAGTGTAAAGTCGCGATAGCGCTCGTGTTACGCGGTCCTAGTGTCTTGTGTTTCTTAACGTGCCTCCGGACCGCGCATGTTAAACGTGCCCGTGCCTCGAGATAGGCACCGTTCCACCGATCGTGATACGGTTCGCATTAAAGTATCGAACTTTCGATCGAAAGGTCGCGATTTCATTCCTGGATATCTACATTCTTCGAAAAAATCCGAATCGAGCAGAGACAAAAACGAATACGTTTTTCGCACGCTTTCCGCTCATTTTTGCCCTCCAGTAGGTGGCCGAAATTTTCTACAAATTTTGCTTCCCGAGTTGTGGGAAGCGATCGGACACGGTAAGCCGAAAATATCTCCAGGAACAACGATTCGAAGTCCGATCAAAACGACGTCCGCTTGAGCTACCTTGTATGCCGGTGTACGCGATATTTCAACGTTCCTCATCGAATAATTAATCGATAGACAGGATCGTCGAGAGGATCCCGAGGCGAGAGAGTTAGGAACGCGGTTTCATAAAGCACGGGAGCATGCGCAGTCGGTCGTGGCTACCGCTGGAGCGCATGCGCCCACGCCTACGGTCGGGCACATACGGCGCTCTCTGGAATAAATGCGTGTTTATCGCCGCGGTGGCGGTGGCGGTGGCGGTGGCGGCACCGCTTTTGAAGACGGCAGCAGCTCGTGCTGCTTCCACTGCTGCTCCTGCTTCTTCTTCTTCTTCTTCTTCTTCTTCTTCGTCTTCTTCTCCTTCGTCTTCTTCGGCTTCTTCCTCTTCCTACTCTCTTTCTCGTTCCCGCCGGTGCACTTTGCTGTTCCCGCTTCTCGTGGTCGGCTACAGAGAGAGGTTCCCTCGCAGATGGTCCCGTCCGATTTACATAAGGCCGTGCTGCTCTCCACTCACACCGACACTCGCTGGCCTCTTCTTTTATTAAGCGTGCACGCGCTCGGGTGTATCACGCACACGCGTACCCTTTATTAAGGGCGCAGCGCACGAGCGCGCACCACGGGGACACAGAAGCGCCGCGCATGCCTTGTTGCGCTAACAATACGACCGCCCACGTACGAGATATCTCGTTTTATTATTATCCCTTGTCCGTTCTCTGCCCTTTCTCTCCCTGCTAACCCGCCAGCCTGGCCTCCTCCTCCTCCTCCTCTCCTTCGTCCTTTCCCGCTGTTCCTTCATCGTCCCATTCTACCTTCCTTCCTTCGCCGCTGTTGTATCTCCTTCTTGTTCCCTGGTTGTTCTTTTGCCCCGCGACTGCACGAGTATCCTGACGCTGTACCGTTTGCTCTTGCTCGACGAAGGTAGCGGATCGAGTCCAGCTTAGAAATCGTTGGAGTTCGTGTTGTTAATTTTTCGAGAGTCGAAAAACGGGATCGATGACCGTACCGTACCGCGTTCAGAGATTATGCTTTTTCCGTTGTTTTTTGGCGGCCGACGAAGAAAAAGAGAAGCAGCAGAAAGAGCGAAAGAGAAACTACCGAAGGGTGAATCGTTTGTCATAACGCGCACGCGTTTCTGCTCAAAATGGCCTCCACTTACGAGGAACGGACCACCTGCGTCAAATCGCATTATACGAGAAACCGATACGTAATCGCGAGGGCAAAGTGGCGTGCCTGTGCGCGCACATACGCGGTTAGCCTCATAAAGTCGTAACTACGACGACGTTGCCGGAATCTTTTTGTCTGTTCGTCCATTGTTCCGCCACATCGTCGAATCGTCCTCTATTTGCTACTACAGAACGCCGTTAATATCGGTACATATACAATATATGTAGCCTTTATATGGCTACCCGAAGTCGTACGAACACGCTTCTGCCATAACGCTGTCTACTTCGTTCCTCCAATTTTTCATTCTGTTCGTCTGTCAATGATTCTTCTCGCGTTTCTTTAACCTATGGAGCAGTTTATATAGAGGAACGATTCGTTTGTCGCGCGTCAAGCGTAAAGGAGAAAAATTTAAAGACGACGCCGTGGGGAGCAC
The DNA here is from genome assembly GCA_947623535.1 of Coelioxys conoideus. Taxonomy (NCBI): domain Eukaryota; kingdom Metazoa; phylum Arthropoda; class Insecta; order Hymenoptera; family Megachilidae; genus Coelioxys; species Coelioxys conoideus. The sequence continues at coordinate 367,962 of OX392456.1, read as the reverse complement.
AGAAGTTATAAATTGAAGGTCAATTCGTTCGGGACCCGGGTGATTCTTAGAGCGATCGTTAATGTAGCACCGTCATTTTTTACGCCCCCACGATGAGAAAAGATACCACCTTCGTCGCGAAAAGACCCCGTAGTTCGCGCGATCTTTCGGACTCGATAACTATTACGTCGATCGAGTTGCATCGTCGATAAGCGTATGTTGGATACGGTAACAGCCACGTTAACGCACCGGCTTCGAAACGTTAAAGACGAATATCGTTCGAATAGCGTCGTTGGTGTATCGGGTCCATGGGTACACCAACAGCGTTGTCGCTGCGTGAAAGTTCGGAACAGAGATAAATTTGTACCGGTGTGCATTCTGCCCGATGTTCTCTCGGTTACCACATTCAGGTATCTCCTTTACTCTCGCGCGTGTTCCACGTGTTCGGTTATCCATAAAAATGTCCGTTAGGCGCGGAACAACTCGAGCGATTTGGGAGAACACCGCGAGTGACCCTTGTACCGGAATACTTCGTCTCCGCTAACGTAGTTATTTACGACGATTACGAAAAGTTTTCGACACGATTTTCCATTAGACAACGGGATACGATTATCCTTGGACTAAAAAGCGGACGCGACGAAGCATCACGAAACCAAAGAAAAGGAGGAAATAAAAATGAGAAGCCAAAACCTACGGTACCGAAAGTTTTATCGCGCTTAAGTTTTATCGACCGACCGCGGTACGAAAAGAAGAATCGTGGGCGCTAGATAGGTACGATATAGAGCCGTATGTTTTTCGTTGGTCCCGCGATATTTTGATCGTTCGGTCCAGTCGTTCGTGGCGTTATTTTACAACTTCTCTAGTCATCGAACGTATGATACAGCAAAATCGAAGCAATATTTAGCCCGGAGCGGAAAGGAATGCTCATCGTCATCACCTACGATACGTCGAAATTACGAAGGTACGAATTACGAGGTACAACGAACCGAATTAGTCGATTCTATCGAGTACAAACTATCCTCGTCGGAGCGTTTCTTTTTCCTGCAACACCGAACCGAAAGAACGGAGAAGGAGAGAAAGGAAGGAGTCTCGCGGAGTGACCACAAAGGCATCGCGAGCATTGTCACTGACAGAACAGAAAGCTGGTATACTGACGCCACTATCATAACGTACGAGCAACATATCGCATGACAAGAAAGGCCCCGGGAACACAGAGCCCCGCTGCTGACCCCTCTGACCCCCGCTGTTTTTGTGCCGGTGCCTGTCGAGTCGGACCTTTGGGTCCTGGTCCCAAACTGCGAAACATGCCGACACGGTACCGTCGCGTCCTACCCCCGAGGCCCCTCACGAAACTCACCGTGTAATGCTCTCCGTGCTGAACTTCGGACGTGAAACACGATATTCACCGTTCTGGGCCACGAACTACCATTTTGTCCGTGGCTTCCCCCTTTTCTTTCCGGCGTTTCTTTCCTTCTCTTCCCTCTTTCTGCCGATTTTGATACCTTTAACGCTTTCAACGCGTACAAACTGTCCAAGACGAACGACCGGCGTTAAATTGTCCGCCTTATACGATCTTTCGAAACGTCGGCGGCGAGGCAAATATTTCGCGCGAGCGAGCGAGCGCGCGCGTATGTCATAATACGGTTGCTCCGACAAAAACTCGTCGATAGTCGAAATCGGAAAGTGGAGGTCCTTCGGTCGCGAGACGCTTAACGTCACCGCGTGACGGATCGTTCGCATTTTCCAGCCTCGCGAGGCAACGTTCGTTTCGACAGGTGCACGGATAAAAGAGAAACCGGCGAAAAGTCGGTCGAATGATTCACGATCGGCGATCAACGCGGCCGAATTAGGATGATCTACGCTCGAGCGTCGTGTCGCGAGGTCGTCGAGCAGCGATAAGTAACGACGCCGGCGATTAAAAGAAATCGGTTGCGATCGTGTCTCTCGGCCGGTAAAGGGCGCGCATGCGCTGTCGCGGTGGCGCATGCGTACCCGCGGCCACGCCGCAGCGGTACGGTATTTAAATTAACCGATCGATCGACCGTGTTCACCTCGCACATTATGCAAATGCCGTGAAAACACGTAAAAGTTTTCTGCAAAACCAATTACGCCGACGCGACATCGGCACCGTGCCTGGCCCGAGTTAATTGCGAATTTTTGCGCCGTCCAGTCATTACGTTCGGCCCTCTTCTCCGTCCGTGTTCTTCTCGAGCGGCTCCCCTCCTGCTCGGCCGTTCCGTTTCGCGCGGAACGCTTGGCCAGGTGAGGCGAAGAGGCAGGAAAGAACGCTCTTTTGCGATTCTGGTCCGCTGCGAGTATCGGGCACGAGCCATCATTCTCGAGGCCCGAAAAATCGATTTTCGCCGACGTAAATTGTTAGTCTTTAAAGTTACGGTATGCGGGGAAGCCGCAGTTACGGCGTACACCGACAGTTAAGGGACATTCTGTTCAATGATGTTCATTAGTAGAGTAACAATCGGCCCCGTTCACGTTTTACGAGCTGATGACCACAACTTGCCACTTGTGTCCTCTTAAAGGCCCGCACTTACCGGACGCATAGCGATCGCTCCGACTAAAATTATTTACGGGGTGCGACCGTTTCCTTTGTAATTATACACGATTTTCATTAATCTCGATCAGGACGTGGAACACTTTCGAAATATCTGAGGCGTCGTCGCTCCACCGAGTCGCGTTTTCGGTGTTCACCGACGAATCGCAGATACATATATCCGATCGATGGAAAAGCAACGGGAGAAATTTCCGATACCGTTCGAGATCGAGACGAGGTTCGAGCACTCGGAAGTTTCGTACGATTTCCAGATCCCAATTTTCTCGCTCGCGGGAAATTATGTGGGTCAACGATACACGCTCGCAAACATCGAGTTATAATTACGCGCGCGGTGGCGATCGAGCACGGGTATAGGAAGATGGCAATCTGTTAGGAAAGGAACGCGAACATCGGCCAAAGGAGAAGGGACTAGCCGCATTATTCATTCGGACAATTTGTCGGTTACGTCGCGTCCAACGATGAGATATAACGCGCCGCGTTATCGCTTATATCGGCGATTACGCGAGCCTTTTCCGGGTGGAATGGGATTCGCCACCACGGGAATAAATACCTTCTTGCTCAAATTGCTTCCTGCATCGTTTTTCTCCTCGGCCTCGCGTTACAAGTTCTTCAAGGGGCTATCAAATCTTCGCGCGTCCAGAATTAACCGTCCTCGTGCGCCGCAGATTTTTGCATAGACTCGGTTCTTCTCGATTATTAACATCATCGTTAACGTTATTAATATCCGACAACCAGTTGTGCTTGTCGATCGAACGATTACCGTCGTTCATAATTCTGGCAGCTCGCGACGCTAACGACATTTCGATACAGCCTGTACACCGCTAACGTAAAACCGTATCCTTTCCGACGCGATTCCGTGCGAACCAAAAAATATCCTTTGTCCTTTGATCGTCGTCGAGGCGGTGACGCTCGAAATAAAAGCGCGCGTACGAAGCAGGAACGCGGTAGATTCTCGAAGGATAGGTGTCGCGACATCGCTTTTGAAGGAGTTCATTCGCGTCGGTCGTTTGTCAGCGGTGGTGGTTCACCTATTTAAACGTCAGGATCGGCGACAAGTGTCGACAGAACGACTTCACCTAAGTCAGCCTTGATACATTTCGCCCACGCGGCATCGGAGAGCGGCTTTTCCATCTTCCGCGTCTCGTACACCTACGTGGTTCACCTTTTCAAGGCCGTCACGGAGCCCCATCATTATACATATACCGAGGTAACACGCGTGGACACACGGCTCGTACCGCTGACGAACTCGTAAACGATTCATCCGGGTAAACAACGATCCTCCTCCGCTCGTTCTCGTTCGCGTCCGAAGTTTCTTCCCGCGGACGAAACGAGTCGCGAGAACGAATCGTCCAGAACGAACGAACGGTACTTAACCTCCGGTCGTCTTCGAGCTACGCCGAAACTCGAATTGTCCTCGTGTCGCGACAACTTTCCGGTTTTCGAGAAACCCTCCCACGCTCCCACGAACGTTTCTTTCTTACTTTGTTTAACGTGGAACGTTCGATGTGCCTACTCGAATATCGGAAAGATCGGCATTAACCTCTAAAACTAACGAGGCTTAACCGGAGGCGTTAATATCGAATTTTGGGTCACGGTTGAACGAAAGAGACGCCGGACCTTTGAAACTCCGATCCTGTTCAAACTTTGCATAACCGTAGGGAGTCTCGAGGGTAATAACTTTCCAAAAAGAAAGAAGCTGAAAGGAAAATTCGTGACCAAATTTTAAAAAATATGAGCGTGGATCCGGACATCGACGCGACAAATAAACGTTGTCTTCGCGGAATCGCAACGTCTGGTACGGGTAAAAATCTGTGCCAGTGTCCCCCGGTGATGCACGCGAAAAGTATCATTACCGTTTCACGCCTCTTACTACACAAACGATGCGAGCGTGTGTCTCGAGTAACGTCATACCGTGAAAAAGGAAAGGAAGGGAGAGGAGAGAATAAACCTGGACAAGCGCTTTCTCGTCGACAACGAATTTCACCGACTGGCGACAGATAAAGTTTGCGAGGAACGCATGGCGTCATAAACAAGCGATTATCTTAATTAACCGAGAATTGTTTTAGCCCACGCAATCCGCTGCAGGCAGGCAAGCTAGCAGCCCACGTGCGAAGGTCTCTCGAGCGGTCGAGCGGTCGAGCGCTATCCGAAGCAGTGAATCGCCGGCCGAGAAATTTTCTCGCCACTTTGGTACGAACGAACGTCGATCTAGTAGAATCACGCTGTCGCGCGGCTATTAGCGGCTACGGAATTGTAATTGCGTCGACGAGAGTGAAAGGTGGAACGACAGGGTTTTGTTGTGGCAGTGATTCGAAAAGCGGTCTGCGCGCCACGTGATCGGCGGGAAATCGCGCACGGAAATACCGCGCGGTAAAATAAAAACGATTAACGTTATTTCCAAAATTCGAGCCACGCCCACGAAAGATGCGACACTAATCGAAAAGACGTTTATCGAACGACGCGACGATCGTCGGAATTTTTGTCGCCCTTCGAACGACGAAAATCGTCGAAGAATCGTCGAAACCTTCGAAACGGCGGAGAATCGAATCGCGCGGGTTCTTGTGGTCGAGACACGCGATGGGTCGATTAAACGCGAGCCACGTCATCTACGTAGGAAGCGATGTATCTCGAAGGTGAAACGTTTCTCCGGATCCGTCGTGGAAACCGGCCATCTTCGAGCGATTTGAATAAAAGAGAAAAATAAGAACGTCCGGTAACGGGCGCGAAACGATAATTTCCCGGCGACGTTTCGGCCTCGTACGAGCATGATCATAATCGTCCGCATAATTAACGCGACTTTCGAGCGTGGTGGACGTAACAGCGTACGTTGTACAGGAAGGATGCTCTCGGTCCGTTTGCGCAACCCGCCGTTGCCCACCGTGAAATTAAACGACCGCGATTAATGGTAATTCACGAACGGGTTAAGGCACAGATTAAAGGCTGGTATTACGGGTAAATCGACCTTAGCGAATGCGATTCAATATTGGAAGGAGGATGTTTACGCGATCGGTGCAGCTGCGACCGACCACTGTCGGTATCGTGCGAGATTTTACTTCGAACGGACGTAACCCGAGGGAACGACGCGACGGAACTAATTCGCCGAACAACCGAGCAGAAGCGATTTATTCGAGATCGGAAAACGTTCGCGAAGAAAACTGCTGGATTCGCGCGAACGAAAGGCGAGAGGCGTGAGGCGCGTCGAGACTCGAGCAACGGTCGCCGACCGAGCAAATTGGGTCAGTGGGTCTAATTAGGCAATTAACAATTTCTACGTTGGCTCGAGCGAAGCCCTTCCCTTTCGAAACGATCCGGTACGTTCTCGAGGCTAACGGGGAAGCTGCGAGAATCTCTGTCCGTTTCGATCGACCAACCCGTCTAAGGGAAAACCAGTCGACGAAACTCGATGAAAATAGTTGCCCGTCGCGGATCGAAAATAACCAAAGTCCGCGATATTTCTTGAATATCCCGTAATTCGACGAAACGAACAGAAAATTGTGCGACGATCGAGCGGGCGTGCATGCGCGCGCGCGTGCAGCGGGCTGGACAAATTGGGCGTACTTTATGTCGCGCGGCACACTTTACGCCACGAGGTAACGAAACGGTAATAACAACGTTGCGTTTCGGGGAGAAGCCTCGGGATCGAGCATCGTTACGCCAGCGATGCGGGAAACTGTTCCGTCGCAAGGGATAGACCGATCGCTATCGAGCACGCGCTCGCCTCTTCCTCGAAACGACTTCGGGGGTATATGTGTACCTGTAGAGCGTTCGTTGGTCACTCGCGCGTCCTTAAAACGAAATCGAAAAAGAAAAGAAAGAATACGTTTACCTCCGCCGTTGTCGGCGATCGTTCGACGACCGTACATCTTTTTGTCCAAATGGATTTTCGACGCGTCGAAACACGGTAGGAGGAAACTGTCACGACGGTACGACCAACGAAGAGATAAGACACCGTTTTCGAGTCAAAGTATCGGCGGCGAGAAACGATTCGACATTCTTGCCAGGGAACGTCGTTAACGGGCAACAGCACGACGCTACATTATTAATAGTCGTAAACGTATTACCGGTCGCTGGTCGCTGGTCGCCCGTGAAAGCGTCCAGCGATAACGAAGAGGGCCGGTAATATTTCTGTAGTGTCGTTGATAGCGAACTCGTTAACGATCAACTGTAAAAACAGCGAGACCGTAACGTTCGCGTTACTTAACATCGTTGAAATTGACCGAGAACCAGTCGATGAAAACGAAATTTATTTTAGCTCGTTGCGCTTTCCTTTTTGACGCGCTCCTCCGTAATACGATCGGAACGAGTTCGAGGAATCGAAACGGAACACGACACCGGGGTATCGATAGCCTTTGTTTCCGCGGGATTTCTGGGAAACCGGAGACCGCCATCGATTCGAGCCAACTTCCGCGTGTTCGGCGTCCAGAAAAAGAAAATTTTCGCGATTGCGGATCAACGCGAGGTTCGCAAATACGTTAACGGATCCGTCAAACACGCGGAATCACGGACTCGTTAAGGCAACGAAGCGGCCAATTACGAAGTTTCCGCGACGCGATGGATTCACCGGTCGGTGGCCTCGAACCTCGGACTTTGTAACGCCGAGTCAGACCAGAGAGAAGGCGAACGCGGAGATTTCGCGCGGTACGATTCTTCTGCGACAAGCCGTACCTCTTTTTACGGAGCAACCCGGGAACGACGATATTTCCAGGTAACCGATCAGGTGCTCGATGCCGCGATAACGTCTAATAAGAGCCGCGATCGAGACGCCGCGGCGGAACGGAGACAACGAGAGGAAAAGCAACGAGCAGAAGGACTCGCGCCCCGAACAGCCAGCCGCTCGACCGATTTCCCGCGAATCGCGACTCGCGACTAGCGATCGCGATCGACGTCGCGCGTGGGCCCCTCGCGATTGTCTCGCGTCCGGACTTTTCGCCTACTCTTTTATCCTCTGTTCTCTCCGCTCCGTCGTGCGCCGTCTCTCGCGCGAACAAACGATCCGTGAGAAACTTTTGCGCGGATAGACGACGGATGGACGCTCGGACCGCGAGATCGATCTACTCTCGCGAATCTTTCCTCGAAGGTATGCGAGACTCAGCATTGTTTCCGCCTACCGTCGCGATTCGCAGGTGGTCGAGGATCGTTTCTCGACACCTGAGCGCGTTTCCTCCGGTATGCCATTTTTCTCCCGGAAACCTATCGGCCGAGACAGACCGCCCGCCTCCGAATATTTTCCGAAGATATTACGTCGAACAAGCATATCTCGAGCGGCGGTGATAGGCGCATATCGCCGTTACGATCGGGAGCAATTCGCTGGAGTTGGTTAATGGGTAAACGATCGCGGGGAACGTCGATATTTTTGCATTCCGTTCGGCCGCGCTCGTGACTGGTCGAGACGGGAACAAGCGACAGGAATTCGTGCATCGAAACGAGGCGTCGAATTGAAATTCAGTAGCCAGTAGCACGGAAAACATTGACGAGAGGAAGGAAGTGACGATCGTTGGTATTCAAGGCTGTCCGAGCGCGGCCGGTCGAGGGACGGACAAGAGGGAGGATCGATCGGTGCGAAGGGAAAGGGGACGCGCGAGAGAGGGATCTCTGTGCCAAAGAACTCCGGTGACCGAGTGCTCGCGAGCGCTCGCGAGCTCTAGCTTAGAATCGTTTCTTAGCCGACGCCCACGCGCGGCCGATTCAACGGGACATCGTCTTCTCTTCCTTCCGCGAGCGTTCGTGATGGATACACCTAATCCCCGGACGAGCAGACGGATCAACGCGTCGACGCTTTTACCATCGCGCGGGCAACAAACTAGAAACTCGTCGAGAAACTTTCGAGCGTTAACGCCGAACGAAACGAGCGCGTAAATCGTTCTCGGAACAACGACGGAATCGATCGAGAAACGGGCGAATCGGAAAGAGGCAGAAAATCGCGCAAACAGAGAGAATATGGTAGGCGATTCGGACGATTGTCGGGCGGATTGGCACGTGGCTGGTCGTCGGGCCATTATAAAACACCGTGTTACGTGCGTGGGCCGGGCACGTAAGCATCGCTAGGTGTGCGTCCCTTTTCTTTCCTCTTCTTTTTTCCGCGTGACGCGGCACGGCACACGAATGCACGCACGGCCACGTCCGATTTTTACAGTGACGAGGCGGCGTGTATATACGCGGTGATTTCAATGCGATACTTTCAGCCGCGACTTCGATTCGACATATCTCGATCCGGTTCGCCCACGGGAACCCGGGGCCGGGGCACGTCGATGTGTATGAATATGCAACGATAACGCGCGCGATTTATTTATAAGTATGACGCGGAGATCGATCCGTCCTGGTGGCAGGCGCAAAAAATCGACGTATAATATTATCAAAACGCGACGTTACAAAATTTATGCAAAGCGTTTCGTTATCGCGCGTTTCTCTACTTACGAATTCTTGTTTCCGATCGTTCCGTTTCAAAGAAATCGACGAACGGATCCGCTCGCGACGCGACCAGTCGCGCGATCGTTACGATCAACTCCGAAGCTCGATGCCGCGTTTCGAGGAAATTCGTGGATCTCGGGCAAATCCGAACGATCGAATTTCCGAGGACGAACGACGATAGAGCGACGATATCGAAGGCTAATTTGTTCGGCCGACGTCCGAATTCGCTACTCGCGGCCGTCGGAATTATTTCACGGAACGAAATCACCTGTGCCCACGCGACACGGCAATCGCCGTGTTGGCCATATCGTAGAATCTAGTTTCGAGCCGACAATTGGGCCGTTTGCGCGCGGAGCGCGCGAGGGAATATAATGTTCGTGAACGTTTGAAATTGGCCACGTCGCACGGCGAGTTTCTCGCACCGGGTATAACTTTTCCATATAACTGGATCGTTATTTTTTCAACGCGTACGCGTATAATAAAAGAGTTCTTCGAAGTGGTTCACCCTGTAGAACGCGGAGACTCGTGGCGTCGTGTGTCCGCCTTCGATTTTTCTCTCTTCCCCTTCTCATCGGATTTTTGCCTACGGTAACGCACGGTATCGTATGAATTGTGGACCAGTCCCCGGCGATTGGTTATCTCGGCACGCTCTCGAGCTCGCGCCGTAACGTTCTGTCGCGGGCCGAGCCGCGTTCCGAGTTAATTCGAGAGTACACGCGCGCGACACGCGATAAATTAGATAGAACGTAAACGAGATTGTCGGAACTTACTATTCTCGATCCGCGAAATCGATCGCCGGCTAATTTATGCCCGACACGTGTGGGATTATGAGCAGTCGAGTTTCTCTCTCTTTCCGTCCCGCTTGTCCTCGCGACGGCTGACTCGCCGCGCCGCGCCGCGCCGTTCCGAGCGAATTTTTTGAGCGGACGCGCGTGCTCACCTCCGCGTTCCCGTCCACCGAGACCGACGAAACCGCGAGTGCGAACGGAACGATCGACTTCCACGTCGATTTAAAGTGGATCGGGAGCTCGCCCGAAATGGAAGCCGATAAGTCGAAGCGAGATTCGCGTACCGGTAAGCTATCGGTCTCGTTAACGTTCGTTCCGCCTGTCGTTCGTTCGAGAGAACCTCGCGTTTAACCTCGTAAATCATCGCTGAAATTTCGTCGCGACGAAGTCGAGAAAAACGGAGGCGCCAGCGAAATCCTTTCGACTCCGACGTACGCAAAAAAAGGAACTAATGGACTTTGAAATTTCTTCGCGTCGCGTCGATCCGAACAAATTCCTCCGCGCGAACGTTCGATTTACGATTTCACCGTAGAAAAACGATGAACGCGACGTCGGAAAGATTTCGTCGGCCGGCTAAGCGCGTCTTTCTCGACGATGCGGTGAAAATACGCAAATTTCTTATCAACGGGGCCGAAGTGGGTTAAGTCGGCGGTCCGCTTCATGGCCGTTTCGCGAACGTCCTCTGTGAACGACGCGCGCGGACGAGGCCGTAAAAGCGTCCGTCGATCGCTTTTACGAGCTGGAAAGCCGAAAGTTACGATCCTGATTTTCGTTTAATTAATCTCGCGGTAAGCACCCGCACGCCCTCGAAAGCAGAGGCGATCGGTGGTTGGCCGTGTAACGCAACGCGCGAGTAGAAAAACGGTGTTTCTCGTATCGGCCGTGTCGGCCCCGGTAATTGGACGTCGATGGATTTTTCAAAGCGGATCCCGGCTACGGAACCCGGCCATATAATTAAGTCCGGTAAAGGCATACCGGGAGACCGCGAAGCGGGTCGGCAACGAGCGACTTTTAACGCTTAGAGGAAAAAGCGCGAATGCGCGGAACGTGGACCGATCCCTTTCGAAGCCGCCCGCGTCCAAAGGTCGCGCAAACCAGATCGAACGGAGGATGGAACGAGCGAGCTCGACGAGTTGCCACGGACCGTTTCACGACGCTTTTTCTTGTCGTCGATCGACGACGAGGGACCGCGCGCGCGCGCCCGATTACGACACCTCCTTCGTATTTACGCTGCACGCTCTTCCACGCTATCGTTGTTCCACGCTCGGCCTAGACGTCCGCACGATCGCGAACGTCTAAACATCGATTTCGAGCGATTTTTTTCGATCGAGCAACGGCGACCGTCGAAAATTCGCTGAAACTTTCTACGGAGCGCGTATCGTTAGGAAAGCTCCGAGTATCTCGACGTTTCGATCGCAGCCCTGCCAATTAGCCGCCCATTACGAAATACGTTTCCGTTGATTTTCCCTCGACGACGGAGAACCCATCGTGACCGAACAAAAACAGGCTCTCGTAAGCCCGTTGTAATGGAAAACGAGCCGTACGCGTGGGACGTTTCATTAATGAAGATGTCTCATTAAGCGTTCGAGCGGGAGGCGAACCGAGGTTATCGGCTTCGGCCAAGCTGGAAAGCGGTTGTTCGTCTCGAACCGGCTGCATAATTCTGACATAATTTTCCATTACGAAACGGCCTTGCTCGTCCCGCTAATGGGTACACGCGTATTTTCGGAGAGTCGTTGGTCCCGCTCGTACTCGCGTCCGATTATTATCCTCGTAATGACACATTCTCTGGTCGCGATTAAGCAACGATCCGTTGGCGCACGCTGCGTCGCCGTGTTCGTTCGCGGCCGAACGTTTAAGGGAATTTTAGAATACCGGGTCTCGCGCCAGCCTCGATTCCGCGTGCAACACGCGTCCAGGAATCCGGGCGCCGCGGTCGGAGCCGAGCTTCGGGTCCGACTCGCGAAACCTCGACGAAATCCTGTTTTTTAAAGGGACTCGCCGCCGGAACGTGTTCTCCACGGTGTGGAATGTCGGAATTATTGCGGTGCACGCGGGCACACTGTCTGGTCGATGCGATAAAATGTCTGGTCGAATCTCGTGCTCCAGTCCAGGCACCGCGTCGGAGACGTATCGTTCTCGGTCAGAAACGTCCGCGCAAATTATGGCTTTAATTTCGTTACGAGCGGATTTCGAACTCCGTTTCTTCCAACGCGACCGGTCCATTCGGATTCGTAGCCCGCGTGGCCGAACGATCGTTTCACCGAAGCGGAGCCAAAACGATACCCGAACAACGACTTTAAAGTTTCAAGCGCGTTATAACAAATAAATATCCGTTTTCGCCGTACCGCTTTACAAAATGTTCGCGTTCGCGTTACGGATCGATTCTCGCTCGATTTTTGCTACCGCGACGCTTTGTAACGTCGTCGCAGTCCCATCTCGATCGTTTTCGTTTTCGCGTTCGAAAATCGCTAGAGACGATCCGTAAGAGAGCGTGGCGTTCGAGAAGCCGCGAACGCCCGAGTAAATTGTATCGAAGGATTCCGTGCCCACACGGTGCCCCTATCGAGTCCCGATCGACCTTAAATTACTCGCGAGTCGAGGTTTCCAAAGTCGTCGTTGTCGTCGTTGTCGTCGTTGTCGTCGTCGTCGTCGTCGTCGTCGTTGTCGTCGTCATCGAACTTTTGAGTCGCACAGGCGCACGGGATAATGGCGTTTTGCAGCGAGTCCAGATAACTTTTAGAGGAGGATAAAAGAGCGAAACGGACCACGGAGGGACAGAGACGCGCGCAGGGACGGGAAGGGTACTCGGTAAAGTCTCAAATCGGCCCGCACCCTTCTGCCAACCAGAATTTACGATTGTCCACGCGAAAGCGTAGGTAATCGTCGATGATATCACCGTTATAAATAGGCACGCCTCCTGTCTCTCGTGTATTTATACTTGGCGCGCGCATTGCCGTGCACCTACCTGTCCGCACGAATATTCGCGAGCACGCGCTCTCTCTCTTCCACGAGCGGCGTTGCTCTTGGAGTACGCGCGCGCGCGACACGGCTCGAGAGCGGTCGCGTACAGGTGCTTTTCGATGCACGGATCGGGTACGATCCTTCTTCCCGCGTCCTCGAATTTTCTGATTTTAAGGAAAATTTCTTTATCCTAATTGCGTTCGCGACGGCCGATCGAGCGCCATTCCAAATTCGTCGTCGAAACGAAAAATATCGGAGAAAGAAGGTGGAACAAACGCACCGCGGGGATCTTGGTTCGTCGACGTATTTATACGACGATGCCGAGGTCGTTCGCGTGCTGCGGGAGATAACGTATGCGAACCGATAAAAAGTAACCGCTCGGCGCTTTTGCCGGAGGTGAAATCAATTTTCGGGCAGGCAACATTTCGTTGAACGGTCTGCAGCGAGTCTCGTCCAGCTGGGGGAAGGCGGAGAGATCGTTGCGTGCATCCCGGTCGCTCTCGAGAGCGCCGCTAGCCAGCGCGATGAGTTATTGCCGGCAACTCCGTGTATTGTTGTTTCGCGGTGTTGCTCGAACCGATGTCGGAACGATGTTACGTCCAGTTCGTGCCGGTGGTCGATATAACTTTCTCGCATCGGTACCGGCTCGTTTTATACGAAACCTTTTTCTCCTTGCCGTCGCACCGTTTAACTCTCCGTTTCGCTAACGTTTTCGCTGCTCGTCGCGCGTCCCCCCGCGCCGAGAAATTGCCCGCGACCATCGAACCGTACGAAACGCGGAACTATCGGATCGCTATCCGATTGTATATCGAAGCGCAGGGTGCAGAGGTTGTCGGGCGCGTACGTCAGAGGGGATAATCGCGACGGAGGTGGTGCGCGCGAGCAACAGTTGCACGGTTACAGCGAGGAAGAGCGCGTCGCATAATAACCGAGGGTCACGGATCGGAAGCGAACGTCGTCGCAGGTTGAACCGTTAACCGTTTTCATCGTTTATTCCGGACGTCGAGACCGACACTTCCTCCTCCGCGCGCGCTGGAAGCCAACGTACAGATTGATCGACGCTTATCGGGGTCGTGGACGTGTTCGCGATGCAACGCTGGACTTTGACTCTGTTTCTTCGCTACGCGCTCGCTACATCGATACGACCTCGCGCGAGGTTTATTTCTTCCACCGTGACGAACGTCGCTTCGATCGACGTATTATCGATTTCGGTTCGACGGGTCGAACAAGATGCGACCACGAGTCACACGGATCCAGCCGAACTCGTTCGGACGCTTATCGATAAAAATTTACGCGGACTCCAGAATCCGGTCGAGGGAGTCGCGTCTTCGACTTCTCGGTACGCGCGCTTTTCGAATCGATTCCCTCGAAACGACCGCGATTCGCGGTTCCGTACTCTCGAACGAACAGGTCCTCGACAAAAACGTGCGTCGATCTTCGATCGTCGACGATTCCACGGAGCGACTCGACATCGAACGTCCAGAAAATCGAGACGGTCGCGAAACGCGAAATCGTCGATGAGCGTAGCCGCGGCAAGAAGCTGAAGTACCGCGGCGCACCGACAACCAGCTCGGTTGCCCGTTCTCTCGTTTAAGGGTCATAAAGCGAGACGACAAGGGCGTACCGTCTTGGCAAAAAGGGAGCAATAAAATGTAAATGTACTCACATTCCTTGTTGCGATCCATGGCGTGTTGAAGGGGCGAGTCGTCGACCTCCGCCTTCGGCGGCGACTGATTACCCTCGGCCATCTCCGCGTCCGATCCTGGAACACCCGCCGTGCTCTTCCTTCCTGCCACGTCCGCCGCTTTGTCCAGCTGCGGCGACGGCTTCGTGGCTGCTTTCTTACCGTTTCCAGCGTCCCTGCGGGTCCCAGCGTCGTCCGAAACGAGCAAAACGTATCGTGTTTTGTCAATTAATCTTTCATACGTAAGTTCCATTCGATTCCAGCCGATCCGACCGACCCGATCCGACCCGACCCGGCCCGACCCGGCCCGGTCCGACTCGCTCCGACTCGAACCGATCCGAGTCGGGAATCGAGGAACGCGTTCGATACGAATCGGCTGGCATACTCGACGGCGAACGAGCTACGAGAAGAAAAGGGAACGCGCGAGCCGACAAGACGAGTGTCAATCGGTCTTCGCGCTCCGTCGGTCGGCCTTGTTTTTGTCGACGACGAAGGAATGACGGATCAATCGACACTCGAATCGAACCGGGCGGACATTTTCGTCGGAAACCGACGAAAACCGACCCCGCTGCACCCCTTCCTTCGCGACATCGACCTACCTGTCCCGTTCGCGCGCTCGCGACAAGAAATCTTACGAGGATATATTCATTTTTTCGTTCCAGAGGATCGGAGCGGAGCGGGTCGGCTCCTACGGATGGTCGACGTTTTTTCGCGAGATTCGCTCGATTTTCGATTCGACTCCGTTACGTAACTCCGTTCGTTGACGCGTTTATCGTTTCTTCCGTACGACGCGCCGTGAAACTAGGAGAAAGAGATCGGTAAATAACGCGAAATGAGAGGTTTCTGTCCGGGAAAACCGATCGACCGTTTCGAGATCGTCGATATCTTCGTTCTTGAAAAGATCCGGTCGAATGGCTTTCGATACTTTGGATAGATCGCGAGAACGCGCGAGAGGGTGTACGTTCTCTCCGATCGCGTAAACTCGGCTGGCTCGTGACGTTGGAAACGATCGAGCAAAATGCCAAGCGAGAGATAAGGGACTCGCCGAGAGCGGAAAGTTCATAGAAAATGACGGACGGTCGATTAAGCGTTTAGCAACGGCGAAAGTTTTCGAGACGGGGGATAAGAAGCCGATGGTTAGCGGAGCGTTTATATCGTCGCGCGACGATTACGCGAGCCGTTCCTCGATCGAATCTACCAACGATCCACGGAAAATCCTCGTTTTCGTTCGGACGACGCGCTTATCGCGATCACCGTCGATTTCGCGAAACATCCAACGAGCCGACATTACGATGCGCGAACGGTCGAATTAATCCTACGCGTATCGACGCCATTTTCCGAATAACCGATTCGTTATCGATTTGAAAAAAATTACCTTTCTTCTTTGGATTCGCGTCTGCCTTCCTTTCTGTCTCTCTCCTTCTCCTTGATGCCGTCCACCTTCTTCGCCTTGGTTTTCGATTTGGAATCGCCCTTGACGACCTTGTGCTCAAGGACGACGCTGTTATCGCCTGCCACGATGCCCTCGTTGTTCGACCGAGCACCGGAAGTACTCGACGAGGAGGATGTCGAGGCACGGCTGTTAGTATAGTCCTGTACGAGGAGCGCACCTCGTTATCCGTGATATGTTCAACGAGTAACACCGATTAACGTGACCCTCCGATCTCGTCGAAATCACGAGCAGCTTACCTTAAACCACTCTGGGTATATCGCGCTGATGGTGTCTAGAAGATCCTGATCGAGCTGAATCCTCCAGAAGGGGGAGCCGCTGTCCAACCTGTGGCCAGACTCTGCAACAAACGACGTAACGACCTCCTTATTCGTCCTTGCTTGATCTTCGATGGGATCGCGTTATTCGACCAGAAGCGGAACGTCGAGCTACCCGAAAACAACGGAGGCGCGTGCCGAGCAGCGAAAATCTACTTTCGCCTTCGGGAGTTCGATAAATCCGTTTCTGGTGGCGCGATACGTCCGATACCGGGAAAAACCGGCAGGCAGGAGCGATATCACATAAATAAGCTATACGATATCGGTCGACGATCGATGCAGGTTGTACGTCTTATGAAACCGCGACGTTGGCAATAAAACGGGAGGATGCCGAACCCCGAGGAGAACATACGAGGACGGTGGAGTTTTTCTGGCAATTCTATCATCGCGGCGGATCGGCGACCTCATCGATCAACGGAAAAGATCCGCCGCGATTAAATATAGGATTTAGAGCGTGCAATCGTACGACCCACCGCGCGAAGGTTGACCGGTTTTAGGCCCTAAGGAGTCATTCCCACCGCATAAGGGCTAATGGTACCCCGACGACCAATAGTCCGAAGGCGTATCAAAACCTCGTGGAATGCTGGCCGCTGCGTTTCTTTCGTGGATTCCGCGGGATTCCCTGCCTAATTTAAACGTTCGTCCCTGCCGGTCGTCGCGTTGAATCGCGTCGCATCGCGTCGGATCGCGTCGCGTCGCGTTGGTTGGAAGGGATCACCTCTGGACACGCAGCAGACGAAGGACGCACGAGGGGACAGAGGGTGGAACACCTCGTTACGACGACATTCTACGGTCGAGACGCGTGCCCTGCCTTCGTGATCGAGCCACGAATCGACCAGACAGAGAAGGAGATCGGAAAAAGGAGGAAGAGCGCTCCCGAGGGACTTTCGGACTCCTTACCGACAGAAAACACTGGCTACCGACCGGTCCATGTTCACGACTCTTCACCGACCGTGGAAAAACTCCGTTTTCTGGACTCGGGGGCTTCGTTAAGAGGACTAACGACGACAACGGCGAGGGAATCGTGACGGGCCTGCAACGGAAACGTTCCCTCGTATCGCCGATCGCTTTTATCGGTTATTGAGACGTCCGTAGATACCGATCGATCGATGATCGATTAACCGACGAATCGTTCGAAATCGATTTTGTTACTCCACGGTAAAGCTTGCGTCGCGCGAGCCCGCGTACGCTGTACGATCGTCACCGAAAAAATGCGAAAGTCCGTCAGATATTTCGAGCGAGTAAAATGGCCCGAGGATCGAAAAAACCTGAAAGGTAGACGAGACGATCCGGAAAAATGAAGCATGATTCGTCTTTTACCCGATAAACGGTTCCCATAGGAGGAACAAATGCTCGATCGGTATGCGCGCTTCGAACGATTCGCTGTAAATCACGCCGTGAATCATTCGTCGACATAAATCTAGCCCGATCCCAACCGGTCCGACACATTAGTTAAACGACGCGCTTACGGGATACGGCTCGCGATCCACCAATACCTCGAAATCTCTTCCGATCCCGTGGAAATATAAAAACCGACCACGACGCCAACCACCTAATAGCCGCGATTCGATGCGACTTCGATCAAAAACGATACATCGCGACTGATTTGTGATGTCTCGATCGGATAACAGCATCCTCTCGGTTTAACGACACTTTCTTCCACCGGCCTCGGGGAATCTTCGGATCCGAGGAGGAAAAATTCGAAGAATCGATCTCGCTGAAACTCCGCGACTCCGAATAACTTTTACGCGTTCTTTACCCGAACCCTCACCGGTGCTCCTCGAGTTTGCTCGAGATACGCGAAAAATTACGAAAACGTGGCTCTCGAAGATTTCGTTCTGGTAATCGGAACGTTAAATATCGCGATGTTCGAATATTAATAAGAGCCACCGTGTACCGAGCGACGAACGGACTCGAAGATATTATCGACTGGTTCGTCTCGCGAGGATCTTCCAAAGTCTTGCCAACATAATTACGATAATATGGAAATACACGGACTGGATGTATCTCGTCGAATACTAATTACGTCCTGCATCCATAAATCATCCGAATAAGCTGTCGCTGCCGGTTTCGCGCGGAGAGGACGATCGACTAGTTTCTCGTTGTAAAAAAAAAAACAAGAAGGAAACCCGCAAGATCTCGGAAGCTCGTTGGACGCGAGCTTGCCTTCGACGAGAGGAGACGCCGTGTCGCGAATCACGGACCACGAAAACGATAACGAAACATTTGGCGACTGGTTTAGCCGATCGGACGGCGGACTCGCTGCTCGAACATATTCCATGGAAGATTCCGAATGCGAAATGCATTCCTCGAAAGCGGCCACGGCATCGGTTACCCGTCGAAATTCGCCCAAATAAATCTCGCGCTTCCCTTCTCGTCCTTATCCCTCTATCGCGTCTCTTCTCCCTTTCGGCTTCTCCTCCCTCTTCCCGACTACCGTTTCATCTCCGTCTCGCTCTCGTTCTTCTTCCTCGCTCCGTCATCCTTCGATCTTCGATCCGCTTGCACACTGACACGCCCGACCGAGGAGGGAGGAACATGCTCCGGAGTATATGTACACGTGTACGCGTCCGCACGAGTTCCGCCGCCTCTATATGTATATTGGGTGACTCGCTTCGTAGTCGCGCCTCGTTACACGCACTTTCGGAGATCCAACCAAATATTTGGTGGGTATTCGTTGGTGCTCGACGACCTCCAGCTCTCGCCGTCGATAAGACGATCACCGATCGGATCGTCGACGATCGTTGCGTCGGCAACGGATTAGCGGGGCTTTTTCCCGTCGGGTACGATATCGGCGTAGAATTCCTTCGAGCTGCCGCGGAACGAGAAACGATGAAGGAGAAAAGAGTTTTCTCCGAAGGGAAAGGTTTCCCCCGACGCGTATCGCGGTGAAGGAGTATCGCGTCGCGGAGCGGCGATTCTCCGAAAGGGACGAGATCGACGGGAAAAAAGTCGAGAAGAAAAGGGGAAGCGAAATCCCGATGCGAACCGTCGCCGTTCTTGTCGGCCAGCCAGACGGCAGCAAAGGGGAACACCCTGTACATGCCAACGACATTCCCGAAGTGCAGCGTGCAGTTTTTCGCGGCTACCGGTGCAGGCCCTGACGAGAGAGTGACTCACGGAGTCGAATGCAACGGCGTACACGCACGTGCTCTTCTCTACACGCGCGCTTCGACACGTACACGCGGCTTCCACATACCCGTTTACCTGTGCACGTGCACGTGCACGTTCCGCTTTGTATAGGGTGCTTAGCGCGAATCGATCGTGTTGCTTTACGATATCGATTAGTTCCTTTTGAGATTTCACGAGATTCCGTGTCGCTTCGACGAGGGACGAGGTAACGAGGAGGTTTACCGGGCATCTGCTCAAACGCTCGCCTTTTTCGGACCGGAAAACGAGCTGACAGTTTTGTACGAATACGTTATAGAAACGCGAAGTAAATATCGATATTGATAAATTTCCCTAGCGATCGGAAATCCTTCCGTGCCGGAGAAGAAAATTCGTAGCTAGATCGAGCATCGAAATTCGTCAGAGTGGGGGGTACGCGCATCGGGATCCAATTACAGCGGCAGCAACGGCAGATTGCATGCGCACGGTGAATCCGGATCCTCGACGCTCTCGAACCGATCATTAATTAAATCGATCATTTTTATTGGTTGCCATCGTCGATGAATAAAATATTCGGTCGAAATCCGCACGACAAAGGTTTTCGGTGGCTCGGCGCAGCTGATCGGCGCGATTCGAGCAGAAAATGCTCGCAATTTTCGAAATTAATCGTGGCAATTTTTGGAAATTGGCCCGAGGGAGAACCGGATCTCGTCGAAGATACGTGTCTCGGGATCCTCTTCGGTACTCTTCGATGACTTATTACTCGAGCGACGCATTGCTCCGGGACTCGATCGCTTCTCGATGCTCGTTTTTCCACTCTCATCGAGGGATTATTTAGCACTCCATTTGTCGGCGGTATCGGCGGGATTATAGAGCATCGAGATCGACCCGGTTGGGACCCAACCTTCTCCCTTTCTCCTCGGCTTCTTTCTCCTTCGATGCGTTCTCTGCGCGGCTATCGATTATTCGCGTTATTTTCACGCTTATTCGCGTAGTCTCGGGGCAGTTTCGTTGTTTGCACTGGCACGATTCGACGCTTTATCTAATTATAACGCGCTTTTGAGTCGGATAAAAGCAGATTCGACTGCCAAGCGCTTACCGTTCGCCGTTAAATACATCGTACGCGATACGCGCAACACGAAGCAGTATCGTGGCTACGTTCGGTGCTTGACGCAACTTCTAACGATTTCGTTTAATCGTAGAAAGTCGAAGATATCGCGAACGATCGGAGAGCGGTTAGCCGGAAGCGAACTCGTTAGTCGCGCCTTTTGTCCTCGATTTCGGCGGCATGGCGTTCGGCTACGACCACGTACCGAGCCGCTCGATAAAAAGCTCCTTCCTTCATTAACGCCGCTGACTTTTCGACAGAGGATCGAACACGGCCAGGCAAGCATCGTTTCGCGTACGAGCAGAAAAGGGGATCCTCCTGCGTGGACATTGTTTGTACGTAAGTTACAGGAACGAAGAGCACAAAGCGCCAGTTCCAGCCGACCTGCGACCTCGCCTCTAATGAGCGGCAAAGCACGGCTATTGTGAGTTCACCTCCTCCTCTTCTCGTTGCCCTTTCCTCCGTTTACTTCTCTCGCGGTCGGTAGCCTCACCCTCCGCTCTAGCACGATTATTTCGAAGGTAAGTACTCGCCGGAGAGCGCGCTTCGACTCACGACACCTCGATCGACTCGATAGAACAAACAAAATCGTTCTCGCGTTATTCGTGGGAAGCTTCCCACTGCGTTGCAACTAGCCGTAACTCGCGAATTTCGGACACCGTCGACCTCGTTCTACGGCCACGGGGCAACGAACGGGACGAGAAACGAAGCGTTTTCCGTGTTTCAGGAATCGCCGGACGAACGATCCTCGAAGCGACTAATCATCCATTAAGCGGAGGTGGTGTGCCGGGCTGCGCGTCGAGTAGCCCAACCACCTAGCTTCCACGGGGTGTCCCTTTGTTCTCGGCCGACCCACACGGGCCCCATTGAACCCGGTACGATTATAAATTGCCCCGTGAAAGCGTGGCTCTGGCTCTATGCGGCCGGCAGCCTGCACTTTCCAGACACGTAAGGGCCAAGACAACGCACATCTACACGAGTAACAGGCGCACACGGAGACTTATTTACCGGAGGTACCAGCCTCCACTTAACCCGTAACCCCCAGCTTCGTATATCTTGTCGACAATGCGTACCGATGAATTCAATACTTCCCTTCCCTCCTTTCATCCCTCCCTCGCCACCCTCGATAAAGTCCGGCCGAAGAAATACGGCGCTGGATCGACGCTATTTTTCTATCTTTTGTCCCTTTTCGCGATTCTACCGTGAGTCAACGTCGTTCGATTCGCCAATTCGATCGAGGCGTAAACGGATAAGAAACGAAATTCTGTGGCTCCGTCGGGGGGGGTCTCGAGCGCGAGTCGCGTCCTACCGAAAAAACTCGTTCCCCTTTTGCGAAGTATCGTTCGAAGCATCGTTATTAAACGAAAATCGTGTAGCAACGATCGACGCTACCGCCGCGTTTCTCTATTTTTGCTGATGTCGGAATCTCGGGGAGCGTGGGCGGAACATTATGTAGCCGACGAAAGAGAGTCCGCGGCTCGAGTCCGCAGATCGATTTACCTGAATCATCGTCGAACAGTTGGTCCTACCGGTGCATGTTCGATTCGTATTCGCCGCTGTCGTATCTCGATTCCAGGTGGAACAAACGATCGTTCGTGGGCGGGACGTTGTCGAGTCGACGAAAGAACGCGAATCGATCGGTCCGGAGTCTACCGGATATCGAATCGGACGCGACCCGTGTCCCATCGAGCCATCGCGCGAGTACTCTTCGATATTCGCGTCTTCGAGAACGCCGAATCGTTTGATTTTACGAGCGCGCCCAGCACGTCGCGTGCTTCCTCTTAATTCCGCGATTGATTTCGGCCTCCGTCGAACTTCCAAACAGGTAGTATCGATTTCGCCCATCCGAAAAAGCTTCGGGTCATAAATCGAGCACGAAACTCCAAGGATCGAGTTGCAAATCGACTACAGAGAGCGGCGTTACTTAACAGCGCGTTGCGCTGCAAGAATTATAACTGAGCCGGTAATCCCGTTTCGAACGCGGACAAACTTTTCGAGTTTTCGGTGCCGAAAATACATTCGATACGAAACGCGCCTTTGTCGAGGAACGCGCGACAAGAATTCGCCCAACTCGAATCGCTTGATCGATTCTATGACGTTACGGAACAATAGGAACTGCAACGACGGAATAAAATCGGCAGCGGTGACGCGGTTTCGTGCGAGTACGCGGAGGTTGCGTCGCGTCGTCACAGCCGGTGAAAGTCTTGCTCGGCGCAGCCAGGATGATTGATGTCGCGGGCGCAGCTTGCTCCGGTCGGACAAACCTCCCTTCACTTCATCGTTGCTTCGAATTCCTTGTTTTATCGGACAAGGGCCTCCGGTATAAATTTCTAACGTTCGATAGCAGGCATTTTTCGTTCGGCGGATCGATTCGTGAGAAATGTCGTTGGGAATGCCGACTCCGTAGCTGCCTCCGGGATATTAATAATCTCGGCTGCCGGAAAAATCGATCGCTTATCGCGATACCGTCGCGCGCGACAGCGGCTAACGTTCGCGCAACGACGCGCGACCGACGAAGAGTCGCTGACAGACGATGTGGGCGTCATTCGAACGGCCAAATGCCACGAAATCGTTGAGAAACCTTTTCGATCCTGGCAATCGCATTTTTCACCGTGTCATTTATACGTTCTTTATTCGCTCGGGATGATGTAACGCGCGTACGTTTCCACGGATTCGCGTTTCCCTACGGTTTCGGGAGACCCACAATTTCGACGATCTCGATCGTCGTAATAACGCGCAAGTACGTTCAGCGAAATTCCAAACGATTCGTAAAAATTTCTTCGTCGTGTCTGTAAAAAAGACAACGTCGCCTATTTCCTTCAATATCTCACGTACCGGTCGGACTAACTCAACCGCTCGGACTTTGCACGACATCGAGATTACGATATGCACGTCCTTCGGTCTGTCTAACGCCACCGTGTGTTTCAATTTATTTGCCCGTGTACTTATCGCGAAACCCGGCCCAACGAAACTATCCGTTGGTCAGGTTCGACTCGCAAATAAAACTGCCTCGCAATGCAGCGTGACACGTTACAATACTCGATACACGGCCAACAGTCTCTCCGCTTTACTCGAGCCCGTACAGAAGCTAATTACGCGCGAACATCCATTCTTTTCCTGCTCAGAAGGAAACCCCTTCCCGGAATTTTTCCGTGTTCTTTGAAAATTGCCGTAAGACTTTTCTACGATTCTTCGAGAGTCCTCGTACGTACCCTCTCTGTTTCTGCGCCCACACTGGGTTCTGCTCGAGGTCTTCCTATATCCGGGATGTTCCAACGCAGAAAGCGAACGAGACGAAGCGCGTCCTCGAATCGCCGTTTCCATGCCCCGTCCATTCCGCGTAACACCTCGGAAAATGAAATTCGACTGTATCGCACGCGCGCGACTCCAAACGCGTTGTAAAATTATTCGATTAACTCCTGGATCATCAGTTATACTCGTAGGTTGGACGCGCGCGCTACACGATCTGTCGCGTTTTCACGGCACGAGAGAGCCTCCAACCGTTCGTTGCTTCGTCGTCGTGTCCAAAGCGAGCGTTTATAGCTCCGTAGAAATAAATAATTTTCGCGTATACGGTACCAGGATCCGAGCATACGAACACCGCCGCGGAGCAAATACGGGCGTAGCGAGGAAGGCGCGGTGACGACCGTTAGTATACTCGTCCGCGAAAAGAAAAGAAGCGATTCGAATCGAAGCCGTGGCGGAAAATCGATGATCGCCGATATCGTTCTACCTTATCATTCCGCCGTTTATCTCGCATAAAATCGTGGACATAGAGCGGCGGGGGCCGTCGAGTTGCACTTGGCGTCGGTTTATAGTTGGAAATGACATCATCGACAATCTCCGGCATACACCTAGCGCGTAATCGACGGAACGAAGGCGTATCAGCTGTGTCGTATCTTATTTCCGTCTTGTCCCATTGCTAGGTAGGTCCGGTGCTCCTCGAGACAAGGAGAACTGTCGGAGAAAAGGACGGGACAGATATGTAGGCAGCCAGGAAAAGGGAGGACAAGGAGTACGAAGAGAGAAGGAAAGAGGTGTACGCGTGTGGGTCGCGTGTCGGTAAAGCGAGCTTATGCCTTACCACGACTAGCCAACCGTGAGATGACGAACAGCCTTGCCGCGACTCGCTAATAGCGCGCTACCGACCCCACCGTATTCCTGCCGCTTTTTTTCTCTTCTAGCCGTACCTTTCGCGTCTCCTTCATCTTCCGCGTTTCTCGTACTAATTTTCGACCAGACGAACGACCCAAATTGTCGATAACGTTCATTCGCCGCTGCGTCGTCCGTTCGATCTTTTATTCGGTTCAAAGAAAGCGTTTCTTTTCGCGAACGAGCAACGAGGCGATCTCCCCCCTTCGAGAAGTTTAATTAAAGCGAACTCCACCGACGAGCGAAATAGAAACGGGCAAAACCTGGTCGACTCGCGGCCGATATGAAAGCGACCGACCGGAGAAGAAGTTCGTTAAATAATCGATATCGATGCGAATCCTGGAAGCGCGAGGAATGAAATTGCTAATGTTATATCCCCGAGGATTGATCCTGGACTGCTCGCGGGCCCCGTAAGAACTGGCTAATTAATAATTCCAGCGTATCCAGTCGGTGTCGTTTCGTCGTTAAAATCGAACGTGACGGTTCTTTTAGCGCCGGTTTCCGCGAATCAAGCGCCTTGTCTAGATACTCGAAACATCGACCAACCGCGAAAGAAAGGAAATCGTTCTCTATTCGGACGTCCCTCGGGATAGAAGAAAGTTTGGAATGCGCGGGGAATGGGCACATTCGCTTTCCTGGAAACGAGAATTCGATCGGGACCGAATACATAGGTGGAACGGAACGACGCGAGCGTGTCCGAATCTTCGTCGAACGGTTACCTATCCGTAATATCGTAATTTTTTAAAGCATTCCCGTTCCCGTGAACGCCGCGTCGTATCTAGAAATCTTGCTTAACCATCGAGAGAGCTTACGGCCTACAAGAATTCAAGGTGAGACGACAGAAAATTTTGGTAACGCCACGGAAGAAACCGTACGAAAATCTACAGAGATTTCAGGAAGCGTTTAACCTAGACATTCCTCCTACGCTCTCTTTTAACCCGGGCAAGCTTACGTTCCGATCGAATGCGCGCTCGCTGTACCGCCACGCATTATGGAGTCGACCAAAAGTCGACAGAGGGATTACATTTCGTAAAAAAAAGCGAGAAGCTCGAAGATTCGTGGCAAGTTGCCGAAAAACGGCCGTTCGAATGTTCGTACCGTAATCAATTTGCGAACCGTTCCGACGTCGTAGCCGTTCGGATAATTAAATCGAGATCGAAATTAAAAGGAACGGTTAACGGTATCGCGATCTTCCATCCTCTTCTCCGACGATCCGAATCGAGGAAAACTGTTGGAAGAATAGCCGAGGGGGCTGGTGGGCACACGGTCGTGCCACGCGTAGGCCCACACACGCACGAGCGCGTAAGTTATCACGCCTCCTCGCGTGACGTCACACCTGGCTATATCCAAGGTGCTCGAAGAAGGGAAAGAAAAAAAAGATCTCGACGAAGGGGGAAAAAAGGAGTGACCCGAACCGGTCCAAGACGGGTCAACAGCACACATGCCACCCTCGTACGGACCCATTCTGCGCAACGTTCCGACGCGCATCTAACGGGTGTTTCTTAACTAACTCGGGACGTTCGTCGGTCGCGACGAGTATCGTTCATCGTCTGCCAACAATTCGCCGAATAGAGCAGGTTGTTCGGTAAAATTTCGTTCCTCGGGCGCGTGGTCTCGATAACGGAGCACGAGTCGCTCTCGTATTCCTTCGTCACCCTGTAGATCTCGTTTCGAGGCACGTTTATTCCGTGACCGTAACAGTTAATCGTCGGAATCACCGGGTGCAACGTCAGGAAATACTGGAAGCAAAACCGGTAGCGACCGATCATCCCACGTGCATTTTAATTTCAATAATTTCCGACGTTAACGGCCGGCTATCTAGATATCAACGATTTCGATCGCGAGCCGCTAACCTCTTTGCCGTAGGTACTTTGTGTTCCGATAACGAACCCGATCTCATCGAGCCTAATTTCCCCCGCGGACAACCATCGAGAGACCGACGGCGTCGTTTCGCGATAACGCGCCGTACTCCCGACACGTAATATCTTATGTATTTATGCGCTCGAAATCGTTTAGATCAGCGGCTTTGCGCCGTTTCGGCTTTATCTCGGAGCTCGAACGTTGGTCCGATTTCGAACGACGTAGATCGAGTCGGTCGAATATTTGGACGTTACTGTAGGCGATTAATTAGTTAGTTATGAAAAAGGGACGGATAGTACCCGGTTAAGGAGATCGGTGGTGGGGAGCCTTTCACGCCCGAACGTTAAGAAGCGCCCGAAAACAACCGAAGGTAGCGGCGGCCGATGGCTCAGTGAGGAGCGTCGACGACTCGTAATCTGAGGGCCGCTCGGGTTCGATTCCCGGAGTCCGCATTTTCGGTCCTGACGACACTCTATATTACGGAGATTCTCGTTGTCCGCGATGCCGAGATATTACTTAAACATCGGAATAATTATTGCGAAAGAGGGCTGATCGTCGGAATAGCGGCGAGAACGTGGTCGATCGTTAAGAAAATCGACGCGGTGCGTTATTATTTTTTCCAGGAGGAGCCCCGCTCCCGATTGCTCGAAGCGGTCTCGCGACGCGGTGCCGCGCTTCCGCGTAATTGCCAAGGCGGTGGTGGAATGCGCGGAAATCGCGTTCGCGAATATCCCTCTCGCGGGTAGTATCGGCAGAGAAGCAAAAAGCGTTTTACGGCACTGATAGCAGGTTATTAGCGAATCGTCGTAGGGCTGTTCATCATCTCGCGCCACGGCGCCGACCACCGCGTTCCCTTCTCTCTCGTTTTCCGTCGACCGCGCTCGCCTCTCTCGTTTCTCGCGGCTGGTAGCCCTGTCGGACCATTTCTCCAAGTCGACTACGCCGCTCAATTATCCCGCGGGAATACAAGATAATAATTGTGAGTATTAGCGGCGTTTCGGAAGTTTAATGAAAAGGACGTGGCAACCCGCGAGCCGCGAGCCGCTAGCCGCTAGCCGCTAGCAAATTATTCCTGGATACCCGGCTACGCTCCTTCTTTTACTGCCGTTGACCGCTTCCGTCGTTTATCATTCGCAACCGTGCAATCGCAACGGGGAAAATGAACGCGTTCGCTGGCTAACTACCGAATTCGCGGCCACTACCGAGCCGCTACGGCCTAGTTGGAGCCACGTCGTTTATTCGACTTATTACCCGTCCCTCGTCTTCTCCGAAACCTCCGGAGGTTTCGTTTATTGGTCACGGATCGCTTTATCGTTTCCGACGGAACCACGAGCCTTCAAATTGAACGACCGATTATCTACTCGAGGTGAAATTCCGCCAATCGTTCCCTTTGCGCCACTCGCTATCTAATTTCGATTCGACAAAAAACGCGGCTGCCGGAAAACGAAAAGAATTTTGTGTACGTGGTCAAAGTTACGCCGGCGATCTGAAACAAGACACGACAGATCGAAAACACGATTCTCGATCGAACGTTCCGGGCGAGTAAGTTCGATGATACGTTTAATGGAACGGTGAACGCGCGGACATTTCGATATTTGTAAAACGAGTCGCGTAGAAATTATAGGGCCGCGAATCGAGTAGACAGAGCGTATTTACGACGCTCGAGGGCGTAGGTGAAAATCCGTGCGAAAAGTCTGTCGAGGTTCCAGAAGAGCGCGTAGTAGCCTCCGAGAGCTTAGTCGCGCCGCGCCGTCTCTTAATTTACAGCCACGTTGATTACCTCGTACGTTACACCCACGAGACGCGAGGAATCTTCGTGGCTCGCTCTGGGTGGTTTCCCCGGCTAAATCGTCGTACAATTAGCTGCTCATTTTGACGAGAGCCGGCCCACGGTTACCTAAGGGGGAAATAAATCGTTCCCTGACTGAACGTCAGAAATCGCGATCCCTTCCGGCGTAATTGCGGCCGTCTGTCCGTAAAAATGATGCTTAAGTAATTGCTTTCCTCGCTGGCAGCCTCCTTCGGTTTTGGCCGAATCCAGCGCGTGGATTTTTATCGATTCAGCGTAACGGTCTTCGTTAATAAACTCGGAATTCGTCGTCATACGAAAGGGTGAGTTCGGATTGGGTGGTGCTAGACGGTTACCTTAGCCTAGTAAGCGGTTCGAAAGGGATACTCCGCGGCACGGATAAAAAAAGGAACGTCGGACGACTCGGTTCGGTGAGCGCGAAGCTCGCGCGAGAATAACGTATGTATCCTTTGGGCAACGGGCGAGCGGGCGAGATGCCGGCGAAGCGTAAAGAGTCAAAATAGAAAATTGTTCGCGACGCGGAACGAGAGGAAGAGGAAGTCGGGGTTGGCGATCGAGATTTTCGAACGGACGAAGAAGACGGACGTCTCAATCGGCGACTCGGAACGTCTACGGTGGTCGACAATGGCGACCAATGGCGCGTATATATCCATGGTGAGTCGGTGTTCACGCCTGCTAATCACCCAGGGTTCAGGCCTCGTACGAGGCTGATTAATGGATCGAGGCCGCGTCTCTGGTACCGCGGGACAAAGTTACGAGCGAACCTACCGCAGCTCTATATCAATCCTGATTTCTTGAGGCTGCTTTTACAAAGGAGTCCTTCTTCTTCTCCTCCTCCTCCCCTTCCTTTTCTTCCCCTCGCTCCATGCCAGATTCCTACGGTACGATACAATGAAGAGGCATGCGTCTTATCCCTGTCCCGATTATGCTTCGACTCCGACTCAAATTATATTAAAATGTACATGGGAAACGAGATGTCTCGACGTTGAGTAACTCGCTTCGGTAACTTTGCGGAACGGAAGAGCGAGTCGATTCGATATACCGATACCGATTTCGAAACTTTCGAAGATTCCGCAGTTTCTTCGAGGTAAAACGATCCCGCCACCGTCGACACCGTTTCGTATACGTATCGATCGCGCCGATCACGACGGCCGCTTTCGAACGGGGTAAGAACTCTGGACCGCTTCCGAAGCCCGATCAACGACGTTCGACGTTACGGAAACACGAATATGTAGAAACGCGTCGGCTTTCCAACGAAATAGTAAATACCTTTCGGTCGCCGTTAGACCGTTGGACAAAGTGCTTCGTCCGATCGAGTAACGTATGGCAAAAACGTAATACCGTACGGAATAGCCAAGATGCCTGAACATCGGGAAAAATATAAGCAGGAATTCGAGAATCTCGACGATCCTCCTCGAAATATTTACAGAATGTACGACAGAGAAACGCGAGAATCCTCGAGCGATTTCTCACGGTCGCGCGACAACTTACAAAGTCCGCTCGAGGATCGATTGTCCCGCGACTCATCGATTAGTTTGGACGTGAGTAATACGGCGATTTACAATCGTGACTCGAACGAACGCGCGAGTCCTTCGGCATCGCCGCATTATTTCTACGGCAAACAACGCCTCGACTTCGAATTTCGCGAAGTTGTTCGGCGATCGTTACGGGACAGAAAATTTCGGCGATTCCAAAGTTTCGAAGTTATTGGACGTAGGTAGCGGAAGTTCTATCTCGTGAAAATCTAGTCTATACTTTCTCTATCGAAAATACGAACAAGGAACGCCGTATTCGAAGTAAAAAGCCGATACGCGTCGGCAAACTTTTAGTCGGCCAACTCGGCGCCATTAAGAAGATTCAACCGCGTGCACGGGAAGAAAAAAGCTGCTTCCACGAATCGTGATATTAAGTCGTCGGGGTACACCTACGCCTCCGGGAGGCAATGGAGGAAGCTGAAATACGCGCGAGAACCGGCAAGCACCGTGGAAAATGTAAACGCGATGAATCTTCGTTCGTGTACGACGCGTAATTAGCTCGTTACCACCGACCGCTCTTCGCTTTTACCGAACCGCCTCCGGGGAAAAACATCGTCGACCTACGAAAAAAATTGTTTCGCGATCGCGAAACGTACATTAATCGTTTATTTCGTTGTCGTCCCGATGCCGACAGTCGTTTTCGTTCGACGCACGCGAACGAAAGAAGAAGATAATACGTATAATCGACGTTCCCGATTCGGTCTGGACGTTCGATCGCGAATCGATTTTTCGAGCTTATCGAATTATTGCGGCGTCGGTAATGTTAGCGGTCGGAGTAGAAAATAAATAAATCGGTACGTTGAGAATTATCGTCTAGCGTCGGATCGGATTAAACGTCGACCGCGTAAAGGTTCGAACTCGTAACGAAGAAAGCCGACGACCGAGACGGACGGCCGCGAGAAGAAAGAGAACGATAGTCGCGTTAAAAGAAGACCGAACGTCGACGGTGGAAGCGACAAATTGAAACGAAACACTCGCCGGCGACACGAAAGCGGATAGCCCACTTAGATAGCAGCCAATCAACGGAATCGGACCGGACGGCCCGAACCGAGCGGAGTATCAATGTTTATTCTCGAGGACAACACCGACTTATAGATTGAGCTGTCGCTACGAGGATCGCATTTGTCATAAGACATAACCGCTCGTTCGTTCCGCGTCATAATCTATGATCGTGACGGAACGATAGAGTACCGAGACGGTGTTGCGGCACGATCTCGAATCGTTTCAGGGCTCGTTCGCACCTACTCTCCGACTCCGCGCTCGCTTCGTGTCGCGTTCCTATCTAATTCCTACGCACGCTTCGTACACTAATTAACGCATCGTAACGAGCAGCTAACGTCGGTTAATTGGATCCTAATTGGCGAAGGGCGATCGTGGACAACCACCGGCGATAAATATTTCCAAACAGGAAAGGTCTAGCGGTATTCGGGTCGAATATCAAATTACCTGAATTTAATTACGGATTCACGCGAACGTTTTAACGAGTTTCGACAATTTCTTCGTTCCCGAAAAATAAACTCCGCGTCGGCTCGGTTATTCTCGACCAGTTACGACGTCGCGGATCAACTTATCGGTTCGATCGCCGAATTTTCAACGACAATAATTAACACCGATAATAACGCTCTTCGCGGATCGATCGTTCGATCGCCGGCCATAAATTTCGTTCGTAATTACGCGTCCGAATTTGCCGAAGAATCTAGCAAGAAATATAACAATTTTTCTCACGGCAATATCTCGCCTCGACTCCCAAACATTCCACGATGACCAGCAGTAAATTTTTGCGCAACGCCCTCATTAAAATTCAGCGATCGTAACCGCTCGAATTACTCCGACGGTCGAACTACGAGCCGTCGATCAACCTAGCTCGTCAAATTATCGACCGATCGATCCACCGTCGCTTCGGCGAACGAAACTTAGGTAACGACACGAGCAGATTTCTCCGGACTCCTTGCGAACTTGCTCCGTTTCGCCTTAAGCCAGGTTTAAGGATCGTGCAATACCTTCCGATACCTTCATCGTCGATTTAAGATGCCGCCTTATCGATTCGCGCGCTTTATCCTCTGCTGGGCATATTTACGTATCGAGAACGTTAACACCTCGTTCGGGTTACTTTTTCTTTCGTAGTCGAACAAAAACGCTTAATGTCTAACACGGATCGAACACGAAAAAGTACGATCTATCCAGGTCATCGACGAATTTTTTTTTCTCTCCTTTGCTCTCGTATAAATTTTATTTACTTCGACCGTGATGAATTACGAGGAATCGTGTTTGCGGTTGCTGAAAAGGCTCAATTTAAATGAACGAAGGACGCGATGTTATCTTAATCATCCGCCCGACGTCACTCTACTTCCACATATTGTTCGTACTTCCGCAAAACGCTATTAATCCTGATCGATGATTAATAGTCCCGAGTCGCGAACCCGATATTCCTCGTCGACGAATAATCGATCAAGTCGCGTCGCGATCCCGAGAGAGGATAATTCGGACCCTCTCGAACGATCAAATCCGCGCGTTGAGATAGTAACGGTATCCGTGTCCTATCGAGATACGATTCCGCGCGTTTTCGCGGCAATGTCTGCCGGCGAAAGAATTCTTTCGTCCCCATCGAACGTCGATCCAGCGAGAATCGATAAAGCGACGGGACGCGACACGGCGCGCGTTCGACCGATAATTATCGAGAAAACGCGTAACGCCCAGTCGATGATTAATTGAATATTAACGACGGGACGTTGTTCGGCGTAATTAGGTTTCGAGAGTAACTCCCATCGCGACGCGGTCGAGAAACGTCGTTCGTTATTAACGGTGATTTTAATCGGTTTTTCGGAACGCGCGACGACGTTAATTGCCGAAATTATCGAATTTGAAATTCGCCGCCCGTAGGCGGTAGCGTATTCCTAACCGAACAGAAGAAAGTCAACGAAGCGCGTTATCGGATTAAACTGTTCGGAGGTCGTTTACGTAGTTGGCAACCGTCGCACGGTGGCAAATTACGTCGACCGATTTCACGGCGGCGCGGCGGCCACCTCTTAAATGTCGGTCGTCAACTGACAGGCTAACGACCACGCGTCCGAATTGATGACTACCGTTACCTTAATCACAGGTCGGCAATCGCGGCTAACAAGTTAAGGATCTGGCCCGAGCAGTCGCGTGTTATAACTGCACGGGGCCGTCGATCAATCGATTCCTCTTTTCGATCGGGCCCGTGCCCTAAACTAGCAGCGAACGCAAACTCGGCAAACGCTCGGGCTAACGCGATAAAATTTCGTGCGCCGATATTCGCGATACTCGGGCGGTTGCGAAACGGTCGACGTTCCGTATCCCCGCCGTTTCGCGATACCATTAGCTCCGTTTCTTCCAAATTGTTTCGACGTTCGAGCGGGAAATTTCGAAAACGATACATCGACGCGCGGATAATAGATCTTCCGTTACGAAAGAAGAAGCGGATCGATCGATTTGAAAGGCGATTCGAGGACAGCGGTCGTATCGCTAATATCGTCGTTAACGTGGCTCTTCGGAGGGGATTACACGCAACCGAGTAGCTCGCGCGTCGTTTTCCCGGTCGCGTTTGTTCGACGTGATCGGCGCAAACGAGGAGATGTTCCTGTCGGATCGAGCGTTTATCTTCGATCTGTCGATCGTGCGTGCACGCTCGTCTGGAACATCCCTCACCGGTCGCCTCTCCCTTCTCTTTCTTCCGTTTCCTTTTGCTTTCGGCGTTCCCGGCATTAGTCGCGTTCATCGAAACGCTACGATCGTCGATACCTCCGTGAAACCGATCGTGAAAAACGACAATACGCCAAGAAATTGGTAGTACGTTTCCGCGAAAATACAAAAAGTCACGAATCGATCGGGATAACCCTCGAAAGTTAACAGTCATCGATGTTCGAAAGTACTTAAACCGCCGCGAGCGACGGTTGATCGATCGATAAAATAGTCAGGTTCGTCGATGAAACCCTAATTTCGCCACCGGCGAACATTAATTCCTCCGTCGGTGGGCGTGTCCGTCTAACGCGCTCGCCTCGCGCGTCATAAATACGACGGACAGAAAATTCGATCGGTTTCGTTCCAAGGTTTTTCTCCCCCGATCGTAACGATACTCGATGTCGCGAGCAACGCACGCGAGAAAAGCTCGACGTTGATCCATCGATTCGATCGACTCGCGTTCGCTTCTGCCAGCATCGATCCTATCGACGGCCGTTGGCCGAGGCGCGTAGCCGCGCACGATCTCGATCTTGACCACCGGTCGCGAACCCCTTCTTGCCTCTTTCTTTCGCGCGATTCCGCTCGACTCGTCCCGTACCGGCATCCGCTCATCCGGATTACCAGCGAATACTTTCCCACGGGCTTTTTCGCGGCTTTCTTCCGATCCTAGGATTTCTCGCGTCGCGTTAACTTCACCGCGACACCGATCGGCCGTAGCTTCTTCCAAGAACCGATTCCCGGACGATTTCAAGGAATCCGCTGGGCTTTCGCCGAGTAGCGCGTCCGTTCGACGCGAATCGAGACGACGTTCGTTCTCCGAATTCGTTTCGACGAAAACGAGGGCGTCGACGTGCATCGACGCGAGGCGCTACTTGACGAAACCCGTTCGCGAAAAATCGTCCCTCGACGAGCGTAGCCACGAGGACGCGCGGCTTAACCAGCTGATCTTTTAAACATGGCGGGTCGACGCAAGAATTCGTGTTTTGTCCGATGGCACGGTAATCAAACGACCGTGATATAAAACGAAGAGGCTGGACGACGCCCCTGATTCGAGGACGAGGTCTGCGAATGAATATGAAGCCATAGATTATTCGTTTGCGCTCATCAATCTGCACCTTTTTTCGTCACGATGGGCTGCTACGTGATCGGACGTTCCGTGGGCCACGATCCGCCAGGAACCGGCGATATTAACCCATTAACGTTTATAAATCGTCGCCGATGGAGCGTGAGTCGCCTGCAGAGAACGTTTCGCGACATGCATTTCCAATGCCGAATATCACGTGGCCGAGCTCGTTGGTCGCGCGACAAGGATGGAAGAGAAACCCGACAGAGAGAGAAGAGAGAGAGAGAGAGAGAGAGAGAGAGAGAGAGAGAGAGAGAGAGAGAGAGAGAGAGAGAGAGAGAGAGAGAGAGAGAGAGAGAGAGAGAGAGTCTACGGGGCACGTAAGAGAAGGTGGAAGAGAACGCGTCACGTCTGCGGAACCGCTGCGGAAATGCCAGCTCGTGACTCTTGGACATCACGCGCCGCGGTACCGTCATTCGGTCCTCCGTCCACCATTATTTTCCATTGTACGCCTTTTCCTTGGCGAATCTGCCCGCTTACCCCCATCGATTTCGAAGCGTTCCGTATTTCGATTTCGTAGGACGGACCGCGCGAGGTAGCGAGCGGGAAAGCTTCTGCGTAGAAGGAACACGAATTTCTACGTTACGCTCCTTAACACCGTCGGGAAAAATCAACTATAACCGACAATTATTATTCAGTTAAAGACGTTTCGTGAGGGATCGCCGAAGACGAGAGCCGTGACAACCTACGATTATCTGGAAGGAACGCTCCTAACAATGAACGTCTCTTCGACGAAGGGGCGCGCGATCGAAAGCGAGAAACGTTATAATTATCGTGACCGTTCGATTTCGATCGCGCCCAAGATACTCGTCGGTCGATCGTTGTTCGGTCGCTTTTCTACGAACGTCCGCTCTCGTCCGGCGTTAGTCGATCGGACAACGATCGGTTAACGCCTCGATTTCGAGCCCTCTTTCCAGAGTTAATAAGAGATCTTGTACGAGTGAAAGTCGATTGAAATTCAAAGCTTCTCAAAATCGATCGCGTATACGTTCTCGATCACAAAACGATATCATGGCCAGAATAAGATACGACTACCGAGAATCAGCGACTTAATTAATAAAGGTTCTTTAACGGTGGTAGCCTTCGAGTAGTCGCGTACCAAAGTACCCCGAGCGTTCGAGTGACCCAAGTATTTAGGGTATCGAATCTACTCTCGTACGAGTTTAACTTAATTTCGAGCGAACGCGACCACTCTACCCGACGAAAACTTCCCTTCCTCTTACTCGCTGACCGATCGCGGACGGTTGCTTTTCTACGTTCGAAAATAAACGACTACGTTGTTCGCGCGATCGATCAAGTACAAATTCTCACCGTTGAAAAACTAAAGACTCATCGTCTTCTGTGCCCGTTGTACGAGCGTACACGGCAACGCGTAGTAATAACAGGACACGATCAACGGATAAACGAATCACCGAGGCGTGATTAATCGTCATACGAGAATCTGCACGGATTAATTAGCGGATCCGATGAGCGACAGCTCGTCGAGTGCCAAGAGAGGAGACCGTGCTCGACCTTTTGCCGCTTCGAGGCTGTTATTAATTGATCACGGACAGCCACTAATTGTGACTCTATCGCGGTTGAAAGCGATCCTCTGCACGCGTGTTTTCGGTGATTTACGAGTAACCGCGATTTCATGAACACCACCGGTGACTTTGGGTGGCGCTTTGCCCTCCGTTCTCTCTCTCTCTCTCTCTCTCCCTCTTTCTCTCTCTCTCTCTCTCTCTCTCTCTCTCTCTCTCTCTCTCTCTCTCTCTCTCTCTCTTTCTCTCTTTCTCTCTTTCTCGTGTCAAAATTCGTTTATGCGCGGTTGATTGCGCGTGACAAGTGAAACGCTTCGTCGGCGAAGCGATCCGACGATAGATACGATATGGTGATAAGGAGAGTAAACCGCGCGAAGACGCGTTGGAAAACGAGAGGAACGTACGATCGAAAGTCATGGATGAGACCGAACGAGATAATTTTTACGCAAAAACGTAATTTCTGTCGAAAGGCGAACTCGAGTGGTTTTGTCCCCGATGGCGATCGATCGATATCGCGACTTTTTATTCGAACGTAACTTTTATTACGAAGCTCGCGCGTTATCGACGTTTGGTTGCTTCGACGGTTTTTCCGCCGACAGTTTTCTTCGAAGTCGTATACGAGTCGATCGGGAGTCAGGTCGAGAAAATTACAAAGTAACGAAGAAGTTGCGTGGTTCGCGCGTAATGGGAAGTTGTACAGGGCGGTTTCGTAGCTGGTCAACAACAACCGATTCGCTGTAACGAGTAACGAGCACCGCGTAACGCTGCTCTTAAAAGATAATGAGCGGTGTGATTGATCGTAAAGGTAATGACCATCGAAGCTCAGCGGGCCCCGTCGACGGGCAACCACGAAAAAACTCGGCCCGGCTCGTCCGATTTCCAAAACTCCGCGGGAGGTGCTCCCGTTACTCGGTTTTATTTCACTGGTCGGAAAGCAGCCGGCGGTCGACGATAAAAACCACGGGGAATGGCCATTGTTTATATCCCCATTGGCGACGTTAACCCCGTAGGAATTCCTACCGAGTGGAAAAGGACCATTCTACCGGCGTCGATCGAACGCGAGATAACGAGCGAGAAACGCTTCTTGAAAAACGGCAACCTGGAGTAAACACCGATCGACGAGTAATTACGCGCGTAGTACATTTTCCTCATCGTTGTCAGAATGTTGTGTCTACAAGGAACGGTTACACCTCGTTAGCCGAGAAACGGTTCAATTTCTGTTCCAACGAAAGAGAAGTTTTCGTTTTCGCGAACGCGGTACGCGTCTTCCTCGAAGCTCGATAAATTTTCATGGTTCGACGAGATCGGACGAATCGATCGAGATTGCGCTTACGAGGAAGAAAATAAGAAGACGACGTCGATCGATAAACGCGAACTATCGATAAGGAGAAGACCGCAACGATGTTCCATCCACGGATCGACTCACGAGCCGCGACACCTTTCGAGCACCGAATTTTCCTTTCGATCGCTCGATAAAGTATTCAGATGTTTCATTAGCAACCGACTGTTTACATAATAGTATTTCTGCACCCGCCTCCGATCGGCACTCTATATAATTAGAGAGGAAGACAAACTCGTTCGAAAAGTACGCTCGGTCCCGCGAAGCGTTAGGTTTTGCTGAAAAATCGCTGTCGCTAATGAATAGCTAGAATTATGCTTCCCGTCTCACCGGTTCGTTGGCGCGGCTATTAAGAACGGCGAAGCGTCTATAATGGACCGTCGGCCAAAGGAAACGGCGATTAAGCGAAAAAACAAGTCGGTGCGTTTGAAGATCATCGGAGAACGTCCGGCTAACGGCGTTATTTATCGAGCAAATGGTGGGAGGGAAGCGAAGAATATCGAATACCGGTGTTACGCAAACTGGTCGCGGTATCTGGAGCGAAGATCGAGATCGGTAGGAGCGAGCAACGCTAATCGGAATTAATTTGCCTCGGCGAGACGCGGATGGTAATTCGCGTAGCTCGTTTCTTCGTTCCTTTTGCGTCGTACATCGAGGATAACGAGAGATTACGATTATCGTCGACGCGAATCGGACCGAACGAAAGTGGAAAGGCGCGGTGCGTCGCGCGAAATCGTCGACGAAGAAAGGCAAGGGGGTTCGCCCGTTCGGTTAGCCCCCCTCGCGGCTCGCGGCTCACGGCTCACGACTCACGGCAAAAGAAGAACAGAAACAAAGCCCCGGGGTGGCGATCAGGGACTATAGGTGCCCGGAGATGCTCATAAATCTTGTCCTAACGCTCGGTTTATTACTTGTAATCAAGCAACCATGAATTCTGCTGAAATCACCTACGTTATATAGTCAGCCACGCTGCTGCCTTCTACTTATCCTCCCTTTGCGATGCATCAACCCTTCGCTTAAGAGTTCGCTACTGGCTCACGTATTCTCCTCTATCCTTCGTTTTTCCACCTTTCGAGAGTTTATCCCTTCGTGCCGGGTTAGACGAGCTTCGTTTCCCTCGTGCCAACCGAGCGGACCTCCGCGAGCAAATCGTTCAGGGTGATCCGCGTAACGAGTTCTCGGCGATTGAATAAATTTCGCGGGAATTACCAGCGCGAAATAATACCGTTATTACAGGGAAGGGGATGGCCTATTATTATTTCTGCGATCCTTCTTCCGACCGATTCGTTGTTCGCGCGCTCGGGATCGTTCAACCGATCGAATTACCCACGACGATTCGCTACGAGGTTACTCGGCTGTCCGATACTTTTGTCCTCTCCGCTGTACAGAGACGAACAATCCGATATATCTGGAGCGAGAGGGCGAAAGCGAGCAACGATCGAACGAAACTTTCGACGGAGCTAAGAAGGAAATCGGCGGAGAAATTTCTGTATGAAGCGGTAACGCGCACTCGCGAGATAAGCCATCGATCCACGTCCGTCGGTCCACCCACGTCCGAGAGTTTCTCGAACGCGAGGCGGAGCCGAACGATGGACGCTCGAAGGCCCTTCGGGCCTCGAATCGCGATGCATCATCCGTTTATCGTATCAACCGGGAGCATACCGGCCGACCACGGGAAACTCCGATTCTCGGTGATTTTTACGGGCGGTTGCACGGATTCGTCATTAGTTTATCTGGCTCGGTTCTCACGCAGCGAGGGCGGTGCGCCGATAACGATTACTCTCCGAGACGCCTAGGCTCGTTTTTCTCTCGGCGATACGCTCGACACGCTCCGCACGCTGTACGTTATCGGAGCCGAGGGAGCCGAGGAAGCCGCGCCACGCCGCGAGCACGATGCTTCTCGCTCG
The DNA here is from genome assembly GCA_947623535.1 of Coelioxys conoideus. Taxonomy (NCBI): domain Eukaryota; kingdom Metazoa; phylum Arthropoda; class Insecta; order Hymenoptera; family Megachilidae; genus Coelioxys; species Coelioxys conoideus. The sequence goes on along the minus strand of OX392456.1, from coordinate 328,639 downwards.
TTAGCGAGCCTGCAATCGATACGCTCGAAACGGAACGATTCTTCTTGCCTAGCTTCTTTCTCGACGATTTCTGTATTTTCAGCCGGATAGCTAAGAACCGGCAGTCCCGGCGTAATTGCGACGATTCGCGCGAAACGCGATACGCGTTACAGACATTTCTTTCTCTTTCTTCGAAATCGACGATAATCGTTAGCGGGTTCGTAATAAAAATCTCTTACTTTGGCGTACAACGATTCGGCCACGACAACGAATCTCGCAAATACCTTTTGTACGATGGAACTCGTTCGCGGGTGGAACCCGAGAAAATCTCCAAATTCCTTGGTAAACAAGCACGCTCGATATTTGGCCGACTGTTCAGTTTTTATAACCGGAACGGAAATACTCCGCCTTCGAGAAGAGCGTAAGTTTATTTACGCAAATGCGTCGACTATTTACGACGAGATCGGTATTTACTTGCGACGACGGCAATAATTTGGAGGATGGTACGCGTTTCGAGTGTCGGCGGGTAGTCCGGAATCTTAGGATCGCGATTGCCTGGGTGGGCATCGCTACTTTCGACTTCTCGTATACCGACGCGTTGCCGATAAACTAGCGTGTATCGAATCGACCGTTAATTGATCGGTGGCCGTAAAACGGCCGCGGGCTACGGTATCGTCAACGAAACGGCGAATATATTTTACCGAAATAATCGGTGCAGGTGGAACGGTAGCCGTTGGTCAACGATCGTTTTTATCAATCGATCGACGGCCAAAGCGATCATTATAATCGACGCGAGCAAAATATATATATGTACTTGGTACGATTTTTTTTTTTTTTTTTTTTTTTTTTTTTGGACAAAATAATCCCTGCTCGCGAAGCTATTAGCGATCCGATGTTTCCTGACCATCAATGTAAATTGAGCAATTTATTAAAAAAAAATGTAGTACGCCGATTTAAGGCGCGCAACGGTAGACCTTTCACGGTCTACGTTTTTATAAAATACTTTCCGTGCTACCGCTTCTCTCGGTAGAGACGCTTCGGACAAGATTCAAAGATTGTCCGCGTTCGAGCGACGATCTACGAACTGGAATATCTTACTTTACGCGGTTCGTGACGTTAGCCTCTGTTCGTTTCGCGAACCCGCGAATCGCTATCTCTGGCAGCCGTAAGTGCCGCGCGCCGATGAAAGCGCGTGCTGGCTCTTCCGTTGTCGGCCACGAGGGGAAGACGTTGCAAAATTCGCTGCCGCGATATTCCCTATTTACGGATCGGAATAATTCGCTCGGACAATCACGTTCGTGTCATCGACGAAACGCGGCAATTTGGAAACTTTGAACGCCGTTTCGCGCTCGTCCGTTTTCGAAAGCGGCGGATATTCGATGGTGGTTCGAAGTTAGGTGCAAAATAGGAAATAAGCGATAGCCGTAACGATAATGGGGCGGCTGGCGAGGAGACGGCTCGGCAACGTCTTCGGGTTGGTAGGACAGCGGGGTTGCGTAACGCTGGCGCCAGCCCGTAATGCCGCGGGGCCCACCAATGACTCACCGAGACGAACAACACCGGCCGAGGCTATCGCGCAACCGAGGACCCGTCCAAGGTGCCTCGGCGGCTTCGGAGACAGTTCTCGCGAGAGTGACTCGTTCTCGTCAGGACGATACGCCTCGCTTGACCCATTTTTTATTCCGTTTTCTGCTCGTTCGCTGTTATCGCTCGCGCGCTCTCGGCGGATCTCTCGTACGCGCACGAGCTTAACCTTCTCGAGCGAGAGCGAACTCGAGGGTACAAACGCGTTTCTACAGGGAGGAATCGCGTATTCCGAGCGAACTTCGGTAAAGGGGGACCGATGTTCCTTGGGGAATCGTTCAGGACCGATATTCCTTACGAACGGGCCAGGATACGAAAATTCCGGGTTACGAGGCTACGCGCGCCGGCAAGACGACTCGAACGAAGCCGGTCAAGCAGCGCAGCAAGCGCACCGGGTTCGCGATTTCGTCGATCGGCTGGCTAACTTTCTTTCTCGGCATCACGAGCCGCCTGACCTAAATGATCGCCGAACGGTCGTTCGAGCCGCGTCCAGTTTACTTGGCTGGCTGCTCCCTCGCTGGCACCGGTAACTTCGTCCTTTTGTTCTGCCAGGTAGCGGGCTCGCGAGGATCCGAGGCGCTCGCGTAATCCGGGAGAAAGCGGATCGCTCGACGATTCTACCGATTTTTCTTCCTTCTTTTAACGCGGTGAGCTTCGACTCCGAATTCGTCGTCTCGAGCATTTTAATTAAATTAACGGTGTCCGTTCAGTTCTCGAATCGCGTTCGGCCGGTTCGAGGGTAACGGAAAAGTCGAACAGTTAGCGGAGGATTTATCCCACGTTCCCGAAACTGGCGAGGTAACCGGCGCTCGGAAACGTTCGCGTTTTTCACACCGACGGGGGCTGTAGAGAATATCGTAGGGTCTTCGCGGCGGAAGGTATCACCGGCGCGGCGCGGGATAATGAATCTCGTATCCTGCGCCGGTTCACGAGGCAGCGCGAGAGGCCAATGCGAACGCGATAATATTAATCACGGTTTCTTTTCGCGGAACGAAAGATTATTACGGCGGAGGAGCAATCTACTAGAGAGTCTCGCGCGCATCCAGCATCGTTATCGATCATCCTCCAACCGCTCGGTAATGCCATTGTCGAGCATGACTAATTGTCAGGCCGACCGAGTACCACGCTTGCCAATTGTAATTAACCGTCGCCTCGAGTGGTTATCGCGGGACGTAGGACGCCTCCGAAAATACTGGCTCCACCGACGGACAGCCGACGCCCCTCGACCAGAAAAAAGGAATCTCGACTCCGCGTTTAAAGCCGCTACGCGATTCCCGCAATTAGAGGATATATCGAGGTTGTACGGGAGTCGCGGCGAATTTCCGTCGCAAATCGAATTTGCACGCTCGAATTTCCAATTTCCACCGGCGCGATTTGCATAATTTATCGGACGTAAAATCTGCGTAATGCGACGCTCGATGGGGACGCGTTCTTACACGATGACGACGTCGGCCCGAAATTGCAGCCAACCTCGAATTAACGTAACGAGCCAACATCGCCGTTCGAATCCAGCTTCAGGATCGAGGTACGACGAGTTGGTGGCTTCTAACGAACGCGTCGATTCTACAGCCTAGGAAAATTTGAGCCCGCGACAGCGCCACGCTATTTTTTCGTGTTTCTTTTCGACAAACTTTTCGCGAATTCTAACCGGCGATCGGCAATGTACGTATAACTCGCGGTTCGATCGAGTTATCGATCAAAGAATCTCGAACGTAAGTGACCGCGGGAATAAAATATCGCGCGTTACGGTGATACGCGAAAAATTCCAACGTTTCGTAACCAACGCGCGAATTTGCCGCGATCGCGAAAGCGGCGCACGACGGAGAAAATTGTCGAACTTGCATAAGTAGTACGTACGTACGTCTTATGTTTCAGGACAACCTCCTCACCGGCCAGGTTGTCGGCCATACACTGTAATTAGCAACGACGGGAAGACAGCGTCTCCAGTGACACCTCGTATTCGACCTCGAGATTCGGAGTTAGCGAAGGTCAGCCGATGACAGAAGAGGACCGCGGCAATCTCCGCGAGAATCGACAATTTTCACTAATTAGCGTATAATAATCGAGTATATAGACAATTCGTCGAGAATACGAACGAAACTTCGAAGCTTCCATAAGAAATATTTGGTGAAAAGCGGTTTATCGCGTCGTTGTCATCCTGGCAGGATCAACAAACGCTGCCCCGTGAAATCGAAGCAGCATGGAAAATGATAAAAATCGATGATCGTCGAACACGGCGAGCGGCGAACGTTGTCCGTTGTTGGGTAGCCGGGCAAAAACTAAGAAACGAGTTCCCCTGGCTGGAACGCGCGGCTGAACTCGTCAGCGCGCACCGCGCCGTCTCAACGAGCGACGATTCGCGAGTGGTCGCTCGTCGTCGACGCGGCGCGGCGATCAGGTCGGATCGAAAATACGCTTCGGTCGATACGGAAACTCGTTTCTCTCGACCTCGCCACCGACCTTTCCCTTCCGGGCTCTCGCGACGTTTCGCGTACGATAACGATCCGAAAACAATTTGCCGCTTACTCGCTGATACTCGCTGGTTCGTCGCGCGTCGCGCGTCGCGAACGCGATACGGAGTCTCGGTCGATATATTCGGCAAGTTGCCGCTTCTGATCGATTCTCGTCATGTCCGTTGCTTCTCGCGAAACTCGTTTCTTCTCCCGATTGCCGTTAACTTTTCAGAACTCCGGCCACTATGGTTTCTCTTCTCGTTGTCACCGACGTTTATTTCGACACCCGAACATCGGGGCGATCGTTTACGCGAACGAATTTTTGTTCGTTCCTCGGTATCGCGCGTACGCTTTATCATACGTTTGCGTAGAGAAGTTATCGTTTGTTTCGTTCGTTGGTAAGTCGGTACGTAATGCGCGAACGTCGGTGGAAACCGTCTTAACGGAGATGGGCCGAAGGGACGGTACAATAACCTCCGGTAAGTTTTCCCCCGTCTCGGGTTCCTGTTGCTCCTGTCGATCGAGCGGCCAGTAAATCGACCGCACGGCTCGTGTCTTTGGTCCCTGCTCGCCGCGCGAACGCGTATACCGAACGAAACCGCTCGACAGAAAAACTGTCGGCGAGAGACGTACACGTCTCGTCGCGAACGACTATGTACGAAGATATGTCAAGATTACAGAGATTAATCTCCCGAGGGAAGATAGAAAAATTACCGCGAAATTCAACGAAACCTTTCTGTTCTCGAAACGAGACCCTCTTTTACCCTCGTTGCGAACAAAACTTTACCAAAACGATCCGACCTCCCAACTAACTTCTGAAATAAGTTGCGCTTCGAGACCGATGTCGAGCCCTTGTTCGCGCTCGTTTACGCGCCGATCACCTGGGCGTTTCGACTTCTCGCGGTCCGCGTTGATCGAGCTTTCGCGCCTTCATTTTGACTCTGACCGTACCAAAAGTATTTTACGTTTCCGAGTATTCGATACAAAAGAAACTAGTTTATTGGTAACGCCACGGTTTATCGATTAAAGTCTGAAAGGTACAATATCCGTGACACCTACGAGGACAGTTTATCGTCTCGTTCAGTATCCGTTAAAGAACCACGCACAGAACTTTATACGTTTCTACAATTTTCTCACCGTCAGTTTTATCAATTGGACAGGGAGCGCGAGAGGTACCTATGGGTACGTAATGGAAAGTCCAGTTTGCGAGATCCATTAGACGATAACGTCTCGAGTATTTTTGTCAATAACTCAACTAGCTCGTTACCGTGCCGCTATCTACGTGTCGAGTTTTTCGCCGACAGCATATTAAACGGAGCCACTAAATTAGACGAACCATGGCCTGTCGTTCGTAAATCTCGCTGATAAGATATATCAAGAGCGAAACGGGTTAACGCCAGAAGAAATCTTGCGTTAACGCGACGCGCGATATTTCTATCGAGTGATCGAGCAAATTGTTAGAAGCAACGTGTGCCATTAGAAAATAATGGAATATCGACTACGCTCGACGATCTTTCGCAATCCGAATTCGGTCACGCATTATTTCGATACCCGTCGAAATCGTCGAGGAAAAGCAAGGACTTTCGAACGTTGACTCGCGATTCGTTTCCTCGACATCTTCGGAACTTTGACGAAAATATAAACGCGTTAAAGGAATCCGAAGATCGTCTCCGACCCGCGGACCCGAGCTCCTTCGACGAATCGATCGTTCGTAAGAAACGAGGCGTCGAGCAGTGCCCGAAAAATATACGCCGAACGGGCGAATTAAGATGATTCCCAGAGAAGAGGAGTTTCCATCGAGCGGGAACGGTAAAGCATCCACTAGCCTCGGGCAACGGCTTAACGAACGTCCAGTAAACTTCGAAGGGCAGCTGGAAACGCGATACGGAACATTTTCGAGCAAGAACGAACGACGCGCGGAGTATCCGTGCACGGTATCTAGAATCGAGAGTTTAGGCATCGATTTGCAAGCGAAACTCGATAGAAGAAGAAGAAACGGCAGAAGCTCGTTGCTCGTCGTTACGATACGCGGCCGGCAGAAAAAGATCCGCTCCCGGTTCGCCGGTCGTTCCTCGTCGAACGACGATCCCTTTGGTTGTATCCTCTCTGAATTTACGATCCAGAAGACGGAGAGAATCGACGACCGATACGCGTCCAGATCCCGTGTAACGGGTGTCGTTCGCGAAACCGACTCACGAATCGACGCGGACCGACGAAAGCGTCGGGTAGCGGTCGAGTAACGACCTTCTTCCCCGGACCTCTTTCGCCACCGTTAAACAATAAATCCTGACGATACTCGGTTGACTCGGCGTTCTTGATTTTTACTCGTGAGCCGGGCCGAACGCGCGATAACCGTTTCCAAAACATTATTGGGTGACAACTTTCGCATAAGTGGATACTAACGTTCGGCCCGCTTCGCCGTTTTTCCTTTTTTCTTCCGCTCGCTTTCGTTTCTCTGTTCTTTTTTTTTTTCTCTCGTTCAGGGACTCGGGCTCCTTGCTCGAACGGGATCCCGAAACGTTCGGGTCACGGGAACGAATACTTTTGAGATCGGTGGTTAATCCCCGACTTATAGTTTTCTCCTATCGATGAATTACGTTCAAAACTTCTGCGAAGTTACAAACACTGACTTCGGCTATCGAAAGGTTCGTATAAAAAAAAAATGAATCGAGAACGACGATCGAAGGCCGACGAATAGAAGAAGAAAGAAGAAAGATCGAATAACACGGAGGTCGGGCAGACGTACGACAAAGCGACGTACATACATACTCGGTATCCGTATCCCGGTATATCTCGCCGCCTGTCGCGAACTTTAATTTGCTTATCGCGAGAAAAGGAGCGTCCGCGAGCCGAGTCGAAAAAGTGTAGCGGCGAATTAATAAGGAAGTCCCGGTGGACCGCAGGGATAAGATTACGGGCCGGTGCACCAGGACGGAAAGTGCAACGACATCGTGGATCTTGTCGAGCGATGACGCCGCGGCTTTATCTGTCGCGCGCGGCGTTACACGCGGCACCGCGTGCCGACCGTATCTGTCATCAAACATTCGATTGTATAACGCGTTGCGCAAGAAGACCGCTCGGAATCCTGCGGCAATTTTTCGCGAGTCTCGACCGGCGATCGGGCAAGCGGACTCGTCGAAAGAACGCGACAGGAACGATCTCGCGGGAATCGTCTGCGAGGGAGGAGAAGAACCGGAGAACACGCGCGCGCGCGGGCGCGCGAGAGAGAGAGAGAGAGAGAGAGAGAAAGGGTGAGCACGTCAAAACTAACGACATTGGCCGAGCTCCCTGGAGACCCGGTGGCGGCGAGGGCAACCGAGGCCGAGGCCAGGAGCCACCTCGTGTATCGGTACGAGGACGAGGACGAGGAACGAGTCATCGAGGTAGTACGGCCGATTCCTGGTAGGGCCGGCCAAGACGTGCTCCGAGAGACAACTAACCGGCAGTGCTATGCCGTCTGGACCAGCTCCTCCTCCTTCTCCTCCTCCGCCACCTCCTCGATATGACGCTTTGTACCATCTTCTGTCCTTCGGTTTCGTCTCGCTCGCGCCGTTTCGCTCGCGGTAGACCGGCGGGCAGCTACGCGTTGCCGGAAAAACACGATCCGCCGTTGCGCGCCGAGATTTTCGACCGATCGGCCAAGCGATTCCCGCTTAACCGAAAAATCCGACGATTCCATGCGTTTTGAAAGATTACCCGATGGTTCACGAACGCCCCGAATAAAGCAGGGACGGTACGCGGTCAAAGTAGAGGATGCCGCGAATTTTCTATCTACCCGTCCGTTCATTGGCGGCGTTTCGACGATAAAACGTATCCCGGTACGTTAGTAAATTTCGCAAGATCGGTTAGCGGCGATCGATCGTCGCGCGCGTAGAACGGATACGCGACATTAGGGCGCCACGAAGCGACGATAATCGGTGGCCGTCGCTGGGAGCGGTCGGATCTACGATGACAGCTGGACCCGCTAATCGTTTGATGGGCCGAGCGTCGCGAACGCCATTACGAGCGAGACTGTCCGTCACTCTCGTTCGCTCCAGCCACGCTGACGAAACCGACTATGATAGCCGTAATCGTTCCTAACTGCTTGATGACCGGTAAATGGATGATAATTGTGGTAGAGCGTCGAGCGATTCGAACGAGACAACCTTACGCAGGTGGCTCGTCGTTCGACCGGTCGCGGCTGCCGAGCTTCTTGTCTCCGGTCCGCGATAAATCGAATAGATCGAACGGGGTCAGATTTCGTCGCGAACCGCCACGCGTTTAATTCGCTACGACCCCGATCGATTTTTAGGCCCGGCCACTTCCCCGCGCTTCGATCAGAAAGAAGGCGACGAGTATCGTCGGGTTGGAAGCGATTCGCAGAGAGCGCTTTTGACGCTTTGGCGAGGGCGCGGCAAAACTCGACGAAAGCGTTTACCGCGCGTCGGCTGATCTGTCAGCTGATTGCGACCGACGTATTTTTACGGGGTTCTTGTCGCCGGAACAGGGGGCTGCTGGTCGTGCACCGTGAAGCCTACTGCGTGTGTACGTGCGCGCGCGCGCGCGCTAACCGAACCGAGCCAGAAGAGGTTTTGCAGAGAGGAAGAGAACGAACGCGGAGGACCTTTCTTCTTCTCTTTCTCCTTTTTCTCGTGCTGCCTCTCTTTTTCTTTGCCCGTGGCCAATGAATGCCGATCCACCGATGCGTCGGCTGGTTTGACGAGGCCTGATGGATGCTCCTGGAATCCCGGGGCTCCGCTCGGGACGCGAGTGCGCAACGAGCAAAATCACGGTTTAAATCGGCAACACGCGCGGTTAGATATTCTTCGGGACCGGTCAGCCCCGATACAAACGATCGCCGCCCTATTGTGTGTACCACCGGGATACACACCTAAACCAGACAGACGTTTCGATATAAGCTGGAAATACCGGCCAGCGAGCCGATATCGCTCGTCGATCCGCCAGGTCCTGGATTCCTGTCAGGACTGGTTCCTTAGCGCGCGGAGAATGCTGCCGCGCTCGTCTCTCCTTCCTCTCTAACCGCATGCGCCAACTTTTGTCACCGCCACGATCGTTCTTACCCTCTATTCGCGCATCCCTTAACGCATCCTCCTATCTCGGTCTCCCCCCGCCGCTGGAAACGCTCGCGTCGACGTCCACGGGCTGTCCGCGTCGTTTGTTACCGATCACGATCGGAATATTTTTCTTTCGATTCGGAAATATCCCTCTCGTCGTTGATTCTATACCGGTCGCGTTAAGACGTTCGCGTTAAGACCGATTCGCGATCGCGATTAAACACCGAGGAGCGCGTCACGAAGAGAAGCGGGGGCAGGGCACGAGAGGGTCGAAGGGTAGAAAGAAATTGGCATCCAGGTCGGCCCAATTATTGCGCGCTGTTCAGGAAATGTCCCGGCGTGCGGGTACGTCCGCTCGAACGGCCGCTTCTATTTTCGTGCCTTCCGTTCCGGTGTGCGGTAACGGGACGAGGAACGAGGCCAATTAAGCATTATATCATTAGCCTCGACGTAACCGCGACAAAGTTCGTTCTGCTACCGAGTAAATCATCCGCCGTTTCGAGCCGGCTAAAATCGCTCGCTTTTCGGATTGCCCGTACGAACTTCGATCATCGAACAACCATCGTACGTCTTTCCTACGACTTTCCGAGACACCCGCCGAGCGAGAGCGAGCTTCGAGGAGAGGCTAATTCATCGTAACGGAAGCGAATCTTCTTCCAATTACGATCGCGAAGAAGCCACGGGCAAGACGGAGAGACGGGTCGAGACTCGAGCGACGAGAGAAACGTTGCCCGGCGAGACGAAAGGTCACGAGGACGATAACGAGCGTACCAACCGATTTTCCGTCCTCCTCTCTATTCGCGATCTTCTTTCGGTCAACCGCTGAATTATTTACGAATAGATTTATTCGGCCGATTCGTTTTCGTCGCTCGTCTTTAATAGGCGCTCGCTCGCACCTGCGTCCTACCGGCGATGTTCCGTTTTCGACCAGTGACAGATGAATTATTCCTCGGATCGGGCGAGCCGATTTTTCTTGGCCACGGCTAAGACGATAACGACACGCGTGCACCGACGCTTTTAATATCGTTCCGTGGACGGACGAGAGGTCGCATATTAATTCGGAAGCGCGTCCCGTCTATCGGACGAGAGCCGCTTTTCTCACGAATTTGCCTCTCTCCTCGGCTTCCCCGTAGGGCTACCGCGGGTACGTCTCGCATCTCTCAACGGTGTGCTTTTCGCGTCGCGATCGCGGAAAAGGAGTTCTCGCGGCTACGCGAGTTACGATATCGACCTTCGACGAACGCGGCAAAGGCAGTAAAAAGAATTAGCCGGTGGTCCACGCTGAGCGTTCGGTTCGGGAGAGACGCGACGGCAACAACGCATCGACGCGACGCGATGCATCGCGAGTACGTAACCGCTCGGTACGATATCGTAAACGAATCGTCGAACGAGCGAAGAGATGGAAAGGATCGCTCGAGGAGGAAGAAGAAGAAGAAGAAGAAGAAGAAGAAGAATACGACGAGGACGAAGAACAGGTGGACGCGAAGCAGGCAGCCGTTACCTCCCCGTTTCCCGGAAGCCAGCCAGAGAAAAGCCATCGCGCTGTTGTCCGGCTAGTCTAGGATAGTGACCTAAACCGCTCGCACGGCGGCGGTAACCCAAACGACCGGCGATATAACCTGTATAGTACGTTTCGCCGATAGAAAAAGGTGGAAGGCGAAGAGGAACGATCTTCCACGTTTCCAAGTCGCGTTATTATCGCTGATCACGTAGCTACTTAGAAGCCGGCTCCTCTCTCTTTCTCGGCTGGCTTTTATACCGTAGCCCGTAGCCCGTAAGCCGTAGGCATCTCTTCTACCGGGCAAGGTAACCGCCGAGCCAGCCTGGTTTTACTCGTTCGTACCTCTTCTCTTTTCCTCTTTCGCTCTTATTCTTATTCCTGCTACTACCGCTTCTTCTTCTTCTCCTTTCCCTCCTTCCTCTTATTCTTCTTCTTTTTTCTCTTCCTCTTCTTGGATTTCGCGCCGGTTCTCATTCTACCGGTAAGTACCGGCTTCCTACAGTCCGTTTCACCGAAGTTTCGCTCCTCGAATCGAACTTTCGGCGATATAAAATTCGATTACTCGCCGAATACCGCGTATCGATCCGATACGGTTTGATCGCTCTGCGCGCTTTCGGTTAAACGCGCCTTTTCGCGGAACGGTTTTCGCCCTCGAACGCTTTTTACCATCCGAACGTAAATCCGCGCGACGCGTTTCGTTCGACGCGCGTATGTACGTTCTAAGAGACGAGTTAACGGCAGAAGTAAACGTACTCGATAGCGCAAGAAGAACGGTCTCGATGGTAGCCGCCGGTTCATCGTCGTTCGGTTCGTCCGAGCGATCCGCGAGGAGTAACGCGCTTGTGAGACGGACTGTAGGTATCGGTGGCTCGTTGCAGACGAGCAGTCACCGGATCGGCCAGACAGCGCTGCGCCTTCGCGAGCTTCCAAGAATCGCGAGCACCGCTCGAGAAGAAAGGAACGAGACGCTCGAAGAGATGGAGAAAAGCGCGAACGGAGACGGAGAGCAGAGTCACGCGGCCCGATGACTAGACGGTGGGAACGTTTCCCGCCACGAGAACAGCCTACCCGACCGACACTCTCCTATCAGCCCAGGTCTTGTTTTGACGCCGTGTCGACCGACCGAGCTAGGTGCATCGACCTCAAAGGTCGTCGTGCCATCATCGGATACGGAAAAGCCGACCGGCTCCGCTCACCGACTCCTTCCGTTACGCTCGCGCCTCCGAACGCGTTGGGCCCGTCGAGCGAGCAAAAAACCTCCACCTTCCGCCGCCGCGCGCCAACACCCGCGCGCGTTCTATGGGAAACCGACCACGCTCTACGGCCGCGCGATCCAAAAATCCCAACGGCGCGGACCACCGACCTTTCGAGAACGGCGCTTCGCGGATCTCGCCCGATATTTTTCAAAAGACTCGATCCCAAAATTCTCGAACTTCGAGAACGACCTCCCGATCCCGAGAAAACGACCGGCCTAGACGTCGAAAGATTTCTGTCTCGGTTTAACGCGAAGCGGAAACCGTTTCGTCGCGGATAAGCTCGCTGAAAGAGCGGACTACGTAGCAATTATTTAGCGTAAACGGTAAAGTATACCGTCCGTGCTCGATTCAGCGGGTGGAGATTTTTATGCGCCGGACGGTTTCGTTTCTTCTTTTCGCGGTGGGAGAGACGCGAGCTGGACTAGGCACAATAACTATCAAGTCGAGCTTATTGTCCTTCCTTCAGGGATGCCGACCAGGGGCCGTAGCACAGAGGTATAAGCCCATTGTTGAAGACGTACGCGCGTACGTCCGAGCAATACGCAACCACCGTCTTCTCTCTCTTACCGGCCAAGATCTATCGTTGGAATTTGCGTATGTAGATTAACTCCCCTGCCGGGCCTATTGTTCCCGAAGAAAGAGGCGAGCAACGGCCTCGACGAGTATCTCGAGGTATACGCCCGCTCGTTAAAAGGTGACTCGCTTCGGAGCAGAAAGAGATGCCGGTGATGAGAAACGCGCGTTCTCCGTTCGCTCTCTATTCGGTTCAACGAAGAGAGCCACTCGTCGTAGTACCGTACGCGATCGACGGCCGAACGGAACAAAAACGTCGACGAATCGAAAAGATATTAGAAAAAATCCGCCGGAGGACACGAAGGGGGTAGACCGGCGGGCCAGAGGTTCGGAATCGCGTTGTCTCGATTCAAGGATCCGTTCTCCAGAAAAGCGTCGCGCCGAACCGCGGCGCACCGCGTTGGCCAGGCTCGCTCGCGGGAGAGCCGCTGATCAATAGCTATTGGTCGGCGGGGAGCCGTCGTGTCGCTGCCGCGGTGGCGATGTCGTCAATTTTTTATTACCGACCCGGACACGCACGCACTCTCTCGGCCGCGTATATAGACGCGCGCGATACACTCGAATACGCTCGGACGGCGTACAGCCGGAGCAAAAGCAGCGACGTATTCGCTCGCATTAGATTTCACGGGTCGCGAGGATGTCCTCCCGATTGCCCGATCGTTCCCGGCCTTTAATTGCTCCACGGCATGTCGTCCACCGAACTAATTGCCACTGTATTTTAGTCTTCGATGTTCTTGTCCGCTGGCATCGGCGCTTTCTGAAATTCCCGCTGTGTTTATCAGCCAGGACAGACGTTTTTTTTTTTTTCGATAAAAAAACTAACTGACCGAAGTCTTTTTCGAAGAGAAAGCGGATACCGCCGAACGAGCGATTCGTACCTTCGACTTTTTCTCGGGTCGCGCGATTCGCGGAAATCTTGTTTCCCTACTCTCGTATCGCTTTCCGCTTTATCTCCCCGACGCAGCTTTGTAAGATAAGTCGCGAGTGTCGCGCGCGTAAGGTAAAACCGAAACGACGACGCGAATACGAGTTAAAACGTATCGCTAGAGAATTTGTTGTGGAATCCTCGTGATAAACCTCTCTCGAAGGTAAATCCCGCTGGTATTCCGTCATGCTCGGTATCGGTTGGAGTATCGGCTCGTAATTTGTAGCGCGACGCGGCCGTCAGGGATCGGACGCGTTCCGTGGCCAGGTGATCCGTGGTCGTGGGTCGGCGCAGGTGGCAATAGCTGCTCGCTCGACTCGCTCGTTTCTTATCCTCGACGTTGTTCTATGTACCGTGCGTTGTTACCGCCTTACCGCCGACAAGCGGCACGATTACTGTCCGAGAAACGCTCGGCTTCGATACTCCGGCTTTCCATAGTCTCGCGATTCTCCTCGATCCCGACGTTCGAATAATTTACCGTCGTCGCGAGCGAGCCAATCGGATAGACGAAACGGATGGTAAGAATCATCGAGGACACCCGAACGGACAGTCCTCGACTATGATCGCGCGAGCGGCGTTCCGTCCGCCGGACGATTTACGATTTCCTGGCCAGACGAAACGTAACGATTATCGTTCGCAGTCGGCGAAACGTCGCGTCGTTATTATGCCTCGTTTCGACCGCCGAACGTACGACGGACAATCGTGAGAAAACGATTCGCCTGCCAGCCGGAGCCGAACGACCACACGCTCTTTCGAAAGTATTCAATTAGGCGAAACGATTCGTTATTTCGAGCAGTTATTTTTTACTTCGTTCGGGGAGAGGAGCGCTCTTACAGGGCCGCTGCGAACCGACGCGATACGCCGTGCCATATATTCGAATAATTTCGTTCGAGTCGGAAAACGCTTACCGAGCAACGAAGAAAAATACCTTCTCTCGGAGGCACGATAATTAGCCCGCGGTGAACTTCGGTCGAAAAAAGTGTATAATGTACGGGAATGAAGAACGTCGCAGTGAAAAAGGTTTAAGAAGAGAAGAGAGGAGAAGAGAAGAGAAGAGAGGAACCCGTGGCTGCGTGGGAATGCGTTTCTATTAAATCAGCCGATTTCTTGCTGGCCACCGTACCGTCGAACGCGTCGAAATCGAACATAAAGCACGGTAACGATTCTCGGCCAGGACTTTCTAGGATGCTTTTCTTCGTGATCCGCGCTCGATCATCGATCTTCCCCGTTCAACCTGCGCTAGAACGGTGACACGGAAGGCGTCGCGAGATTGATTTATGAATATTTTTCTCGGGGACAGGTAGGTATGTCGCTGCCGGTCGGACGTTTACCGGTTCGACGCGATCCCGAGTCGATGATCTCGTCGCGACCATTAGACCGAGAATAAACGAATTGATTTCGGACAGAGAATCTTCTCTCGCGGTACGATTGTGCGCGGATCGAAACTTTAAAAAAAAAAAGGAATCTATTGTAGGTTCGTAAAGAATCAGGGATCTCGGTAGCTGGCTATCAGCGAAATCGTGCAAAACGAGCGAAATAGGAGCTCGAGAGGAAAGTCGCGAAGGCGCGGCCACGAAACGTTGCAAGCCGTCAACTATGCCGTCTGGACCCCGAACAATACATATAGGTAGATAGACTCGAAGAAGCTAGGCGCGACGCGTATCCAGCGATTCTTCTGTTAATCACCGCAAGGATTTTTCAAAGGACCGGCTGGAAATGCCAGCCGGCGGTGTATAGCTGTCGATGCAAAGGACAACGCGAGACACGTATAGGAATAAAGATCAAAGCGATTCGCGCATCTGCATTCCACCGTGGGGGATATAAGGTTGGTTTCTGTTGCTCGACCGCGGCACGCAGGTGTCTCTAATTGGTTATTTATAAGCGATCCTTAACCCGCCGTTGATTTACTGCGGTTTTAGCGATAGGTTTTGCGCGAGCCAATTACAATCGGTCGGTGTCGCGTAATCTTGGCGATCGGTCAGCTCGAGCCGATCGACCGGATCGAGACGGATCGAGCACACCACCGCGCGGTGAAACGCGGCGTCCTCGTCGGCAAGGTCGACCCGAGCCGCGCACCGCCGGACACATTGAAACGCGTTTCGCCGACGACGAAGCCGCTGCTTTCCACCCTTTCCTCGCACGAGATTTCCACCGAGCGCGGTCTTCCTTATCGGTGTTTGCCGCCGATCGAAACTGAGAAAACTCTTCGTTCGGATCGAGAATCTTCCTTCGGACGATATCGATTTCTTGGGAAATACGGGAAAAGGACGGATGCCCGAGGAACTGGCTCGACCGCCGATTCGTTAACGGGACGCTCGATCGCGCGCGGTCCGAACGCATTTGAAATTCCAGCCACGCGCCGACTACTGTCGGCGGTCGATGCGAGATCGCTTCTCCCAACTGGTCCCGGGTGTTTCATAATAAATAAGTCGGGACCGACGAGGATCGCGGCGGCGATTTCGCATAAACGGAGAAACCTGGACGCGGTTCACCGTGGCCGACCGGGAATGGGAGCGCGATCTTCCCACGCGGCCAGATGTGTCCCTGTTGCGCCGCGATCGACGCGAACGCACTGTCACGCGATCCTCCTATTGCCGCCGTTCTTCTTCCTCCACTTCTCCGCTCCTCTCTCTCTCACTCTCTCTCTCTCTCTCTCTCTCTCTCTTCTTCTCCTGGCGACCGTGTCCTATCGGCGTTGTCTTTCTTTCGTTCCGCGCGTATCTTCGTCGATCTTATCGTTTCCGACGTCGATACGAGTCGCTCGAGAGATATTTTTGCGCGATACCTGTTCGACTTGGGCTAATCGACGATAGATCGATCGATAAAGGGCGAAATCGAAGGTTCGAATTTGCATTTTACGAGCCGCAGCGATCGAGCGCAACCGCGAAATTCGACGGGGGCAAGATGGGCGGTGCGGACCGATATATCGAATAAGTCGTAAATTCGGCGAAGTAACGTGGCGACTGTCGAAGGCAAGACGGTAAATAAAAGATAGGAACAGCTGTACTCTCGCTCTCACCGTTCGCGTTCCTCTTCGTTCGTCGCGGAGCCTCGAGGTCGGCTCGTAAATCGAAAAGCGCGCGACTCTCCCGAAAACTCGCGACGCGGAGCAAAAGAAAGGAGGGATCGGCGCGAAAAGAAGGTAGAAGAAGGAGGATAAGACAGTAAATCGGAGACGGAAGTGACGCGGTCCGGCGGGATAAATCATGGACGGTGTAAATTAAAGCGACTTGCCCGCTTTCGCGACCCTTCCACCACCTTCTTTTTAGCCGACTTATCGAGTGGCCCGGTCCTCTGTTCGTTCCCCGGGATCGTCC
This sequence comes from Coelioxys conoideus, assembly GCA_947623535.1. Lineage (NCBI taxonomy): Eukaryota > Metazoa > Arthropoda > Insecta > Hymenoptera > Megachilidae > Coelioxys > Coelioxys conoideus. Next base: position 311,997 of record OX392456.1, on the reverse strand, counting down.
CGGCGATGATAAATAAAGCCGAGCCGGACAAATTGTATCGAGCAATAAAGCAAACAGTACCCGTCCAATCTCGTGGATCGCCGCGGTGTCTTCTTACGGCCACGAGATTACCGCGAGGAAATAACGAGCAGCCGACTTAATTCAATTACCGCGTGCCGAGATAACGATAAGAAAGGACCGTAGGGGAATCGAACGGTCCCCGTAATCCTTCTGCCTCGATTTTCAGTTAACTCGCGTTTCTTTGCTTCCTTTTCGTTCTCGATGTACCTACTTACTTTCGTTCCCCACGCTGCCCGAGAAATTATCGAACGGTCGAGATCAAACGGAATTACCGAGTAGCCTCTCTTTGACGCTTCCTCGACGTTCGAAACCGTTTCTTCGCTCTCGTAGCAAACACGAAGAAATCTCGATACAAGTAATTATCGAGTTGGAAGCTTCGGTCGTTTGCATCGAACAGCGTCCTGTCGCAGAGAGAAGCGGGAGCCGTACGAAAGTGCCGACGTTGGTTCAAAAAATCGATCGATTCGCGAACGAGGCATTAATTTCGACGGCGAACGAAAGGATATTTGGTCGAGGTTCCGGTCGATGCGCTGTCGCATCGGCGCTGTCCTCCCTTCGCAAAAGAGATTCTCACAGTGTGGCGCAGCGCAGCGGCGCGGCGAGGGGAAGCGACGCGAGGTGTTAGTCTGACATGGCCGAAACTTTCATTCGCATCGTCCGCATTTTAATGGGGCTCGGCATATTGTGCCTTCGTTGGTAATTCCTGTCGGATTTAAGGGATAGTCCCGTCTCGGAACGATGGGGTCTCATTGGCTTGTCTTGGTCGAAACATCGGTCTGCCACGAGATAAAGTCAATCTTTCTGGCACCGTGGCCGACGCTTTTTGCGTCGCTGCCGAGCGATACGTCTCCGATTTGATCTGGAAATAAGGCAAAATCGAACGAGCCGTTGCGTTGCCGCTCTCTTATATGCGCCGCTTTTAAATTACCTACTTGGCCCTTGCCAAGTAGCCTCCTCTTCCACTCGTTTCTTTTTTTTTTTTTTTTTCTTCCGTTTGCTACTCCTTGCCTTTTCCTCTTGCCATCGTGGCCAACGAAATCTTTCTTTCCTTCCACGGTCCTTCTACAGCTTCTAAATAAGTAATCGCCGATTCCCCTCTAACCCTAGAGCACTTTCGATCGAACGCGTTTTGCCACGCTCGAGTACGAAGTAGGTATCGGCGGTAAATTTTCAAACGGTAAATATCGATCCTGCCTCGCTCTAAAAGAACCGCCTGCATCGCGTTCATCGATTCTCGAAAGTATTTTGCGCATCAACGATCGATAAAGTAAATCGCGGTTGGGAGGTTTTTATCGTACGTACTGTGGTGTGTGTGTTTTGCTGGGTGGTCGCATGAGTGAGGGGTAAATGCATGGTGCGAATGAGAAATATGTCGAACTGTGTGCCTGTTTAGGCTAAGGAAAAGACGTTGCCGCCAAGGAACCTAAAGTACAGTGTCGAGGGGTGCGATCGAGGGTGGTCCTAGCGGGGAAGCGTTTCGACCCGCAGGCCCAGAGTGTTTTTGCGAGTCATAGAGAGAAGAAGCAGAGATTATTGAGAGCTGTAGTGAGAAAGACGTGTTTTGAGTATTGCGAGGTATAGAGAGTTGAATAGAGTATTGGATTAGTTATTAGAGTATTGAGAGTTGAATCTATCTATATACAATATATATTTATGTAAAGAAAGTAGACTTTCTTCCTTTAGATCTGCCGCGCTTCGCATACAAGCGCACCCTTAAGTAATCACCGCTAGATGGAACACGTAAAGAGAATGAGATTATCGCAGAGTTACAATATTATAGAACTCTAGTAAAGATTTAATAATAGATAGATTTTATTAAGAGTGTTAAGGAGTGAATTAAAGAAGCGATAATAATAGACTTTAATTGTCGTTGCTTTATTTTCCAGGTAAAATTGTATTATTGTAAATAGTCATTGTAAATAATTATAAGTTAAAACTTTATTTTCCAGAGAAACCAATTTTCTTCTGTTATTATCTAATAAAGACTTAACGGATTCATTGTATATCTTTCTTTACTACATTATTTCCCTTATATTTATACGTATTTCTACCATATTTCTACAGTACGATACGATGAATCGTAATAAACGTCGAATCATTATTTTCGCGAGTTTTTTCCTCCTCGTTCGACCGTGTATCTCCGGCTCGTCCCGAACGAAAATCGCACGGGACGAAACAAAAACCGTTTCTTGGTCCATTCATTTCTTTGACGAACGATGCACCGTGGCTCGGCAGCGAGGAGGAGGACAGTTTCGAATTCAATTACGATTTGCCGAATTACCCGTGCAAATTCGGGAGAGGAACAGAGAGTAAAGGGAAAGAGAAAGATCGCGTCGTGATTCGTGGCCGTGTACGAATTCGATTCGACCGTTAATTAATTTCACTGCGAGATTTACGGTGCCATTCGTTACCTTCGATCGCGTCGTATCAATATTCATGCGGCGAATAGAATGCGACGATCGATAACGACGTCGTCGATCGTTTTTCCTCTGTTCGGTCACGCGCATTGTTTCTCGAACGTTGCTCGCGATAATTTTTTAAAATATATTCGACCAAATGCCTAGGTCGTTACGGATTCAATTTTCTGTTTAAAACGAATAACTTGTTATTTAATCGGTGCGTAAAGTGTCCTTTAAGGGAGAATCGATGTATCGAGAAATCGACAGAATTTACTTAACCGGTCGATTAGAATTCGACTCGAGCCGGCTATAGGAATTTTATATCGGCGATTTATCGGCATATAGTTTAGGAGTTAAACGGAATTCCACTTTCCGAAGGCAATCGCTTCCGTTTAATTTTATCGCGCATTTCCTTCTACGTGCTACGGGGCATTCGCGGAATCGATATCGATTAGCATCGCGCGATGGTCTGCGAAAATCCGCCTCTCGGCAAAAAACTCGTTTAAATTGTTTTTCTCGCCAAGAACGTTCACCTTTGTTTCCCGTTTATTTTCAATTTTATGCAAATAATCGAACCGAAACGAGGTATCGTCTCGAGTATCGCGTTTCCTCGTTTCGCGCGAGTTTTCGATAAAACCGAAAAAGAAAATACGGGTACAATCGAACGAATCCCCACATTTTTTATCGGAGCGTTCAAGAAAGAAAAGACGATCGCTCGAAACTCGTCAAACGGTTTCTCATCAAAATGCTAGAACGTCCGAAGGAGCATCGTATTCGGTAGTTTGTATTTTGCGCGAGAATACTTTGTACTACAATTTGTTGCCGCCTCTACCGTTACTGGAAGGAAACTCTTCCGACGCGCTTACCGTAACTTTTTCACGGACAGGTTGCCTAATCGAGGAACACTAACGGGTGTCTAAATAATTCTCGCATAAACGCGTTGCCGTGGGTCGTGCAATAAATTTGCACACAAAGTGCCCTTTGTGCCGCGCGCGACTCCCATATCTTTTTCCACCTTCCCCTGTACCGTGCCGTGTTGCCGGTTGAGCCTCTTTACTGTCGCGGATTCGATTACTTTCGATGTCTCGCGTCTCGTCGCGACTACTCCTTACGCGAATAACGCGGGTAAAATAAAAAAAAAGAAAAATAGTAACCGCGTAATATGGCGCGGAAACGCGGCCTCTTTGTCCCGTCGGTGGCGGATAGTTAGCGGTAACAAAATTCGAGGCGAAGAAGAGACAGGAAGAAAAACGAGGAGAACGCGCTCGACGGGAATAAATTTCGGATCGCTAGCCACGTAGTTTCGGCTCGCTAATGATTTAACGAGCCAGTGGCACGCGATGGGCGTGGATTCCGGTTAAACTTTTCGGAATGAAGATGTAACCCGCCATCGACTCTCTATCTTCTCCGAAATCTTCGTAAACGGGCAGTATCTTGATCGATTTCCAGCATCGCATCGGGATAACGTTTTACTCGATCTCGCGTGCGATTCCCGATTAAATTAACCGGCTGGAAGTTGTTTCTCGAGCGACGTTTCGGACACGGTAATAAAAAGTGTATCAATCCGATTAAACGCACCGAGATTTCGATCGTTCGATCGAGATCTTATTGCGCGGGTACGACGATCGAATTAATCGAATCGCGAATTCGCGAAAAAGAAGGAAAAGCCGAGGTGTCCACGTCGAATCGATTTCGACGATCGGGTCGTCGCGGGCGGCTCGTTCGAAAAAGATCGAGATCCGCCCGAATAGACGAATATGTAGTAAGCGGCATCGCGCGCAACCGAGCAGCGGACGAGACACGAGAGAAAAGTGTATAAATCCCGATGTCCCGGGCTTTCGGATAACCGGAAGAGAAGGCGAGGTAAAGGTGCGCGTACGTAGGACGGTGGATTGCTAGCGCGGTACCTTGTCACCTCGAAGTTATCGCCGGTAGGTTGAGCGGCAGGTAAGCAGGTAGCCGAGGATCCCCTCCAGATCGAATAGTCCGATCCTTCGATTGGATGATCGTTCGCGAACCACCTTCGTCGTTCGTGTTCCTCTCCTTCTCGCGGTGCGCGCTCGCGTCGATACGCCCCCGGTTCCACGAGGATTTTCACCAGCCGATCGGACGGCGAACTATCGAGAAGAATCGAAGCGAAAATCGCGAGATACGGGACGAGCAACCTGTCTCGCTTCGACGCGACGCGACGGACGATGAAGAGAACTGATCGATCGGCGTCGATCGCGTGCCACCTTCGGAGAGGGATCGTGACTCTCGATTCTTCGGAGGCTCGGGAAGGGCAGGGGCAACCTCTGGCTCGACCCACGCGATCGTTCGCTGCCTCCGCGATTCGCTTCTAACGGATGATGTCCGCGATCGGTTCGCGCGTCGCCAGACCAATCTCTTGTTCGCGCCGATTCTCTTCGGCTGGCGCGATCGCCGATCGTCCGACGATCCGATCCCGCGGCTTCGCCTTTCGATCGGCGCCGCTCGATTCGTTTCACCCGTTAACCTCGACGATGCGCCGGATCCGTCGATTCGCGACACACCCGTTCGATGGCAATATTTTCTCGCGACGGTACGACGCGACGCAAGGATACCCGTCCATAAGGCGGCAAACCGCGGCCACGTTGTTGACTGCGAGAGCACGCCGACGCATTCACCTGTATGACGTAGTCCCCCGAATCGGACAGGATCGGGTACAAGTGCCGATTAGAGAGCGTGGGCGGGCGAATCGAAATCCGCGGAGGAGGAAAGGCGACGCGGAAAAAAATCGCTGCCTCCTGCAAAACTAGTCGATGACGCGTTCCCGCGAACGCTTACGCTTACGCGCTCGCTTTCTCCGGAACGCTCTTCCATACGCGACGATATTCCGCGCGAACCTTCCACGGACTATACATATTAGAATCGAGCCTCTGCATATATACTCGCTCGTGGCAACGGCGAAAGAACGTCGAGAGGCCATTTCGTGAACATACATATAAGTTAACCGTCCTCGCGATTCGTACCGAAGCAACTGTGGTCGGTATCGATCCCGCAGTCCGCTGGCTTTTTTTCACGGAATCCCGCGATATCGGCCAACGACCGAACACCGACCGAACACCGACCGAACACCGACCGAACACCGACCGAACACCGAGCGATCGAAACGAGGAACAAAAGAGGACACAGCGACAATGCCTTAACCAGGAGCGCGCAAAGATACGATTAGAAACAAACGAAGCCGAAATAAATGTTGGTCTCGTTCGGAACGATAAAGCTCCGTTCTCCGTCTAACCCGGCCACCGACCGTCGAGGGTTAATTCTTTTACGGTCGGTATAAAGATTTATTCTCGAATTAAGATGGGCTCTCGGATAGCGGTAAGTGGAGCGACGGCGCGGCGGCGGAGAATCTGTCCAGGAGACAGGATCGAGGCGTGCTTCGAGCGGGAACGCGTGTCAGCGAGTTAAACCGCGCGGAGCTGCGTCCGCACCGCACCGTACCGCGACGAAAGAAGACGGGGAAGAGCGGCGAAGAGGAGGCTACCGATCGTGCCGCGGCTAAATCTCGCCACGTCGTTATCGGTCGAGAGTAGCGAAAAGGGTCGGAGCCTACGCAAGATTTATCGTCGTGACGGTCACGTGGCCAACGGACCGTGGACCGAACGAGACTTTTACGCGAGTGTAAACACGTGTTCCGCCAACCTAACCGACACCATAAAATTGGAGCACTCGATTTTGCCGGCTGTCGCGGGCCCCTCCGATAAATTAGCCGAATCCGACGTATCGCGTATCGAGCATGCGGTTCGTATCGATAAAGAGTTCGAAAATCGGCGTTGCTCGATCGACGCAACGTCGCGACAAACTCTACGAACGTTCGAAGGTGAACGCGCGCAAAACGATCAATTAGCCGGGAACGAGGCGAAACAATGCAGGCGGAGCGGAAAAATATTCGCAGAACGCGACGTTTGTCGTTGCATAAGAGAACGTGGAAAGCCTCGAATCTCACGGTTGCTTCGTCGGTATTTCGCAGCCTCGCTCTACGACCTGTTGGCCAATTCGCTGGAAAAACCGACGAAAAGGCTAGCGCTCGATGACAAAACCTTCTTAGAAACCGCTTTCGCGTACTAGCACGTACACCTGCCGTTCGAGATCGACGACCGAATCTTTTCCGATCGGACCGTGTCAACAGCGACTTACGACGCGACGCGGTTCGATTAGTCGATTGAGCGGCGATAAAAACGAGTTCGACGATTTTTCTTTTCTCGACGATAAACGCGTCGCGAGGAAATCGGATCGAATCGCTCTAAACCGGGCCGACGACGAGTCTAGTTCGAGCTTGTAAAGCGAATCGAGACGCGGACCATAACGTCAGTTTCGCAACGCGCTGTACTCGGGGAGAAGTTCGCGATTCGGAATCGTAAACATCCAGTCCCGCTATAAATCATGGATATCGTAGGACAAAGAACGACGCAAATTATTCTTCTCGTATATCATCGTTTTTCCGACTAACGCTCGACGATTCTAAACTCGCATCGATTCGAGCGAGCGGCTCGATTAATTCGACGCACGTACAGCCTCTCCGTGCCGATTTCCAGGTAGAATCGGTCGCGCAACCGAGCGGTGCACGGAGCTGCACTTTCGTTGCACGGAATTAATCGCTGATTAAGGTAAGCAAGGTCAATCGCCACGATGATTCAGCCCGTGAGTAAGAGACATCCTCGACGAACGGTGGGACGAGCGTGGCTTTCGGACACTCGAGCGCGCGCGAGTCGCCGAAGAAAAACGGGACCGAATTTATCTCGTTGATCGATCGTCGGACTCCGGAGGATCGACCGGTCGTTTTTTCCTTCTCGTGGATGCGCCATCGTATCGATCCGAACGAGGATAATAAAAGAATCGATACCGCTACACGCGGTACAGGTCGTAAGCGCGCGAAACGACGACGATTACGAAATCACCGGCGAACCAAAGCGTGCTCTAATTAAGCGTATCCGCGATTTACGGAGCCGAAAATCCGTGAAGTTCGGTTTAATTTGGGCCGTGATTTCGCCACGGCAATAAAACGAAACGGACCGATAAAAGAGAGGCAAGAGGTGTCCGTTTGACTGTCCATCGTAACCGCGCTCTGTAATAAAGGCGGCGTCCACTTTTGCCCCTCTGTCCATTGTCTTCACTTCTCCGTTCTCCTCCGTAGCCGTCCTCGTTCTTTCGCTTCTCCGCGACTCGTGTTATCCCGTCGCGAGCGGCCTGCCCCCGCTCCTGCTCGTTCGGTTCGGTCGTTTTCCAAACTTTCACCGTCGTTCGTTTTTCGACGTTCGTCCGAAAGGGAGAAACGAGCGCTCGTTGGAAGCAGCCGATTCGCGACGTACGACCGTTATCCGCGCGCAATAATTATCGGGAAAAAGAGACGGTCGAACGGATCGCCGTTTAACTACCCGATACGTCATTCTCGGTTATAGGTTGTTACGCGCGCAGGGACGAGCAGGATCGGTCGGCGCATTATTAACTTTAGGATGACTTTAACTTCGTCATAAAGAAACAATATCCGAACGAAGATAACGCGGCTCTCCCCGAAAGCGGTGCCACGAATTTTCACGGGATTCGGCGCGGCACGAAGAACAGGGTATAATTCATCGGACATTCGAGTTGAAGCGCTGCTTAAAATACCGGCACTTAATTACGCGGTTTAAAGGGCCAGGCCATTTTTTAACGCCCCCATAAACCTGTCCCTCGGTCCCGTCATCTCGGCGGTGTTGCATAATGTTCGTCCCTCCGCGTTTATTCTCGCTTGTCTCCTATACCGGTTGCACCGCCGGCCTCGGTAGCGAGCGCTGATTGCGATTTATAATGTGAACCGGCTGCTCCGGTAGCCCCATTGTCAGGGACGATCGGTTTCGGTTTCGATTTCGGTTTCCTCGCGTGCGAGGAAACTGATTCGACTCGCGAACGCGTAAATCTTACGCTCCGCTTACCTACTCGGCGGGATCCAACTCGCCCGCGAGCGCGTTATACCGGTTTATTTATCGTTCGCGCGACTGGCGAGATAGTCGCGATTTCGCGCGACGAATTCCGCGACAGAATTTTGAATATCCGAAATTCAGCGGAAACGCACGCTCATAGAACGCGCGGAGAACGAAAGAGCGAGAGAAACTCGAGAAGGGGGAAGGAAAAGAGACATTCGGTGAAAGAGACGAAGGGGAAGAGGGGAATAAATTAAAGAACGGGTTCTCCCTCGCCGCAGGACCTCATTACGTCCGACTTCATTTGTTTCCATTTTAATCGGACCTCGTCCAACGGCGACGGACCAGAATCCAGTACGAGAAACCAGAACCGCAACGGTTACCTGGCACCGCCAAATGTACCTCGTTCGGATTCTCCTCGCGGACCAATCTCCCTATACCTCCCTCCACCGATCAACGATCGAATATTTCGTCGCCGTTCGATCGCGATCCATAGGTAATCTCCGATTTATTAAGCCGAGTAATCGGCAAGCGGAGGTGACCGTTTCGTCGATTCCGAGCCAACGAGAACGTATACGAAAACCAAAGATGCGCGAGCGCGTACGCTGTCGGGCGAATCACTTACGGCTTACGGGACTCACGGCATACGTTTTTCTCGGCAACGCCAGATCGGAGGATGCGACGAAACCTCGATGCTTACCTGTAACGCAAAAAAAGAAACATGTAATTAATCTCTGATCGTCGTGGCATCGGTCGTCGGTTCGATCCTTAGCACAAAAATCACCGTTTAACCAACGCGCGACCACGTTAAATTCCGTGTATCTTATATTAGACCGTTTTTTCTCGCGTTTTCCGGATACGCGAGTACCTGGCTACGACTCGATACAAACCGAAATAATATCGGTGGAAACAGCGAAATATCGATTGTACGTGCTCGATCTTCGCGTCAAAAACGATCCACGTATCGGCGACCGAGACGGAAGATTAGATCGTTGCGAACGACTAAAATTCGATGGTAATGGATTCGCGACGATGAAAACGAATTCTGTCCGTGGCGCAGAAGAAGAAGGAAATTTTTGCAACGGTGCAGCAGGTTTCGAGGCTTTGATGTAACGCGACCGTATCATAAAGTGATTCGCATTCTGCGAGTGCGAGATCAGATAAGGCATCGATCCGGTAGGGGAGCCCGACTGCCCACGGCTGCCCTTTTTTTTTTTCACGGGATTGGCGTCGCAACCCTGTAATCTCCTACAGACGATGAAGGTTACTTACGCGCCTTCTTCTTATCCTCCTCCCCGCGCTAAGCGCGTTCGCGACGATTGTTTGCAGGAAGAATACGCGTCTCGAGCAGGTACTACGTTACGTGCTTGTCGAATATATCGACGATCTTCTTACGACGTCGATTTATGGCCAATAACTCCCTACGATTATTCGAGGTTTCCGACGTCAGACGGTATCGTTGGCCACGGTGACGAGCGATTTTTTTCGTCGGTAGTTAAAACCACGAGGAACGTTTCGGAGAAAAGTTTTTCTCCGCGTACGCGAGGACGACCGCGACCGGTCGCGGAACGAGCACGAACGCGACGGTCAATTACCGGATGAGAAGGTTGGCTCGCGGGGTGAAATTGAATCGCGTTAGAAAAACAGGCCGATCCGGCCATCCCGAACCGCTGTCGAGCATTCGAACGCTGGCCACCATCGAGGGTACGTCTTTCTTCTCCTCTTTCGGATTTAAGTCGCTGTTACGCGAACCTAATCGATATTTCGCTACTTCGAAATCGAAAAACATCGAGAACCCTAAAACGGTGACAACGATTAAAACGATTCGGACAATGCGCAGACGCGACGAAATGTCGGACCTCATAGGGGACGACTCGCTCGTTTCTCGAACGCGAAATAGCTCGAAAGCGAATGCAAATCGATAAAGGAGCTGGCGCGAGAACCACGTGGTTGTTGCATGAAAAGCAAGAAACGTTTCCCACGAACGAACGAACGAACGAACGAACGAACGAACGAACGAACAAATCGAAGGATGGGGCTTAAGTTATTCGCGTTTGGAGGCAGCGCGTGTGCATCGTCATCTCCCGTTAGGTCGCAAACGATCCGGTATTAGGTCAGAAGCGTGGCCTTATGGCGAGCCGTGCAACAACTGGGCGTAAATACACGATGATCCGGTGGCGCGTTATGCAATCCCCGTAATTATATTTATTAGACAGCATACAGAATTCCCGTGGAAACGAATACATAGTGCCAGGAAAGCTCGGCCGTCTCTTCGCGCTATTCCTATTTCCAGCCTCGACATTCACCTGTTCGCCGACGTTCGAGCCGAAAACGGAGACGAGCGTCGAGAAATCCGGTGCCTAGCTTTCGCGAGTTATCGCGGCTACAAAGTGCATTTAACGCATTCGCACAAAGCGCTTCGGGATTTACAACCTCTCGCTAAACGAATTCCTCGTTCCTGCTCGCGATACGCTGGCTTTATCGCGATGACGAAATTTCGACGTCGTTCTCGGACAAATTTTTCGAATTTATCGCTGTGTCCGGCACGCACCGGCGACTCGGTCGCGCTAAACGCGCGTACAGCGGCGCGGAGAAAAATCGTCGGAACACCGTGTACGATCACCGTGTTCCGTTGATCGCCAAAAGAAGAATAAAGAGACGCGACACGGATACAGATTTGGCAACCGCACACGCTCGGTGACGTTCGTAAACACCGGTAGCCGTTAGCCGAGAGGAAGCGCGAGATTCGTGTCCATCTTCCGAGAAGACAACCGAACATCAGGCTCAATTAAAATGCCATCGCGCGAATTTGAAACATCTCGAAATAGAATTAAAAGAAAAGCGGTGTTCCTTTGCCGTTCCGGTGCTCTCCCTGCACGGGATCGTTAAAAGGCACGAAATGCGTCCCGAAAAATACCGTATGAGCGACAGCGCGCTCGTCCGCGCCGTCTGCCGGTCGAACGGTCGAGCATGAGTGCGCAGCGCGCGTGTAACGCGATGATAATAATTAATCAGCGTCGAATCGAGACTCGGCAGGTCGAGATAACGAGTAGGTTGGTTGTCCGTCGGGCATCGTTAATGTAACTGTTACGATCAACGAGAGTCAGGAGACGAAGAGAGCGTGGGTTGCGCAACGAAAACGCGCGCGCGCGCCTCTCTACGATCTAGGAGATCCAGCTTCGACTCGCGCGGAGACTCGTCGCGTCGCCACGCGTCGTGTCACGCCGATACCAAACGGATCCAGTGAATTTTCCACCTTAAATAGGCAACACCGTCTGTCCAGGTATGGCGAAAAACGAAAGGCGTAACCTTCGGACTCACCTTCGAGCGATTGATCTTCTTTTTCCTCGTGCGAGAAACGAAGGGAACGGACGCGGGTTACGCGTCGCGCGATTCCACTCGCGAAACGATGCTTTTTCTCTTTTTTTTTCTTTTCGTAACTGGAAAACGGAGCAGAAGAGAACGGACCATATCGAGCGAAAACGAGCAAAACATTTTCGTTTCCTACGTCGAGCTGTTGAGCCGCGTTGACGAAACGATCGCGCGCGCGCTTCGGAAACGTACCCGCCCAGAGAACTAAACAATTTCCCTCTTATGTTTAATAGGACGACGGCCGTTTCCAACGTAAGTAATTTTCCTGTCGCTTCGAAATTAAGTGAAAAGATAATTGCAAGATATATCGATTTCGAAGCGAATAGATCGTTACACGGTAAGACGACAGCCGAGTCGTCTATCATTTTTACGACTCACGGTTTCCGATACTCGTGTTCTCGAATCCTAACATCGACTAACGACTTGACGGCTTGTCGACCGATGATCGATTTCTCTACCGACGCTGTATTGTCGTCGGGAGCACTGTTAAGAGCAACCACGCGAGTTTGACAGGAGAATACTAATGAGACACCTCCTGCCAAAACATATCGTATCGTAAGGTTCGATCTGACTATCGAAAATGTTAATCGCGTCTCGTCATAGCATCGGACCATGGTACTTTTCAATTTCACTCCGTTCGCGTTCCGTAGAAATTTTTCGTGCGAGGCACCGTCGAACGATCGTGCGGACACGATCGAGTTTCGACGACTCGTCACGGAAAACCGTGTACATACTCGGTTTTAACGCGTCGCGTATCCACGTGCTCTCCTTGTCCGACCATCCACATTCCGAGAACGTAAAATATATGTCGCAGTTGGTATTTTGTAAGCGCGGATGTTTGTACACGCACACTCTACGGAGGTACAGAAGTATCCGTTCTCGTGACGAGCGCCTAATCATCCATTCTATACACGCCTTCTATTCTTCTTCGGGAAAAAAATGATCGGGTATCGTTGACCGTAGCGGCGCGGCGGTTAGTTCACCGATTTCTTCCTATTAGTCGGTGTGGTTCGCTGTCCGAGAGATCACGTTGTCGGTTAAATGGGACCCTTTCAATCCGACGCAGCGACACTTCGAGTTCCTACTTAGGATTTGTCGGGTGGATTGACAAATCGAGGCCAACAACGTTGCTGGCTCGCCGCGAGAGTGTTTGCCTTCGAGACGTACGCGCGAGAGGAAAAAGGAGAAGAAAGAGAAACCGAAGAAGAGGAAAACGAAAAAAAAAAGAAGAAGAAGAGGAAGAAGAACAAGACGAAGGAGACGAACGAGAAGAATAGAAGGAGGAGAGAGTCGGATAGAGAAACGGAGACGATCAGAGGGGGATATAGAGAGGCGGGTAGGGTTAGACGCGAGAAAAAGAGGCGTTGAAAACGGCAGTCGGTAGTTGAACGACGCGTAATTAATTCGGCCTAACGAACGGGCGAAACGTATGCCAAACGCTTTCGAATTGTCCGTCCTCCTTTCGAACTGTATGTCTCGCGCGTCTGAAAATTCACGGTAACGCGCGAGTTTTTTGGTCTACTCTATTTTCCGAACACTCTCTTGCGCGATAACCGCGCACGAAACGTTCGGAAACGAATTTCTGTACAACGTTATATAGAATCTGGTACAAGCTGTCTAAAAACGGACGAACAATTACGAAATACAAAACCGTTCCGACTTCTCCACAAGAGAAATAGATTTTCGATTTCATGTATGAATTTTTAAAGAGCGGACCCTTTGATCCATTAAACTCGATCGTCGTCGATGTTAAGAAGGCGCGAAAGCGATCCTTTCGCAAGGACACCTTTTATTACCCGATGGAAGTAACCGCGAATCGAGTTACGCTCGGTCCGCTCGACGGTCGACCGTCCTACCGTCGCAGAAAAATAATCAACGTTCTGGGCTATTAAGTATCCGCCATAGAGGCAGAGAAATATTTTGCTTACGATCTGCTCGCGATCTCGGCGGTAAATCATTCGTAAAAAGAGCCCGCTGTTACGCAAGCCGGTCTCTCGATCGTTTCATTCATGCACACCGTTGGCTAATTATAATTCGAAAGGCGCCGATCGACGTCGCTTTTTACGAGCGGTTCGGTAACGGGAGGGGAAAAAAAGAGACGAACAAGTGGCTGGGAAAGATCGATACGCTAACGTTGATAGGCTTTTTTCGCGTCGAGACGAGCGCTTTTCTTTCGGGCTGGACGTTCCAGACACGCCTCCGCCGCGTTATCGTCCGCAGATACGGATACGAACGTTAAAACTGACACGATTTGTAGGAAAAATAGGAAACCGATCGCGCGAAGCTGGTAAGCGAACTTCGATTCGGATGTTCTTCCATTGGATCGGTGCACGCGTCTCCATCGAATCCGGATCGATCCGTTACCGATCGTTTCACGGTTCGCTCGAATCTACAAAAGTCCTCTAGATTCCGCGGAAAAGAAGCTGGCAACGCGCCGTGTCCTTGTTGGCAAGGTCATTCCCTTGTATTTACCCTCGATCGAGAAAAGCCATTTATAGAAAGACGAAAAAATGCAGATCCGAGAGAGCCGTAGGCGTCGAAACGATTCTAGCGAGCGTCGATTCACGCGACTCCGCTACTTACGTATAAATAGCAAAAGGGGTAACGCGCCGTTTCGAAACGCGTCGCGATAATTCATTCGACATATTTCTTCCGCGCTGTTGCACAGCATTAAAATCCGCTCGTGCCAACTGTTCCGCTCGGTGCGAGTCGATTATCCGAGCGGTGCCGGTTCGTCGTTGAATCGGTTCGTCCTACGCGACAATCTTTATTTTTTCTTTTTATCGTCTCTATAAAACTGTCCGTCACGGTGATACAGGTAGACGAAGAGAAGAGGGTAAGGCGAGCCCAGGAGGGAGATGAAACGATAGGAGAATCAAGATCGAGGGAAGCCCGGGCGAGAGGTTGAAAAAATAATTACGAAAGCTCGTAGCTTCCCTGCTCCCAGGGAGAGACACGGGGAATTAATCTGACAGCGGTATCTCGGAAGGGCGAGGCAGGAGGAAATTCGTTTCACCGATGCAATTAAGATGTCCAATCTGTGGGCTCGTACGTCGAGATCGATCGAATATTTTTCGAAGAAAAGCAGGACAATTCGGGAACCTGATCCATTCCGAGATACTTCGCGCGCCTCGAAACAAGCTCGAGCGCGTTGAATTTTAATTTGGAGGGACACCCGGATGATTATCCTTGAGCCGATAAATTCTTGATACCGCTCGTTCGCGACTCCGAACTTGCTTTTTCAAAATATTTACCGAACGAGTGTCACCGGAGCGTTGCCTGTTACGCGCAGCCGCTTACGTAACCTTAACGGGGTTGTTTCGTTTCGAGAATATTCGATCGGCAGAATATTCTCGAAACGACTCCTCTCTTTGAACGGACTCCTCGATACCGGCTCTTACGTTTTCTCGTTTCCGAACGGGAGACCGTTCTCGATCGTCTATAGAGAGCCAAGGGAATTCGCGCGCGGACCTCGATCGTGGCCCGGCCGAGCGAAAATTAAAATTCAGCGTTCGACCCGCGTTCGTTCCTTTTTTCTTTCGATTTCTCCGTTCCGAAAATCGCCTCCGCGATTTTACTTCCGACCGCCTTCGTCCCGAAGTATTCGTCACCTGGAAGTTTTACGAGCGACGAAACGCCCGGTTCGACGTTCCCTATTCCGAAATGACCGTTTCCCGATTTCGCGATCGTTCAACGAAATTTCGACGGCGCGGCTAGTCTCTCTCGCGCGTTTCCCAACAAGAGCGAGCGCCGTCCACGAATCGACGAGGGAGGACGAAGCTCGAAAGTCCGTCAGCCGTAGCCTCTTCCGTCGAGAGGGAAAGCGTAAGCGAGAAGGCGATAAATAAGGGACAAGAACGCGAGATAAAAACGAACGGGAAGCCGAGAAGAAAGTTTCGAGTTGGCGCGGAAGAGCGTCGGGACATTTATTCCCCTGTCCTCGCCCCTCGCCTTCGCTAATGGATATAACGCGGTATTTAACCAACGGCACGATGCCCACGGTACAAAATTAAGACTTAATTTACAAACATTATCTCGGAAGAGGTTGGTCGACGGCTCGCAATGGCATTTTTCTTATCTCGGCCACTTAACCTCTCGTGGTTGCGCCGCGCGGGAACGCGCTGTAACGCGCGAAACGGTTCGACGCTGCCCTCGACAATGCCGCACGCTCCGGTCGTGTTCGACCCGGCCGCGTTAACACGGATTAATAAGCATTATCTCGAAGGGTGGTATGTACTTCGTTCGCGATTTACGAACCAGTTTCTCTTATCTGGCCTGCTCGAGACCGTTTAAAATACAAAATCCGACACGGTGCTCGCGCACATTGTCTGTTCGCCTTCGGACCGAGAGCTCCGTGGCCACCGTTTCTTTATAGTACCAAAATTCGCGATCGCGTTAAACCGTCAGGAAACCGACGAACGGACGGCGCTACGGAACCACGATCGGAATACGAAGATCCGGAACGATCGAGAGAGCACGGGTTTGTTCTTAAAACGAAGGCGAGGGTGAGCTTCGATCGATCTATCGAACACGGTGTTCGAGGAAGGATCGAAGCCGCTTTCGACAGCGTGGTGCTCGTGTGCCGCTTGGCTGCGCTCAGTTACGCATCGGCTACCGGCCTATCAATGAACGCGCCCACGCGCTCGAGATCGACAGCCTCTGTCCCCTTTCCCTCTCGAACTGCCGCGGCAAGGTCGCTTAATTCCTGCACGCCTCCAGAAAATAGATTTCACGAATGCAAATCGAGCACCGCGCCGCCACTTCGAAAGTGAATGGCGTGCGCGCGTAACGAGTCGCTCGAACACCGGCCATCGCCGTTCTTTCGCTTTTCGTCGCCGGTTATTTTACCCGATCGATCGATCGATTTCTGCTCCTTCGTCGAACCTGCCCCGCCGCGCCGATTCCGTTGACGGGATTGCTTGGCCAACGGACCCACGGGTAGAGCATCGCCGTCCATCCTCGCTTTCCTGCCTTACAACGTTTACAACTTGCCGGATTTCGGTCAGAAATCGTGTTACGTCGAGTCGAAACGACAGTTCGCGAGAAACCGCTTTGATCATCGACCGTACGACGTATTTGCCAAAATATTAAATTATAATTTAGTCCGATACACGACGTCGTTTTTCGCGCGTTGGCAAATATCGAGCTTTTGTCGCGTTTAACGAGCTTTCGTTCTTCGTCATTGGCGACCGTGTCGCGACTTTGCCGCGCGAACACGGACTCGCGAAACGAGGCAGAAAATCGTTATTTGCCAGAACGTTAACGTCTATATATATATATATATATATATATATATATATATATATATATACGGACAGAGAGACAGATATTTTAGCTACTTGAAACATCTTCGCTGTTCGTAACGAAGCAAGAAATAACGATAACGATCGGTTACACCGTCGCGTTGTTCGCTTTTTAAGAATTTCTCGGTTCGACCTTGTCGGTATCGCTAAATAATTCTGCAACGTGTAACGTTACTTATAATGCCCGTTACCCGTAATTGGTCGAATAAAGTTTCGTTTTAAAAGATTCGTTGTCGCGAACGGCGGGAAAAGCGTCCTCGGGAGTATTCGTATCTCGACGTCGACGGATCATTACCGAAAATCGTTCGATAACGGCGAGAGATTTACGAAGATCGAAAAAATTCAGGAGAAAATTAAAGAGAAAAGGAAAGAGAGGAAAAGAAGCGAAGAGAGAAAGCGAGTACATCGCAAGGAACGAACGTGTCCCGAAAAGCGTTCACGGCTCGAAACGCTTGGTCATCCATCAAACGCCACACGGTTTCTTTTAATACTCGAGTCGTTAATGATACTCGTACGTTCGAAATGGGAAAGAAGGATCTCTCGGAAACGTAACTGGTCAGTACGATAGCGGCGCCTACTTGTCATCGGTCGCGAAAAGGTCAGGGCCGTTCCAGCGAGCTTCGAAGTTGCTCGTTCGGGGAGGCGGAGATCGCAGAATTAATTATGCGCCGCGCCGGGACATTGGCCTGCAGGCTCTACGCCCGTTCGTAATATCGTTTAACCCGTACACAGCATCGTATTTACGATCTTTTTTTTTTACGCCTTCGCCCACCGCTCGTTTCTTGACGCATCGAACGCCGCTACCGCGAATACGACCCGATCGAACGACCGACTAAAAATACCAAAAATTTTCTGCGCGATCAACTCGCACGAAATTATTCCTCGACGTCGAACGAAAAGTCGAGTTCGAACATTTTTGCGCGATTCGCTTTGCGCTCGCGATCGAATTTTAATAAACCGAAGAAAAACGCCGCTCGACGAACGCGTGTTTTACCTGAAATAATCTCAATTTTCGGCGAGTAAATGCATCAACGAATCGAGCGCGGAGGTGTTTCTGCAATTTTCGGCGTGTAAATACGTCGACTCGACGTTCCAAGCACGCGAGTTAATGTCTCAGCGCGTGGGCTCGGCTTCCCAAAACGTTCGTCCAGAAGCGGACGCGCTGCAGCTTCGTTTTTTTTTATTTTTCGAGAACAGCGACGTCGTCGACGCTCCGATGGAATAGATCGTGCACCGATCGGAAAACGTGACGCGCGTCTGTCCGATCTTTCGTCGGCTGCTAGAGTCCCACGATCGTACGTTTTGCGTATTTCCAGAGTTTTTTAACACCGGATCGCTACGTCGCCCAACGCCGTGTTTTTTCGTTTTCTTCCGCGAGCGAGAAAAACGGACGTCGAACGTGCGCGCGCGCGACCTCGTTCATCGATAATACGATCGGATGGATGTCGGGTACCGTGGATTCGACGCGGATTAGAAGCAGGCTGCACCGAGGATAACGCGATCGAGGCGTTAATCGGAAACGTTTTCCTTTCGTTCCGGCGTGGCTACGGCATCGAACGAGAAACGGTAGCGGTTGTCGCGTTACGTAATTTCATGGGCGTAACGGGAAGATGATTATCGCGCTTATCGGCGAACCCGGAGCATCGCGCGCGTTACGCTCGATATCTCTATCGAGTGTCTCGCGAGCGAGAAAATACAGGAACGATGCGCGAACATCGGTCACGATCGCTATTTAGATTCAGCTCGCCGCGACTATTCGTTGGAGAAATCGAAGAGGGGTGGGGATCCAGAGGGCGAGATACCGTAGCGATCGACGAAAAACGAAGAAGAAGAGAAGATAGAAGCGTAGGAAGCGCGTGCCGCGTCTCGGGTATATCCGAACGAAACGCTCGATTTCGAGACGACTAATTTTCTCTGGCCGTCGATCCACGTCAATCTTTCCGTTAATAACACGGCCAGATCATCGATACGAGTTTAAACGAACGATCGGCTAGCAGCCCGGGCCGGAGAGAACACGGTATCTGACCGATTTTGTCGGAGTAATTGAATACGCGGTGATTCGTTGGCTCCCGTTCGTACGAAATAAAAGGAGAGGCTGCCGAGAGAAAGAAAGACGAGACGCGATCTCTGGCCTGGTTTTCTCTTCGTTGCGAAGAGGACCGGTGCGCTTCGTCGGAGTGGAATTATTACCGTGGTATGCAGATGAGGCTACAATCGAGATATGTATCGCGCCGGACTCGTACACGCGCGCACGTACGCTCGAGACGAGATCGAGGTTCGAGGGGTCGAATCGAAAGGGGAGAATTCGTACGAGAAGCGTTGTCTCGCGCTCGCTCGTTTCTTTTCTTTCGACGGCGGCTAAACCGCTGGTTTTCTCCGATACGAAATTATTAAAGACGATCCAGGGGGTTTCGGTCGATGTTCGCGAAACGCGGTTCGGTCGCCGCGGAGTTACGTAACGCCGCGTGCTCGATGCTCGGGCAATATCTACGACGGATATCGCTTTGTGATCCGACCGCTGGGCCAACGACACCCTATCATCTGATCGCCCCTCCGAGGCCTGCGCGAGCGGAACGCGCGAAATTCTCCTCGTGTTCCTGTTTGCCCCTCGTCTCGCAACTTTTACCACCGCACGACGACCTCTCGGGATTCGGTATCGCGACGTCGAACGCGATCCTTCTCCTCTGCCGATCGACGGATTCGATAAAACGTTACGTGGAAACACTCTGTCAGCCACCACCGGCATTATCGCCGACCGATATTCGTTCAACGAACGTTCTGAACTCCGGCGCAGTTACTTTATAATCGCTCGAAAGTACGACCTCGTAACCGAGTCCTGTGAACTTACGAAAAGAGGACATACCTTATTCGCGAAACGATAGCGAAGCTCGAAAATCGTTCGACCAAGATCTCCGCGAAGAGATCTCTATCGGTAGAGATGGTCGCGATTCCCCGCACAAGATTACGCTGGTTTTATAATTCGCGAGTCGATCGACGATTTATCTCGGGTCGGTGCTTTCGAGCGTCTTCACTTACGGGGTCTTGGTTGCGTCCCAGATGGCCATGGATAAGGGCGCAACAATGAGATGATAAAGAAGACGAAGAGGGAAGCCCGAGGCGCTGCCGCGGCGAGTGGACAGCGATTCGCGCGATTACGATCTAGCGAATTATTATTTGAACGAAGAAAGGAAGAAACGGCACGCGCAACCACCGTTTCGTTTCGCTTCGTTTCGTTTCGTTCTCGCTTAGTTTCGACCTCGTACGAGCGGGCGTTTCAGCGAACGTATTACCTACTGATCTACTACCGATCCAATTACGCGACCTAATCTGTTTCTGCTCCATCGGATTCCAACGTAGGTACGACGCGAGGATAAATTCTCGCAGGAAATAGCGAACCGATCGATACGCCGCAAACGGTAACGGTCGCGGTCGCGGTCGCGGTGAACTCGGATGCTTCAGTTTGTCCGGAAACTCTCGCGCAAAAGAGCTCGACGCGAAAGGAGATCGTCGATCGCGCGAACAAGAAGAAAAGGGAACGTCCGTCGTAAAGGATACGCGTTCGCTGTTGCGCGCGAAAGCATCGTCTCTAGGTCACTGGCCAACGAATGTTACGTCAGGTTTGGATATGGTAATACCGCATTCCAGCCGCGACACCTTAGCCAGCCAGTCAGCCCGGTTGGTCGCGATCGCGACGAACGCGCTCAGAGCGGCCGCGATTCTGTCCGTCCCCGGAAGTTCCGCCGTTGGATCGGCTCTTTCGACGACCGTTTAACAACGTCGAGATCGGTAACGAATGAAAAACGACCGAAGTCGTGAAAAATTCGAACGACGGCGCTCGATATCTCTGGCGCTCGTTCGCGAGCTAGTTGATAAATAGCCTCGAAAACGAAGAGAGAAGGCGGTAAGAAAAGGATAAACGGAAACGGCAGAGGAGAGGAGGTTATCCGGTGTAACTGGAGGCGCCAACGAATCAAAGATCGCCTCTCGTTGCAGCCGTAGGTAGGTGCGTACGGGATCCGTAATTGCCGTTCCGCGCAGCCCGACGAAACGTATCGGCCAGGTTAGTTGCTCGATAACGATCTTTCACGGCATTATTTCGTGCGGAGCCGCACGTGGAACGTTATGCAACCCGCGTCGTCGAGCGATGTAGCCGTTAAACGCTAGGAAATCGCGCGCGACTCGGCTTCGCGCTCTCCTGGAAATAAACGTCTCCTCTGACGTAGATAAACATCGCGCGGACAACGATTCGCGCCGTTCGACTCTCTCTCTCTCTCTCTCTCTCTCTCTCTCTCTCTCTCTCTCTCTCTCTCTCTCTCTCTCTCTCTCTCTCTCTCTCTCTCTCTCTCTCTCTCTCTCTCTCTCTCTCTCTCTCTCTCTCTCTCTCTCTCTCGTCATCTCGTCATCTCGTCATCTCGTGAAATCGCTTCGTCGCACGGTCTCTCCTACGGTTTTAACTTATATTTCCTCCTCGTCACCGGATACTGGTCGCGCGCGTTTAGTCCGTTATGCGTGGAAATCAACCGGACACGCTACGACCGCCAGCCTAACGATACTCGCAAATCCTACCGACGTTCACGGATCGATCGTGGGAGGTTGCGGAAATAAAAATAACTTTCGCGCTTTTTACCGGCGCGTCCAAGTATTTCGTTAAAAGCGCCGCGTTCGAAGAATCGACGATCGTTCGTCTTCTTTCGGCGGAGAAAACCGATTATCGAACGAGCGACGTACGCGCGTACCTAAATAGAGCGAAAGCGGTCGCGTACGTACAGTTTTTCCAACGGAGGTCTGGCCGCACGAACGTTTCGAAAACGAGCGTATCTAAAGCGTATCGTATACGGTCGTTCAACGTTCCGCAACGAGGGAAGAGAGCAGAACAAAGCGAGAGAAAAATGGACGAACGAGAAACCGGCGTAAAATTCGGCAGGAGACACGACGAAAAGTCGTGGTCGCAACGCGTATATCAATTTTCGAAAGTCCCGCGATGGCTGGCCTTCGCTGCTCGCTCGTAAACAGCGATCGATAAAGCCGGTAGCTAATTGCAAGCGAGTTACATCAGCTTTATATCTCGAATTAAACTAATAACCCGGCGAAAGCGGCCTCGCCAAAAATGGCTGCGAAAATGAAAGCGCGCGCCGCGACAAAAGACCGGCGGATTTCGGGCGTGCTCGAGCGATCGCCGTTTACGCTGCGGAAAAAAAGGCCCTCCCGACCAGCGAACCTCCGATCCGATCGACGATTAAAATCGTCGCACGAACTCCTCGTTAACTCGTCCGATGATCGGAACGAACGATCCGCGCACCGACACGACTACCTCCGGCGCGATTTTCGACGCCTTTACGGATTTTCCTGGGCGAATGTTCGAAGGTTCGAAAGCCGACTATTTCGATCCGTGAACGCGTAAACTCGACGGAATCACGGAGCGTCGGGCTTCGACCTCGGCACAATTCGAATCGCGTGGGTAACTCGGTGACGTCTCGCGTTCTCGCGCGTAAGGGACAGCGGCGCGGATTTCGCGTTCCAACTGCCGGACCGAAAGGATTATCGAACGCGGGATGCTCGGAATGGGTATCGTACGAGGGTCAAGTTAATAGCCAACGACGCGCGGTCGAAATTTTTCAATAAATATTCAAGAGGCTGGCGGAAAATTTCAAGAGGGTCGTACGTTATGTTTGTTCGTCCGTTCGGTTAATTGAACGAGCCAAAGCGGACGATCACGGTCGAAACAATTACCGAGCAGATCGGATCTGCGCGTACGTCTTGGCCCGTTGAGCCGGCCGAGTCGGCCGAGCCGGCCGAACGGGGTCCAGCAACGCGTCTCGCGAGCGGACGCCCGCCTCTCGAACGATTACGCTTATTTACAGGCTGGAATCTGCCGGCTTATCGCGGAGATCTTCTTCGCGTCCGAACAACTTCTCGCGAATCTTCGCCTGTAAACGTCTTTACCAGCAACTCAATTATCCCTTCGAAAACCTCTCGCCCGCTCTCGCCTCCTCTTTCTTCTCTTTTCGTTATGCGCATTGTTTCGCGCTGGAACTTCCTCCGAGCGTACGTCCGACTGATTTACGCGAACGCGCCACGTCGGACCGAATAATCGAAACCGCTTTCTTTCGAGTAGCTCGTGAACGAAAACGGACCTTCTTTCGTTTTCCCTAGCGACGCTCGCGTCGCGACGCGCTACTTGAAACTAACGTAAATAGAATACGCGGGAAATTGGCTCGACGCTGTAATCGTTGCGTCTCGCGACGATAACCCAAAAACGGATAATAACGAGCAACGAAAAGAAGAAACTTTACAATCGCATAAGGAAGTAACAGACGCGGTAGAAGCGTATGCGCGATTTAATCTAACCCGAGTCGTACGTATCGATAAACCGGGAACATATACCTCGATGCTATCTCCCGTTGTAGCTACTTTATGGATCCATAGAGACACCCGGTAATAACGCACTACCTACCTCGGCCCTATTAACACATTTGTTTTTGCGCGATCGGATATCTCGGGTAATATGTACAGCGAACGCGAAGCGAGCGACGAGGACGGCGAGACGGCGCGGCGCGGCGCGGCGCAGCGCGGCGAACCCGAGGAAAAAAAGAAAGAAGAAGGTGCGTTCGTGGGTGGAGGCGATGCCCGTTCGGACAACCATGGATCTCGATTCGCGAAGGTGGAAAAACGATTCTTCGTTTACGAGCGTGAGATAATTCTCCTATTCGGCGGTGAGGCGTTTCGACGTATCGTTTACGCGAATTTCTCGACGTTTAACTCGACGTTTACCGCGTCGTTGACGTTTCGACGACATAAAATAGAATCTTTACTCGTATATAAATAGGATGCGTTCATTCGATACGGTACACGAAATTTTAGTCGTCCTTGGAAAAACGTTTCAACTTTCTCTTCGGTGCTCACCCTCGCGGAGCGCACTCGCCCGTTCATGCGCGGCATCGATTTATGCGACCGTTAAGATAAGAAGTTCCGCAAACGGCGAACAAGTGTTTCTTCCAGACATTTCGGACGTAACGAGTAAATCCGTGAGCAACGTTAATCGACGATACCCCGTACTGAGGTAAAATAGTACGAGCGGTCGACGGAACGCGCAGCAACAGGTTGCAATCTTTCGAGATAACGAATTAATTAATAGCGGATTCGCGAACGAAACGCGGCGTCGATGGATCCACTAAATACGGTATCTCCCCCGTGACAGCGAATTAACCTCGATAACGAACTACGATTCTCGCGTGTCTCGATTAATCGCGATCGAGCGGGCGCGCCGATTCGTCCGGCAAGAGGCTCGAAAATGTTGACGGGTTATTGGCGGTGACGGACAGGTAGTTGAACCATACATAAAAAAAAGCCGAAGAAAGAGAGGTCGATCTCGTAGCGATCGAAAGCGGCGCGACGCGAGAATTCGCGATCGGCGGCGAATCGATCGGCTCGCTACGTGCTAACGCCATGGACCGCGAGATGCTATCTCGACAAGTTTTCGTAAACGAAACGCCTCTATCGCGTTCGATCGTTTTACCGTACTCTTTATTCGAACGCGACTCTCGTGTAGATTTCGGATACGAGCAAATTGGTGGAACCGCCTTGAACGGCTTCTCTATCGAGTTGACGCGTCAATCGCGCCCGAGATGCTAAAAACGAACGAGGAGAGCGCGTAGACATAAAATTCCCTTCGTTTTGCGTATTTTTCCCGAGCAATATTTCCTTCCGTTTTATTTATTTGTCCGTTCGGTGTGTCGCACGATAGCCGATTCGACCTCGAAAAACGATTCGCCGTTCGATTCCACGCTGGCACGCGCGCTATTCCCGTATAAATTTTCCAGCCGAACGGAATTCCGCCGATAAAATAAACAGGATAAAAAAAGAAAAAACAAGAAGAAAGAATTTCGCTTATCGAGGCTCGCGCGTTCGCTCGACCGGTGGCATTTTTTCTCGGAGGAACGTAGAAATTTATGACCGATCCATTGTAGCCGGACTATTGTAAATAGATGGAATTTATCCGAAATTGCCGTGGACATAATATAGACTCGGTTAGATATCCGCGGTGTGGGTGGTGACATTTGTCACGGTTTAAGCGCGAGTCCGAGCGATAGGGGCACAGCGTCGATCTCCCGGCTACTTTTAAGGCTCGTAAAATCGCGATAAAAAACGAGTCGCGGCGATATTTTACTATTTTACTAGACGACCCTGTCCGACGGAACCCCCACGTGGACACTCTTACGAATATTCTGACGAACCGTCGAACGTTCGTCCGAGCAGGGCGTAAATAGCGGCGTCATCGACCCCCCGGCCGTCCGAACCAACGACGCGGACGCCCGCGAAAAAAGAATTCGAAGCCCGAAGCGCGAGAAGAGGGTGCAACGTAGGAGGCGGAGCGTAATCGCGGCGCCTCGTTAAACGATACAACCGCTCGTTCGAATCTCGAACGACGAACCGAAACAGAAGCGCTTAAAAACGGCCAGGAACGGACAGCCTCGGGCCCGGTCCGTGACAAATTGATCGCCACGATGACTAATCGTGGCTCGCTAATTACCGAGCACACAGGCGGCAAAAGAGAAGGTGGTAGAGGTTCTAATTAATTAGTCAGTCGCAAAGAGCGTGCTCGGAACTCGGAACACGAGAGGTAGGTAGGTAGGTAGGTAGCGAGAGCAGAAGCACGGTCGATTAGTTCGGTAGCCTAGCGGCGATAATTGCCCTCGCTGATCGACTCTCGAAGCGATGCCGAGTAATTACTAATTATTACTAATTAAACGGATCGCCTCGAACCCCGTGGGTAAATCGTGACGGAACTACCCCTCGAGGCGGGATGTTCGCGAGGCGCGGCTCTATGTACTCGGCTCGGCCCGGCTCGGCTCGGCTCGGCGCGGCTTGGCGCGGCTCAGCATGACGCCTCGACTCGACTCGCTTTGGCGAGCCCCCACGCCTCGCTGCCTACGCGCGATCACCTTTCCGACTCTCTTTCGAACAATTACCGAAATCACCGTGCTAATCGTTCGACCGGTCACCGAATCGAGAAAATAAGCGAAGAAGCGTTGCCGCTACGGAACACGTATGCCAAAACATCGTTTCCGACTTTCGCGCAACCGCGATACAGATTTTAATCGATATTCGCCGAGTTTTAAACTTTCGAATTAATGACCGAACGAGAAAGAACGTCGAACCGTTCGACGTTTTCATCGTAACATATTAATAAACAAACTCGTCAGAATATTTCCTCGCGACTTTTCGCTCGCGATACACCTACCTATCCACCAGCGAGACGAAACACGAACTTTCTCTTTACAATGTTACGAAGGGGCATAAAATACGACGGAACGCGAGAAAGATATATAACGTACCGCTTGAAATAATATTTATTGCGAGAATCGAATTTCCTCGCAGCAACGTTCCATTTAATACGCAACAAATTTTCACGATTTCTCTGTCGCGAACAAGGGAACGAACGAACGAACGAACGAACGAACGAGAAAGATCGGGAGCAGAATCGGCAAGGATCACGAGAGACGCGCGTAAAAATCTATAACGAGAAACGAACCTCCCGTTAAGTTCCTCGACGGAGAAAGTTCGTTCGTACGGCGTATTGTCCGAGGTGTCTCGTTTCGTTAACGGCGTTAATTCTATAATCGCCGACACGGTATATCGAGCACCGTCGAAACACCGAGATTTCGACCGATAATCCGATTAGAGACCGACTAATTTTTACGAGGTTCTCCGTTAACTCGTCACGCCCACTCGCGACGTCTCTCGGCGTGGTCGATTCGTACATAAATTAGTATTTAAATCGGCGCCCAACCGCTGGTCGGTCGAGTTCCGCGATAAGCCGGATGGAATCAAACCGCGCGGAACTACGATCGTATCGTAGATAAAGGAACGCACGGTGTAACGGCTCTTTCCCTTCGGCCTCGAAACGTTTCTTACGATCGATCGCGATTCGTTCGCACTCGAGGAGAACGATATAAACGACGAG
Source organism: Coelioxys conoideus (assembly GCA_947623535.1). Classification (NCBI taxonomy): domain Eukaryota; kingdom Metazoa; phylum Arthropoda; class Insecta; order Hymenoptera; family Megachilidae; genus Coelioxys; species Coelioxys conoideus. The sequence goes on along the minus strand of OX392456.1, from coordinate 284,975 downwards.
CGTCGCACGGATTAACCCGTTACTTCGACGAATTACGACGTTAATTTACCGACGCGATGATCGATAAGAGACGGTCATCTTTATCCGAGAACGATGGTCCCCGAGAAAAGACCTCGAAGAAAAAGAAGAAGAAGAAGAAGAAGAAGAAGAAGAAGAAGATGAAAAAATAAAAAATAAAAAAAAACGGCAAAACCGAAGGAAGAAGGAGGCTCGTTTCGAATCTATAACGATGGCCGATCGTACAAATTTCCTCCACTTCGACCTTAATACCAGGAACGATTCGCGAGAGAGAAAGAGGATCGTTATCGAATCCACGGAATCGAACGGAAGGGAAAAAAAGAAAATCGAGCAGGATCTTCCATTGAATGGACCCTCGGTTCTTATCGGCTTCGGATCGTCTTAATAAATTGTCAGGATTCTCCTTTCCACCCGCCCCTATAGATATTCCGCTCTCGTGTACGCCGCACAATCGAATTTTATTTCCGTCGCGCGGAGAGAAACGATTTTGGATAGGAATCAACGTGGCAATTATCTCTGTCAACCGGTCACGTTTCCCTTATCGGCGAGTTTTACCGTGGCCGATCGGTGTACCGCACACGGAGCTTCGTCGATTCGACGATAATCTTTCGCCGCTTCCGTTTGCGCGACCCGACCATACGGTTTTTGCGAGCGGCCGGCCACCGCGGCGGAATTCGTTCGACGTCTAAACTTCGCCGCTAGGATCGTTATCGTCCCCGCCCTCTCGATTTACTCGAGAACGCGAAACCCGGATGGTCGCGGTTCGACCGGGACAAGCTCGCGAACGAGAATCGTGCATCGCCAGAGAGATCGCCCCTAGTGGCTACTTTTTAATCGATTCGGACAACGGACGAGCTCGCTCGCTGTTCCAAGAAATCGAGATTACGCGGGTTTCCGCGGGTTGTTCGACGCAAACGAGATACGAGCGAATAAACGGACACCGACGGAACGGGCGGAAAGCAAGCGAGAGATTAGCCCCGTTCGTTCGGATTTTTCTCCCGAGGGTTTTGTGGCGCGAGAGCAGCGTCTATCGGCGAACGAAGGCAAGGAATCGGTGCAGCGGTCGCGATGGGACGCGATGGGACGCGATGGGAGGCGATGGGACGCGGCACGGCAATTGCTTCGCTTCGCAAAAGGGGGCTGCTGTTATCTTGGACGGCGGCGGTACAAGGACAGGGCTTAAATCTCGCCGGTATCTCCTCTTCGCGGCGGTAACAAGTTTCAATTCCTACCAATTCCATGGTCATACATCACTCCCCGGTAGATACAATGGTGACTTCGGTGGACTCGGGCCACGGCCTCGACTTCCATCCACGCGGACGATAAATATCTTATTGTGCGCGAGAAAGAAGTGTATACTGGACACCCGTGGAAACCGGCACGCCGACGCCGATATCTTGCCGCGCTTCTCCGAGCCAATGAGCGACGACGATCGACCCCTACACGGAAATAAATAAATATATCTACCTATATGTATGTATGTATGTATGTATACATATACGTATACGTATACGCGCGCGTATTCAGCGACCGACGAAGGAGAGGCTCTTCCTTCGATTCGGACGCGATCGTTCATTCGGAGAGGGGAGTACGACCGTACGAACGATATCGTTTCTCGTCGGATCCGATACGACGTTTCTTTGACGCGCGTCTCGGCGTCGAATAAATCCGACACGAAACAGCGTCGCATTTATCGAGCAAGGTATTCGTCGCCTTCGCGATCCTATATAAATTCGAGCAATATTTTTTAATCGAACGACGAGCGACAAGGAGGTTGGTCGAAAGCCGTCGCTGGCTGCGGTGGACCGCGACAAAATCGGCTCGAGGCAACGTTGTAATAACGAGCGAAGGTTATATTTCACCGTTTGACGCCTCCTTTAAATTATTATCCGGCAATTAAAACTCCTCGTCGTGAACTGGTCTCACGAGTTAAAACGCGATCGGCCCGCTTTTTATGCATATTCGAATTCCAGGCCGATCGCTGGCCAGGAGGGTCGAGAGCGACGAGGCAAGGGGACCCTTTTAATTTTCCGCAACGCCTTCTTCGTGGAGAATGATCCGGATCCCCCGTGCGAGCTTACAAAATCGAAAATCACCGTGCTGCCTGTCGCCCGGCTGCTCGATCGAACCATCTCCCCTCTTCTCTCTTTTAATAACTATACTTTGCGATTCGCTAAGCCGCTTCGTTACGGCGCGCGTATAAACGAACAAGCAATGTATTCCCTTTCCAGCTGGCACGGCGAACACCCGATGAAAAAACTGAGCTGGGACGTTTGCCAAAAATATTCGTTCGTTCGTTCGTTCGTTCGTTCGTTCATTCATTAAGATTTACCTGTACGTATACCGTCGAACGAACGATCTCGCGCTTTTAGCGGATATTGTAAGAGACGCGACTTTCTTTTTAACGAGAACGCTCAACGAAAATTTCGTCTTTTCTGCGCGTTGCATCGAGTTTCCGCGGTCAGTGCACTCCCTGTCGAACACGCGATCGAGATCGATCGACACAAGATCATTTTTTAGGGAAAGTACAGCGTATCGCGATAAAATTTTCCGTTAATCGGAGGTAGACCGTCGAAACCGTTCGACCCAGTTTCGAGACGGACCATGAACGCGGAATCGACGAACGGCGAACGAACTCGGTAACCGGTTGAAATCGACTAAACGAAGCAGGTTTTAGAAGCGTGCACGAAGAAAGGGAGTAAGGAAGGAAGGAAGGAAGGAAGGAAGGAAGGAAGGAAGGAAGGAAAGAAAAAAGTAAGGAAGGAAGAAAGATGCGCGGTACAACGGCGATACTTAACGCGTAATACGCTTTAAGGATCGAGCGTGTTTATCTACAATCGGGTTGTGGTACGCGAGCGATCGTCACGCGGCGCTGGGACTACATTTATTCCGATGTCGCTTTAATCAACGAACCAGAAATCGCGAGCGTTTTCAACGGGGATCGATAAGATCGTTTCCGCGCGTTACCGCGTTAAATCGAACGAGGTGTTAAATATCGGTGATTTCAGCCGTTCTTACAAGCTCGTTAAGACATCGTCGATACGCGAGTCGAGCTCGCTCGTTAATAAGCCGGCCACCGATCCAACGGAACCTCGCGAACAACTTCGTTCGAAGCTCGTTTCTGTCTTTTCGCTCGCCCTCGGATTCCGCTGCTCTCGACGAATCTTCGCGAGGCGACAAAGGAGCGAAAAGAATCGACGCGATCGCGAAGAGACAAGGAACTGACGTCATCGGGTCGAGGTTGGTAACATTTGCCAGGTGTTCTTTAGCGTTGGATCTCGATCGTTTGAAAAAATAATCCCGAGAATTCGCCATAGGTGGCGTGCGCGGTTTGTTTGGAAACCGCTGGCTGCCGCCTACGCAACGATGACCGTATAATTTCGTCGGTTACGAAATCTTCCCAAATATTATCGAACGACTCTTGTCCATGCTCGCATCTCGGTGTCTCTCTACCCGGAAAGTTTATCGACTTATGTAATGCCGCTGGACCGACGTTTCGATGTCCGGCTACGAGACGTTTCGACTCTCCTCCCGTCCGTGCATCCACCGATCGTTTCGTAAGAAATACATAGGATCTCGACGAGTTGGTCGCGTTTCGACGCCAAGTGTGTACGACGATCGGCACGAAACTTTTACGAGACGAGAAACGAATTTGCCAAATTCCTTCGATTCTTCGACCGTGCAACGCGTCGCGAATCGCGTACGCGCGAAGTGTTACGGTCCGATTCCATTTTGTACGTACAACGGATCGATGGATACGCGCGAGCATAAACGGCCGTGCCTAATGGGATATAGGATAATATGGATCACCGAGGAGATATTAATGTTTCAGAAGGTAACGTTACGGAAGGAGAGAAATAACGCGGCCGAGATTCGTGGGACGATTCGACGAGCGGGCTGAACAAATATCGTGGCACACCTTACCGTACGCGGATCGCAGCCGGTTACCGGTCTTCGCGATATTAACCTGGTATTTTAATGGTTCTCGTTTCTCGTCCTAGCTGCACAATGCGATTTGTCGCTGTTACGAGATGCGGTTTAACACGAAACATAATAAAAAGTAACGTTCGCGCGCTCGCGTGGTTCCGGTTACTGGAACTATGCGGTTGTTACGCGATACGATAACGCTCGGAGCAAACATCGACGGTGCAATTTCGTCGTTTCACCGTCGCGATTTTCTGCGTTTCGCGCGTTCGAAAGGTTGCGCGTAGAACGACGCATATTAACCGCGGACTAAACGACGTTGTTCCAGGCAAATTTATAATTTTCAACACGATCGAGGCCCAAAAGGAGAATCGTCGCCGCCGAGAGCGCGTAAACGGAGCGAGATGCTTCGCGATAAAGCGATAACGAGCTTTCGTAGGCATTTCCTGGCTACCGCGCAATTTCCACCGGACGAGTCCGAACAATCGAAACGCCGAGATATACGCGCGGTTGCCTCCATCTTTCCTCGTAGCGGCAAGAAAATCCGCGAACGATCGATTCCACGGAACGAATCGAGTTCGAACGATCGATACAGCGATCGTCGAACAGCGTGCAAAGTAAACACGATGCGTGGCACGTACTTACGCGAACGTCTCGCCCCCTTTTGTAGCAACGACGTCTCGCGCGAGCTCGCGGCCTGTCCGGAACGAAACGATTCGCTCGGATTCTTTCTTACGCTTTTACACCGTGTAATTAATACGTTAACGAACGTTAGCGGCGCGGCGGTTCGCGAACGAATTGCCGCTCGACCGCGAACGCGTATAACTTCGTTCGCGTTAAAGGCCGAATAGTAATTCGTGACGTTCGATCTCGTGGATCGCGCCAAAAACCAATCGATTCCCGCGACACCGATTCTACGAAACGGATAATACGTTTAGAATCGGACCCGTTACGACACGATAATCGTACCACGGTCAGGCCGGTGACGAAAATGGTCAGCGACAAATTATAACGAAAAGAATCGCGGGCGTCGGCGAATAACGCGACGGGTATCGCATCGATAAGAATCGGCCGACGAACGGCCCGCAATTACGCGCTCGACGGTTTTGCGTACGCGCGACATCTAATTAAAGCGATTGGCGAGTTTATACGCTTATGCCCAGGAAGTTTAACGCGGACCGTGTAATTTAACGAATGACCGATTTTATAAACGGCGGCGTAACGATTACCAATTACGTAACTTTATGGGCTTTCTCGGTAACTCGGTAACCTCGAAATCGCGCACTCTTGCCCCACGCGTTAATACCGTATTTAAGGATTCGAGCGTTATTATAAACATCGAACATGCGACATCGTGCAACGTATCGGGAACGTAGAGCCACACGGTATATGGAGTGGGCGGTTTTGGAATATAGGAAGAGTCTGGCTAATTTGCTGGCCGACCGGCGCCTGCGAACCGTGCACTCCGGAGATACGCGGCCCATGCTGTTCGGAGGTCCGACTTTAAAATTACGCAAATCAGCGTATCGCTTACCACGGACCCGTATTTTATCTCGACCTTGCACGACGCGTTGGTCCCGCGTCGTAAATTTATCTTTCGAAATCGAAACGAGTATCGTATCGCGAGAATTTATTTCGGAGCAATTTGTTCTGTTCGAATAAACAATTTTAACGAGGATGATCGAGCGGAACATCCGCGAACTAGACGACCGAATAGTACGCACACCGTGCGTACGGTGGTCCGGAGAAATTTCAAATGTTCCAGGCATCTCGTTAACGCGCGGCATCGCGCGCCAGCTGCCTGACGCGACGCGACGCTCGCTCGATCCGTTCGCGATCGTCGAGCTAACCGATCGCGACAGCCGTTTTACGGCTGCCGAGCAATTTCCAGCGAACGGAATAAATATCGAAAGCGTTTCAAATCGCGCGATCGTCCGTCGAGTCGATGGACTTACCGCGAAATAACAGTTCTATCGGCACGTGCATAGTCGAGCGCGTTGCGTGGGCGTAATGGCGTAACAGCGTAACAGCGGGGTTGCACGTTGACGCCGTCGGAGAGGCATGTACATACATACCGAGCCGGTGGAAACGGTATCGACTTCGAGGTCGTTCCCATGGCCCCTTCGATACGCGCTATTCCGAATCGTTCCAGCGGGTCCGTGCGCGATACGCGGCTCGCCAACGCCAAATCGGCTACTCGTCGAGAATATCTCGAACCGCGGTACAGTGCCCCTGTTAGTAGTCGTCGGTCTAACCAGGGAAATCGACATTTCATTTCGGCGGTTTTTGCTCGGTGACGCGACAATTTATACCGTGGAAATACAAATTCCGTACGCGCGAAGCGAGGAGCCGATACGCGAAGAACTCGGTGAAAAGTGGTCGGCTCGAAGAATCGCATCCTTTTTGCGTCCGAGCTTGTTTCTAGCGTAGCTCGGAACCAGCCAGGTATTCGATTGGGCCTGCCACCGAATCAAAAAAGGGTTATCGCGCGTTACGAATCGGCATTTGTCGCGAAATAGAGCCGAGTCCGTTTCTGGGCGAGGCAGTCACAGAAAAAGGAACAGCCGCATTCCGCGCGGGATTCCGCTCGAGTTGTATCGATCTCGCGCGTGAAATCGCATCTACCGGCGGGCCGCGGACACCGATCGCCCGGAGATCTCGACTGCCGATTTATAACCGTCGTGAATCAGAAACTCGATGCCGTGTCTTCGTCCACCTATTGCCGCCGGGAATACGCCTCTTGCGTCGTCGTCGTCGTCGTCGTCGTCGTCGTCGTCGTCGTCGTCGTCGTCGTCGTCGTCGTCGTCGTCGTCGTCGTCGTCGTCGTCGTCGTCGTGATCGTTACCGACCGTATCGGCGCGTGTTACGTTATCAAAAGCGATAAGCGTGCGCGAATTTTCGGGGATCGCGCGGCCGCCTCTTCGAAATTAATCGAAACGAATCGTTGCCCGATACGATAAATTACGAGTTCGCGCTTTCGTGCCTGTAACATCTGGAACGACGGAACTCATTGAGCAATCGCGCCCGAACGGTAACGTATTAATAAATATACGCGATTTCGAGCGGCTGAATGGAGCAGCTGAAACGTTGCGTCATACCGCGGAACGATATATCTTCGTTATTCTGGCCGAAAGCTTATCGTTCGAGTCGCCTCGATCGTCCGAGTTTCGAGAACGGGCCACGAATTTCGTTCGATCGAAGATTCCGCGTTCTCTTTTGCGATGTCCCGTCGGATTTTCTACTTTCGAAATTGCTCGGTTCCCTTAGCAACGGTCTTAAACGGTAACAGCGTATTCTCCGACCGCTTCCAAAACGGCTAGCCGTTATACCTTTTTTCGATATTCTTCGCCCGATTAAGAGAGCTTTCGCTTCGACGCGCTCCATTGTTCTCTGGGCTACTTAATTAGAAAATTAGGATATTACGCGTCGCGAGAGAACGTTCGTTCGTCCGTGCGCGAAGAAGCGCGCTTTTCCACCGTTTCCACCACGGGCTAACGAAACGATGAGAAACGACTGGAAGAATCGCGCGCGCTCCAAATGCATAAACTCGCTCGCGAGGCGGAAACGGGTCGGTTAGCTTCGCTTTTTCCCGTTCCCTCGAGCAACGAAACACCGAAGCCACGGTAATCGTAGCCACGCCGTCGCAAAAACCCGAACAATCGAACGTTCTTCGTGAGAACGAGCGAATTGACGAGGAGGCGACGCGACGACGCGATTCTCACGCCTTTTCGATAACACCGCGCTCTTATACCGTAACTTTTGTTTCGTCGAATTCGCGAAAGCGGGATTACGAAATTTTCTTTTCCTATATTTCCTGTTCCGTGTTTAAAATAAAGGACGAGAACGCGAATTCCCTCCTATTTACAATTCGAGACAGGTTCGAGAGAAGAAAAACGAGAGCCGCGCGTCGATGCGGTCGGAATATTCGGTGCCAGCTGATCGGATTTTCTGCAACGAATAGCGCGATACGCGCCCATGCATTTATTTCAATAATTCGCCCGTTAAGATGCTGATCGATCGAGCGTAAAAGGGCTAACGAGACCAAAGACGAATACCGTCTCGGCCTGCTCCAAATCGTGATTCTCACCGAGGGCGACAATCTCGCTTTCTTTTTGCCGATTCTCGAAACAAAGAAACAGCCAATGTTCGCGGTTAATCGGAAATTAATTGACCCGAATGGTAACGGCCGTACGGACAACGAGCACCTCGTAAAACGCCCAAAACCGAATTATCGACTCGACAAGGATTATAGCGGGCGATAATTAAACCATAATTAAAGAATTTATTTTCAGCCTATCCGATCCAACCGGTAATTCATGCGCAATGGTAAAATCTCTTAATTAAGCATTAACTTATAACACAGCCGCGAAACGGGTTTTCGAAACGCGCTTTCGCAACGCGATTCGGTTAAATATAAAAAAGGAAGAAAAAACGATCGACTACACGAACCGCTTCGTATATCGATACGAATATCGAGCATAAAACTTGACACGGTTTTGCTGGAACCCGTTAACGCGCGCCGAGATATTTACGAGGCAAATCGCGAGCACGCTCGCTTCGACCTGGCGCGTCCGAACGCGCTTCGAAACGCTCGCACCCGCGCTTAGCCAACCGTCGGCTCTCGCGATCGCCGCCGCCGCTCTTACCGATAGATCTCGGCTTTCTAACGATTACCAAGCAATTTCTGCTGTCGCCGTTCTGAAAGCGTTACGGAATTTTCGTCGACGATCTCGTTTCGCCCCGCATTCTCGACGAAAAGGCAACATTTTTCTGAGATTCCACGGAGACGATTCGTATGACTGTCTCGATTTTTACGCGACGTCTACCGTCGCGAACAGGTAGCGTTCCCGATTTAGCCGAAACGTCGTAAACGGCCGAAACGTTGTCCGCGAATTTCCGAGTAAGCCCGAGCGAGGATACGAGAAAATAAAAGCGAATTTAACGTCGTTCGGTGGTCCCGTCGTCGAAAGCGGTGACCGACGCCAACGGTCCGATGCAGCTCGTTAGCGATTATTATGATCGCGGCTGAATCACCGCGCACAAAGTTTCGTCCGTGAAGGAGCGTATGATCCGCACGAGGATCGAACAACGAACAAGAAAGAGAGGACCATCGTGCCGTGAGATACACCGGTAATAAGCCGGGCGAGGTTCATTAAGGGCATTGTTGTATTCTCTCTCTCCCTTTCTCCCTTTAGTTCGAGCAGCCTCTCTGTCCGGAACGCGACGTAAACTCGGCCGATTCTCTCCTCGTGCTGTTCGGGAGACGCTGGTTCGCAACGATCGATCGAAAGCGGGCGACACCGGCCAATCCGATACTCCTTGGCGTTTATTTAGCCACGCTCGTCTCGCGCGATCAACGGGCTCTGACCCGCCGAAGCCGCTTCTTTCGCTCGATTCTTCGAGACGTTGTTGCGCGACCCACGAAATCGTCCAAGCGTGGAATCGGGACTCGTTCTCCGCTCAGGGTCAATTACCCGTTTCAACTTATATCGATCGCCCTGTCCTTTACGCGCGAATCGGCAAACGCGATCCAAAGAGCGACCCGAACACCGCTCACCGTGTTCGAACGCGACGAAACTCGACTCGAGTTCGGTTGGCTCGTTTCTCGCGAATCTAATCCGCACAATGGCTTAACGAGTCAAGCAGAATCGTGGGAGGCAACGACGAACGGGTCGCGTACGCCCAAAGTAAATAACCAAAATAAACGACCTCTCCTTATAATTATCGTCGCGACCATATACCGTTGGCACCCCTCCGTGGACGGCGCGCGACACGAAATCGTTCGCTGTCCGTTGAAAATTTTTCTATTTCCGATACGCGGAATCGTTTCCGCCAGTTTAGCGCGCGCGAACGACAGTGAGACTCTCGCAAAATCAAAAATACTATCGAAGCCTTCCCCCTCTCGTATACCGCGTCGTTTCGTCTAACAAAAACTACGTTGGCTCGCGAGTTCGAGGTAAACGCGGTGAGAGATCGCGAAGGTGTTACGTACATTCAATCGATCGAACGAAAAGCAAGAAAAATTTCAATGAACGAGCCAGCGCCGTCGTATCCTTTTAATAATTATGTCAATCTCGCGTAACGGAACAGAGATAATGGCAGACGAAAGGAGCAGATAAGGGCGCGATCCTCCGGACGAGTAATTAATATTCCAGCGACGAGCTAATGGCGTGCATGTAGCTGCATTATGCCGGTTGATTGAGCTCTCTCGAAAAATTCGCTGACTCCTCGTTGCTCATTATTTCGAGCAAGCCTCGCGATACACCGTCCTTTCTTTCTTCGAGGATTAAACGGCTCTCCCTCGTTTCTTTTCTTCTTTCTTTGTCTTGTTCTTTGGATCGCGATTCTCGTCGACTCTTTGCTCCGTTCGTTTCGAGATCGGAACGATTTTTCTTTTATTTATAGTCGTTTCGGTGAGAGTCGATTACGACACGGACGCGAACGCGAACCCGAACGCGTCGGAAACATCAAAGCGCCGAGATCGTTCGAATCGCAACATTTTCGCGACAAGATCGTCGACGTTTCTCCCGTCGCTTTCGACGAACCGTCCGTAGGAATTCGACGGGTCGGAATCTTCTTCGTGCTCGGCGAAAGGCTACGGACGGACTAACAGAACGATATTTCGCACCAGAAAATAGGCTGTGTATTAATACCATCCTTATTAAACCGTGTTCCCGACAGTTTGATCCGTAACGTTCGGGCGTGGCCAGAACTTAATAAGCTCGGTTCTGCCAACAACCGAGCGTGGACGATCAAACGAACGCTCCCAGGGACACTTTGGACGTACTACGTATTAACTTGACGCGAAAAACGTTTGTCGCGTTTCCATACCTAACCGATTCGACGAAAGGAATACGAACAAAGATTGTCCAACTTCCAAATTTATCCGCGCGGCTTCGAGACATTGGTCTTACAGGCGTTGGACGAAATTCTCCAGGAGCGAAACGATCGATGGAGCGATAGTCCGATCCGTGGACGTTGACCGTACGGCACCGAAGCGATAAATAAACTTTTTTCCTGACTAGTCGGTCAGAGGATTCATTTATAGAAGCGGAACACGATTTTAGACGGAACAATTGGGACAGACGCGCACCGAGTATTCCGCTCGAATTTTGGCGAACCGCGAGCCTAAAAGCTAGACGCCATACCGGGTGTTAGGAATGTACGAGGGCCAACATGCCTCGGATGTTTGGTAGTGCAAATCTCGTTTGGGGATTGGTTGCATAACGGCTGACGGAAACGCGAATAGAAAGGAAGAGAAGATTTGTGCCAGCAACGGACTCGCCGAGCCGAGTCGAGTCGAGTCGAGTCGAGTCGAGTCGATCCGAGGGAACCGAGGAAAAAGAAGAGAACTCGAACGAGATTGGTCGATCTCCCTTCTCCGACGGAAAATATAATACGAGGCTGGTACGGAAGAATCGGACGGAACGTCGAGCGGATGCAACGGAAAATGACGAGGAAGGAATGGACGCGTCGATCAACGGTGTTCCTTCGAGACACGGAAGTTGTTCCGCCCACGTGGCTACTCTAAAACGAAAAGGCGTTCTCCGATGCTTGTCAGCGAGACTCGAGCCTCCGTGCTCGCGGCAACCACCAAAATAGAAAACGTTCCCCCGAGTTTAACGCCGCTTACCGGTTAATAGCTTCGCTAGACACGCTCTATCTACCTTCCAGCCACCTTCTTTGTAGCGACGAATAAGACAAAAACGCGGAAAAAAAAAAAAAAAAAAAAACACGGGGCGAACGGTCGTTAAAGTATTTTCGAAAGAACGTTCGATAGGCGAGAGACGAGGAAAAGTAACTATCGAGGGAACGGGGTAGTCGCGGCTCCACTCTGTTCCCGAGAATCTTATGCAGGAGCGGCATTCTCCTTTCTCCGATTCGTTTTCGTTACTCTTGCGAAGACGTTGCTGGAAAAACAACGGTCGATAGAAGAAAGACGATAATACAGAACATACTTGCGAATACACGAAAGACATCGCGCGCACGCGACGAGCGACAGATTTTAGGCGCGCGTCCAATTATTTATCGTTGTACGAGCGATCGACGATGGCCAGAAAACTCGCTTACCTGAAACAGAAAGAAACACGGTTTTACGAAACGGTCACGGAGCGTATAAAACGCGCGATCACGGAATTTCGGGACCAGATCGTTACGCGCGTTCGGATTGCATAAGCATTGTTATTTATCTTGGTGAGTATCGCCAGAATATTCGCGTTAAAATAATAACGCGGTGGCTGCCAATGTCCTCAAGAACGAAGTCGACCGACGGAAATCGACTTGTTATTTCGTTTATTTAACGCTCGCATAAACGTTTAACGCCTCGCGTTTACCTCGAAAATCGGAATCCCCCGATTAACGCCCGTACGATTTTCTTTAGATCATAATACGATTTAGAAAATAATCTGATCACACGGAGGGGTGTCGATCGTTCTAACGTCGACTTACGTGTCCGCGGTCCGCTTTCCCAACTATGGAATTCCACGAATTCTCAAAGTTGACGGAGACCCAGAGTGTCGAAAAATGTCGAAACTTTCCATGTTTCGAGCTCGAAAAAAAAAAATCGCAAAGTTTCGAAAGACGCGTAACGACGTAAATAAGCAAAATCGACGTCGAAGAGCGCGCGGCGCATAATCGGTTACTCGCTCGTTTACGCGCGTTCGAGCGTTGTTCGGAATTTGAAGGAGAGAAGCCTCGTAACGTCCGAAAGATATTTGCTCGAAGCGCGGTAGAGTCGTCGAAGAGCAGGGCGGATTCGGAGTCTCGAGATAGCAGAATCTTTTGCATAATGTTGGAAGGCGAACGCGTCGCGTAAATTACGTGAAAATTTTCCAACGTCGTCGAGACGCGTTCGATCGCGCGATACGGAACCTCGTTAACCGAAGCCTCGTTATCGCTATATCGCGTAAATAATCGGGTGCGCGCGCGACCATCACGGCGCGGATCGTCGCCGAAGAACGCTCGAGTCCCGAGCGATTTTAAATCCGGCCACGAACGAGCGTGACGCACACCGTGGCAACGGTAACGCCGCTACTGGATTCGACCGATTTCGCCGCGAAACAAATTCTAACAAAAATTAACGAGACGCGACAAGAATGCTCCAGGTCGTTTCGTCTCTCTCTCTCTCTCTCGTCGCACAGATTTCGATAACGTAAATTTTTGTCCGTCCGCGCGATCACCCGACGGTTATTGGGTCAAGTACAACTTTATGGAAAAAATGATATCTCGATCGATTAAAATTCGAAAACCGTCCCGAGAAACGCGTACCTTTTCGAGGCGAAGATTACTTTGCGAGTAATCGAACGCGAAATTCTCGCGAGAAACGCGTTAGTCGTTACGATGATCATTACCGAAGTCGTACGCCAACTCCTCTCGTAATTATTCGCGCTGGCATGCAACGCTACCGATAATCGCCGCTATTAGACGGCAAGAAACATTCCCGATAAGTGTTTCCCAGATAAAATCAGCCTACCAGTTAGCAGGCTTTTCATTAGCGATCTCGCATACGTCTCAATCTCGGGCCTCGTTGCGACCCGTTTATCGATATAATTATCGAATTAGCTCCCTACCGTACGGGAATACAACGATCCGAATTATCCGGGAGACTGTACGGTTACACGATGCACCGTACAGCTCATGTTAATATACCTGTGAGCCTGTAGACCCTCAAGGTAAAAAGACAGCAAATCGAATTATCATTAACATTCCAATACATCATAAATAGACCCGAACCTCGAGCGCGCCCCAAGGCCGCGGCCCGTTGCAAGCCCCTCGTAAAACATGAAAAATACAAAATGTACAGTACCTCTCGCCATCCCTATTACCAACTTCTTTCCACCACCTCATTCCTTCAACTTTTCCATCTTCCAAAAGTCCCAATCCAATCAGAGATCAAAATTTCCCTCTTTTCACCAAGTTCCTTCCTACATTCCCACCAATTCACCACCGACTCCTACCCCAAAATCATTTTACATTTTTGGCAACTCAGTCGAGCAAAGACAGAACAACTTTGAACACCACCAAGTACGCTTAAGACCATTTTGAACCACCACCACCAAGAATCATACGGAGAATCATTCAAACCACCACCCAGTACACATTAAGACTAATTTTAATCACCAACAAGTATACACCAAGTTCACATTCAAACACCACACGACACACTATTACACTCTAACACTCTAAAACATCACCGTGTAACGACAGTGTCTAAAAACATTATTTTTTAATAAATAAGTGTTAAGTTTAAATAATCGTTCACCACCACATCATCTACCAAAAGCGTCCTCACGACATTAATTTGCCGTCGTGCACACCGGTCCCAGTTTTCGATAATTCCGTCAGCGAAGAATCGAGTTCCAAGGCCGTACAGAGACGTTTCTCCGAATTACCTACAGGTGGCTCGCTATCGGGAGAGGCGAAAATGCTTTTTGTCGAAATTTTTAGGGAATCGATGATCAACGCCGCCGACGTAACCAAACAACAACTAGTAATTGGAGCCAGTATCGGTGTCGATAGAAAATTTCTGAGAAAGAGGAAAACGTATAATTTAACGTTACACGATAAAGTTGTCGATAAACGAAAAGCTCTAAACCGTTTGTCGCCGTAGACGCCGCTTTTCGATACGAATCCGATTACAAGCGCGATCTAACGACGAAGTAACGAGAGCGGCCCAACCATCGACGCGAACCTAACTGTTCCAATTCCGAAGCTCGATCGATCGGATAGAACACGAGAGTGCGTACTCGTTGCGGACGAAAAATCCGCGTTGCGATCGGCGATTCGACAAAAAGTTAAACGCGCGTATGTACATACGTTGTCCCGTTTAGGTGGAAAAATCGAGGTGGATGCGCGGACGAAACGGTCGAAAGGTGTCGGAAGGATCGACGGAAAGAGGATGGAAGGTACGCGCGGCGGGCAAGACCAACGAGGAGACGGTTGGTAAGCATATGCTCGCTTCGGCCTCCCCTTTCTCCTCTTTCTCGATCCGCCTCTGGCAAAAGCCCGTTAGGCTAACTTGGGAGTTCTATTTGCGTCTTGACTTCTTACGTCTTACGTCTTACCCTAGGACTTCGTCTACACCCCTCGCGGCCGCTCGTTTCCCTCTTCGGTAACGGCCGGTCAGCAACGCGGTCAGACTTAATTCGAATTGCCGATGCTACCCGGTGGAAAGCTTGGATGGATTCCCGAACTTTCCGCCTCTCCTCGAGCCGCGATTACCGATTTTCCTTCGAACGATCCGACTCCTATTTTGCTCTTCGCGCGAAGCGAGGACAGTTCGATTTCTCGTTAGAGAGAAAAAGCGTAGCGGACGTTTTCCTTCGTTCGATGGTTGTTCTTCCGGCGCGGGCTAAAACGCGCGCCGGAGAAAGCCGGGTTCCGGGTGTTCCGTTGCGCCGGAATCGGCCGCCCGACGACAGCTTTACGAGATCGATGCAGCGAGAGCTTCGCCTTGGAACTGTTTCTATAGAGAGTCGCGCGCGCGCGGCGATACACGTTTTTCTCGATGGAAGCTCGCGAAACGTCGAGAGTCGCGTCGACTCGGAGCGATCGAAAAAACATCCTTCCTTGATCTTAACGATCTTAGAGTAACTCCGCTAGCGAAATTCGTCGGTTCTCGACGAGACGCGATCCATTTTCGCAATCGTTGTTCGCGTTGTCGTTTCAACGAGAAGCCGAAACGAGTCGCGTTGCTGTACGAATCGTTGCCGATTCTCCGCGATCCTGAAACGTGATCTCGTCGTTAGCGGGAGTACGCGTAAGGCCGGAGGAATCGCGCGTTCGTTTCGATGAAAAAGGAAAATGAACGACGGGCAAGAAGGAAACCGGCATGCGAAGAAAAAGAAGGAAAGCGACGTTGAGTCACGAGCAAACATTTCAACCGGCATCGCGGGGGCGTTTGGTTAACCGCGATCTTTGCATCTGCACTTTATATATTTTTATATCGCCACGGCCAAGCGCCGACACAAACATTTCTTCCCTACCACGTGCCGGATTACACGCGAACAGCCGGCAAATAACGCGTGAAATTTCCACTCTTAACGAGTCGGTCGCTCGCGAAATTTATGCAATCGCTACCACCTCCTCCTCCCGCCCTTTGCCGCTCTCGGCGCGTTCGTTTCTTATTTCTCGGCCGAACGATCCCTCTTTTCTATCGTCGCGTCGTAGTATCGATCGCTCGATGCCGAATTTTCCTGCGAGTGGAACGAAAATTCCTTCGTAACGCACCCGCCCAGGTATTCGAACGGGCTCTCGCGGTAATTAGTTTTCTAACGGTCTGTTCAACGACCAGGATCGAGTACGAACGAGTATCTCGAGAAGCGTAATCCCCGATTCCGAATCGGTTAAAGTTGCTACCGCTAATTCCCGACGAAACATCGATCATATAATAAAAACGTCGTCCTGGACGACGCGGAGGTTCGTTAAGCGTCTCCCGGTTGTAAGCGGCGTCACGGATTCCAGGGGATGTTTTCTCGAAATCATAAGTTCTCGACGCCGCGCCGGTCGGATCGGCGAATAAAGAAATCGTCGAATCGGAACTCTTCCATTTATTTCGCGGCACCTGCCTTCCATAATTTCTCGCCGTGACTCGCCGGCGAGGGTCTCTCTTTCTTTCGTTTCGCTTCTATTAATCACCGGTCGATTCTTTTCTTTTTCCCTTCTTTGTTTTGTTTTTTTTTTTTTTTTTTCCTTTTTATCTCTCGCGTAATCACCGGTGAGCAGTAAAGCACGTTAACGAGAAAGCGTCTTGCTAGCTCGAACGAAAGACTGTCAGGAAAATTATTGCCTCGCTCGCCACGGCTCAAAAGATCCCTCGCGGTCTTCTTTTCCGCTACGAATAAACACGCGGTTCGTTCGCGCGGGCGCGAAATTCCTCTGTCACTCGGAGCGACACATTTTACGCTAACGGTTATTACGTTACGTCGTTTACCCTGCAAAAAATTGAGAATCGACGACGACGACGACGGCATACGAAACGATCGATCGAGGAAAAAGGAACGAACGCGTCGCGACGAAACGTACCAGAACGAAGGTACGTGTCGCGTAAATCGCGCGATATTAAACGAGAACGTCGAATTTTCTTCCGGATATTTTGTTCGAATCTCGACCGGCGATTTCGTCGCGTTATCGTCGACCGAACGAAATCCCGGGGAGCACGAATCGACCGAACCCGAGAATCTCGAACGGGCCGTTCTTTAGAAAGCGTTTTATTTGCCGATATATATAGAAACGAGAATAGGAAGTTCGGTCCCGTTGGATTATTCGGTCGGGCAAATTTTGCCGCGCGTACGAGCGGCATCGACAGACGGTAGGACAGACTGGTCGAATGCTCGACCCGCTTATCGTGAGTCATTCTAGAAAATGTGGAGTGCTGCCAGCCGACAAGAGGGCGGATGAGGTCGGTTGGCACTTCGACCCTCGTAGTAATTCATCATCCGTGTCTGCTCTCTAGTTTTAATATCTATCTCCTAGCGTTTACAGGCATCGACTTCTCGGCTCGTCGTTCCTCTCCTACTATCTCGCATCGAGTCGAATCCTCTCCGCGATCGTCGTTCTTCTCGCTTCTTATCCTACATTTATAGATGTCCGTGTCCCCGCGTCCTCGAGTTCCCGTGTCGCCGATCTTCCGTATCTCGGTATCCGTTCGTTAACGAATTTCCACCGATATGTATATCGTTTTCGAACACCGATTAGATTCCTCTCCGATCGGTCGCGTCAAATAGCGTCGATAAAATAATAACGAGTCGTTGAACAGCCGTCTTTACCGATTCGCGCATAAAATATCGCGGCGAAAACACTGACCGCGAGGTAAAATTATTAAACAACGGCGTAGAAGGCTCGTTCGAGAGGAAAGACGGCGCGGTATATTTTTTACCAAAGTACCATCGGGATAATGTCTTAACCGACCGTTGCCAGGGTCGTTTGCACATCGATCCGAAACGAGTTTAAGTAGCCAGTAAAGTCGTTTACACCTTCCACCAAAAAGCCGTTTGTCTGGAGGGCGTGCAAGCGATTACGGGCCACCTCTTTCTATAGACTTAACATTTACATACCCGAATACCGATGCCCTTCTCTCTCTCTCTCTCTCTCTCTCTCTCTCTCTCTCTCTCTCTCTCTCTCTCTCTGTCTCGAGCGCGCGCGCGTACGCACGTACACTTAGTTTTTTCCTACCTGTTGCTTTCGATAAAACGAACCCGAGAAAGCCTCGGTTCGCGTTATGGGTTCGGTGAACGACATAAATCGACAGGTGAATATCCAGGTAAGAATATCGTTACCGATATTCTCTGATTTCAAATTGTTCGTGCAACAGCCAGAGAGACAATGTAACCGTTTCCCTCCCCCTATAACGTTCAAATTTATGACCGATAAAGAGCCGAACGTAAAGAGCTTCGATGTCGCCGGCCGTTTCAAACGGTTTCGAATATTCGGATAGTTGCGTTGAGCAAAACACTTGGTACGTCGTCGAGTTCGATAGAGAAAACGAAATCGTTGCTTCGACCGATCGATCGAGCAAACTTGCTCGTACAACACTCGACGACTCGCGCTTCGATACGCTTTTCCGTTATTGCCGCGGCAGTGAACGCGTTAACGTGTCGCGTTTTCGTAGTACTTCGATACGCGGTATATCTCTTGACACCGGCAATTCTAGCGGAGCAGCGAACATTCTAACCGCGTTCGGGAACAGGTTTAAGTTCGAACGAGTCCGGCTGGAGACGAGTTTGCATCTGTTGCAAAAAAGATTCAGCGAAATGATCGGCGCATACCCGCGGAATAGGCCACTAACGATACGTCGGAGCGTGATCCCGATATCGAACGGCAAGAAAATTCCTTCGAAGCCGAAAACGATACCTTAAATAACGCTGTCCTCGATAACGACGAACGACCCAGTCGAACGGGCTACTTGGTTGCGCCGAATCGATACTTATCGGGTATCGACGTCCGAAACGCTGTTACCGAAAACAGAAAAATGGTAAGGCGATATTATTTCCGTACCGGGTACATATATCTGTTCGAGACATCGACATTCTGGACTATCGACGATCAAAGCGAAACGCGTCTAACACATTTTCGATGTTCCTACGGCGTTTTATGGGTTCGACAGATCGCTAACCGCAAGTACGTTGCGATCACGGGATAATAAGTAATTTCGACCTTGCACCTACTTTCGTATCGTACCTTCCGCGCGATATCGTACGTATCAAAATTATTGTAAATGGACTAACGCGAGTTGGCGACAACGAAGGTATTGGTCTAAATACGAGTTACCCGCGTGTACGATAACGCTCGATTTAAACGTATCGTAAGAAACGAAAAGACGATACCACCTGTAAACCGCTAGCTCGGTCATGGGTCCTCGGCAAAATGTTCATACGCGAGCCCTCTGGCACGAGGTGCATAGCTTCTTCGGCGCAGCGGCACCGATCTTACCGCCGCCGTTACCGCCGTCACCGCGAGATACATACTACATACAACGAATCAGCGTACATTCGACTAACGCGATGCAATACGTATACGTCGATACGTAGCGCATAATTAAAAACGAATGCTGTTCGAAATCGACGCGACTTCCGTAATTATCGAGCTAGTTACTTTCCTTATTGGCTTTTATTCTTACTTATTTATTTCTCGAAGAATACGCGGTTACTAGAGGTACAGAGGACGGTCGAGAAAAGGCAGAGTTGGTCCGCATTTAAAGGCAAGAAAGGGGCAGAAAGTTTCGACGAAGAGCTTTGCATAGCATTTGCCAACGTCTGGCCATGCCGGGAATGGCAGAGGGGAGGCGTTCTGCCTTTATACCGTCTAATACTTCGGACGGAAATATCCGTAATGCAAGGACAGCCTCTAGCCGAGCCCTCGAGCGCGAAAATGTTGGTCTCGTTGCCCGTGCGATAATCGTACCGCGTCCCGAGGCTATTTCTCCTGATAAATTTCTCCGTTTTCCTGCGCCGCTCGACGACCGCTACGCGTTGCACTTTCGACCGAACACGGCTTAATGTTTTTCTCCGTAGAACGATCGTGCGAGTATTTTCGCGCGAAAATCCATTCTGCCAGATCGGGAACGTAGCGCAGTGACGAGCGCCGCGTGGGTGAAACGTCGAACGGTCCAACACGAATTAATCGCGATCGCTAAAACTTCCGTGACGTCGGTCGAATCCGCGAACGTTACGACGGTTCATAGAAGCGAACAAATCGTAGGCGCCTTTAGGAAGTACTAATTAATATCAAAAAGTTTTATTCAAAAGTACGCACCGTTCAAATAAGTCGATAACCGATCGACGACCGAATCGCGGCTTCTTCGTTCGTTCAAGGTCCCATTTTGGCCTACGATCGACCATAGAAGAGTACGCGAACTTTTACTTGGAATAAGAATCGAAGAAACGGAGGAAGAGAGATAGAAAAATGTGTAGGTCGCTTTGGATCTTCTCGAAAACTCATCAATAACGAGACACATTCTGCTCGGGACGTAACACATTTGGCAAGAGGAATCGCTGAATACCTGTTTTATGCTATGAAGCGGGTGATATAGATTTGGCCAATGGTATTTAGAATGGTTGCCAACGTACTAACACGAAGCGCAAACTATATCATCGCGCGATCCCTCGCATGTTCTCGATATGCGTAATTATAGAACTTCATTGACGAGTTGGCACGTTACATTTTTAAACGCGTTCAACGGGTAAAGCTAAATGAACGTATACCGATAACCGACGATCGCATCGCCGTTCTCGCGGATCCATCGAACTCATCTTTATTAAGTGCTAATTACAATTTAATCGTTGCTCGATGGACGACGAATATCTGGAGTAGTCGATACGAGGATGAACGATCGAAAAAGCGACGGATGGATATTCGGTAGGCAAGCGGCACGAGATCTATAATCGTACTTGCTCCCTAATTCGAATAACTCCGTAATTACATAGCGCGTAATCGGATAATCGACAATATACCTAGATCGACTCCAGCTATCGCGATCGTATCTTGTCCGATTAAACAAAGTCTCTGTGGGGTGTGAGAGATTGAGGCACGAATGAAGAGTGTTTATGACCGAGTAATTGGGATCGAGTCACCGAGAAGGATGTTTAAAACCGAGTGACCGAATTAGGGAGATTGAGGTGCGAATAAAGAGTGTTTATGGACGAGCGATAGAGATCGAGTGACTGAGAAGAGTGTTTGGAACCGGGTGAAGGAACTCGAGACATTGGGGGGTACGACGGTAGAATGTTTTAGTTTTAATAGAAAAGATGCGTGAATATAGCGAACGTGGACTAGTAGCAGTCGAAGACGAGTATCGAAAGAGTAAAGAGTCGAAGCCGAGAATTCAGAGAGTAAAGAACGAGAAAGAGTTGTAAAGAGTATCTGTCCCGGACATATTAAAAATCCTACACCTCTTACCGGTATTTCGACAAATTCGAGACATTAAGTTGTCGCCGTTCGTAATTTTAACAGCGAACGTAACTTCTCTCGAGACAACGACTATACGAAACGGCGCACAGTTTACATTCCCTGACCGATTAATAATGCGCCGTCTGTGCGTGAAATTGAATAAGCGAGCGCGCATTAATCAGCAGCTCGCGACCGAGTTCCCGACACGAAAACAATTTGCCGTTTTTCATGGGTCCTCTAGCAAGACCGACGTTCGTAGGTGGTCAAATAGCTGGGCAAAGACGTTTAAATTGCAACGTCTCCGCTACGACTATCTTTGACTCTCACGGACGAGCGCGTCCTCCTCTTTATCGCTAGTCGATACAGACGCTGTTCCGCGGCATCCGTACTCGACCTTTTTCTCTTCTCGGGTCGTATACGCGAAACGGCTATTCCGCGCGGGTCGCGGTATTTTATCGGCGTCGAAATAACGTTGAGCGAGTATTTATTCATTTATTAAAAAAATAAATATTTTCAACGTTATTATTCTATTCTCTTTGTTTACCTACCGTCGGTATCCATACCGCGGATCGAGCATGGACGGTCAATGGATAACCGATCGTTCGTCGTCTTCGATAATTGGAATTATTGCAAGTAACTACCGAGAGGGAGAGAGAGAGCGAACGCGAAATTTATTGACCCTGGATGGCTGGTGGACTCTCCATCTGTATCGAAAACGGCGATCCGATTTCGGTCGAACGATCGATAATAGTCACGGTTGACCAGGAAAACGACGCTCCAATGCCAATGTTAAATGTCTATAGCGCGAGCACGAAATTAGCTCTCGGGCATCGCGAGATCCCGTGAACGCGTTTTGCCTCGGCCGAATCTTGCCAACAGGCTTTCCATTATTCGTTTCCTGTCGCGACCGCGTGCACGGCCGCTGGGTGTCGATAGAATCGAACGATAAACGAGACGCGTCCATGGGGACGTCGAGCAAATCGGAATTCGATAGTCGGTTCGCAAAACCGGGTACATAAGTACGTTGTTTCGACGCCGACATTTGCGTCTTGACGGTTCGCGAATCGCTTAGCCGTATTTATCCGCGACCTTGGGCATAAATGGCGCGATTAATCCCGCTTCGAATACGCGGTTGAGCCTGGCGAAAACGTTCGCGTGGCCGGCTGGGCAACGATCGGCAACGCGCGTCGCTCCTCGCTTCGTCGAGCAACGCGCTAATCGTTCTCGACGTCGAGAACCGTGTTACGGTTTCCTGGAGTTTTTCTAGTTCGGAAAACAATTAGCGAGAAGGGAAGTCGCTCGAACGAGAATCTCCCGGAGCGGGCCAGGCCAGCTTCACGAATCGACCGAGAAGCGACGAACCGTGAAACTCTCTACGTATCTAGCCGGATTTCATAGTCGTTCATTAATTCCCGTTGACAGGCACAAAGCTGTTTACCCGAACAAACGCACCAACTGGAGCGGACGGTTTTCCAAAATGGCGCCAGCAAAAAAGGACGCGACGAGGACGGTATTTCGTTTGGGTACCATCCAGGTCACGTTCTGGCCGACGACGGGGGTGGAGAGGCAGAAGCAGAAGCAGAAGCAGAAGCAGAAGCAGAAGAAGAAGAAGAAGAAGAAGAAGCGGGAGAAGAGCGGCGAGACCGCGAAGCGAACAGGAGCGGTTGACAGAAGAAACCGAGTTAAAGAGGTTGGACCGGTCTCGTGTTGGGCTCATTAAGGGCTACAACGGTCCGAGATGCTCGCTTCCTAGACGCGACGCCAACTCCACGCCAGGTGTCATCATATCTTGGCCGATCATCGTTTTTCATCCGTTGCTCTCTTGTTCCAACCGGGTCCTCTAATCCGCGTTATTAAGCGTGAATTACGCCATTTGATCCGTTACGTTCACCGGTGAATTACGATCATCCTTAGCCACCGAAGTCCGCGAACCTCGTAAACTTCCCTTTCCAGACTATTTCAGAGGCTAACGCGAAATCGTAACTTCGCGAAGCGAATTCGGTTTGCCGCGCCAACTATTTCCTGGACGGAATTTCTACGCTGAAATCCGTGAACGAACCGTAGCAGTATTTATGCGAAAAAAAAATCGTTATCCCTCGATGCTCGAGAGAATTTCTTTAACGGATGGAGCAGTTTTATTTTTTCCAGGACCCGGTTTACGCTCCGCTCTTAAAATCGTGTGAAAATCGAAAGAGTACGAAGATTCGATCCACGAGAAGAGGGTACAAAGCTTTCTTCTCCCGTTTTCTTTACGGAAGCGTTAAAGTGACTGTCGAACGCGAAAGGAGCAACGCATCGCGGAAGGCTACGGCGAAGGAAAGAAAGTATCGTAAATGAAACACGGGGACCTCGGAGACGAGGTTGATACGCACCGTCGGCGATCCGTTTATTTTTATAGCAATGCCAGGGTGAACGTTCCGCGGAATGTTTAGCTTCGCCGCAATATCTCGCGTTCCGTGTACACGCGCGAGTTCGTGCACGCCTCTCCTGTCATCGCTACCGTTAACAACATCCGATTCCATCGCGGAAACGACCGTTCGTAATAGAATTCGCGATCGCGTCGAAAGGAGTCTAAAATCGATCCCCACCATCGTAACCAACGAGTCGATATGGCGAAATCGCTCTATCAGAATTCGTACGGAAACTTCGTACATATATTTTCGCTATCGCGTAGACCGAACATAGCATACAGGCCACGAAGACGCAACAAAAGAGACCTCGTCGTTCGTCGCTTGACCGGTTATTACATCTTCGAACTCGCGGACGCTCGACGATTCGAAAATTGGGAGACTCGACGGTCTCGGAGAAAAATTTGGTAAAATATCGAGGGAATAAGTCTTTCGTCTGGCATAAATTTCGTGCACGGTGAGAAAAAAACGGTTGTCCGGCCGAAAGAAAAGAGAGGGATAGAAACACGGTCGCTTCACTATATTTACGCGTACGCGCGAAGCTGAGTTTGGTAAGGTTGTCGGTCCATTAGCGATGTTTTGCGCGAGCAAAGTGCGTGCGAGCACAGCTGTTGCCGCGTAAACCATGCCAAAAGCAACAGGCAAAGAGCGTGCGCGCGGCGAGCCTCGTACGCGACACGCTCGCGGGGCTAACCAGGAGAAAAATATCGAGAAACAAGAGCAGTGAAGGATGCCGAGATTATCATCGATCTCGTTCGACGGAGGCGCGAACCGAACCGAATCGAATCGAATCATTCACCTGTCTCGAGCGTCAACGACTCTTTTCCCTTTCGTCCTCCTCGCCGTTGCGCGAGTGGATCGCTCGATCGAAGACGGATCAATTTATGGTCGGATCGTTTCCGAACGATCCAACCATTTTTCTTTGCCGGCTCGAGGCGAAAAATCGATCTATCGCCCCTTTCCTTCCGATATTACACGGAATCGAACCGCGACATCTTCGGAACGTTGCCCGATCGAGGATCTTCGCCACCCATACAAACGAGATCGCACGTTTATCGTTTCTCGAATATCGTGTCTTGCGTCGAGGCATCCGTCGTGTTCGATAAACGCGACGGTAGTTAAATTAAGCGTCCGGCCAGGTTATTCCTACATACTCCTTAGGTTCCACCCGAGATTCGTCTAGCCCGACTATACGTTCGGAACAAAAAAAAAAAGAAAAAAAAAGAAATATATATCTCGCGCTCGGACGAAACTATCGAGGTCCTATGAAAGACCCCTGATCTTTTTGATTCGTCTCGACGAAGCGCGATGCATCACGGTTCTATTTTTGTGGGAAATCTATAAATACGCTATGCATTTTCCTGTTTCGCGATTATGTACCCTTCGCGCGAGATTCGCCTCTAAGAATACCTCAACGAGACTCGTTTGCATCGCAAAACCGACACCGCGAAGCCAAAGCAGAAGTCGCATCTTTCTCGAAAGTCTTCGTTGCGGAAAGACTGACGAATTCTTAAAAAATTACGGCAGATCTGCGGTCCTTATAAGCTTCCGTTATAATAGAACGGATTTATTCGAGACGGCCCGGGTTCACTTTGGTTAACGTACCACCGATCGTAACAGCCTCGTCCACGTTTCCTTCCACGAGTTACGAACGACCGATCCTTTGATCGAGCTCGTCGAACTCGGCCTCATTCACCGGCGTAAGTTACGATAGAGAGTAACGACGCGACAACGAGAAGGATGATCCCTCGAAAGCAAAGATCTCGGCCAACGCGGCGACGCCACGAGTCGCCTTCAATAATAAACTGGCCAGTATCGGAGCATCGGCGCTAGCACAAAAGAATAGAAGAAGAGGTCGGTGCGTCGGGACCGCTCGGAGCAGGAGCAGGAGCAGGAAACGCGTGCAAAGGTTGCGACGTCGACGTCTACGCGACGTAACGTAACGCGCACGCGAGACGCTCGTAAAAGAGAAGAGAGATCGTTGGTAGGAGGTAGGCGCGTACAGGAAAGCGTCCACGCACACCGTTGTTCGGTCAAAAGGAATTCGTGGATGCGAGGGTGTCGCCGTTTGGAAAACGGCCAGACCAAACGCTCGAGCAGCAGGAAGAACGGATACCCACGCATCCCGCATACCGTCCCGATAAATAATCCAACTGACCACTGTTTGAAGTCGCGACCAACCAAAAATGATCGTCCAGCTAATCCTGCGAAGGTCGCGTATCAGGATACGTTTGTTCGGCACGTTCGGTCGCGTTGGATCGGCCAATACTCCGAACGTTGCGCTTATTTTTTGCCGCTTCGGCGCGATCGAATAACGAGAAAAATTCTTCGTTACGCGTCTACCTCGGTGTTCGCAAATTATTTACCGAGCGAAAGAGTCTGTGAAAAAAATGTCTAAATATTCTCGAAGAGTTACGGTGCGCGGAGGAACGTAGTAATTTTTAATACGTACAATTTCCATGTTACGCACGCTCCGCGCTCGTACGCCCTTGGCACGAAAATTTCCTCGCCTTTTACGAAGATTACACGACGTTACGTTACGGTAGAAATTGCCCTTTAGAAACGCGTCGCTATTTATTCCCGGTTACGCCGAATACCGACTTTTGACATTTCCACAGTGACTTCGGAAGCGATATCGAGAATAGATTCTATAAGAATAGAACGAAATAAATTAGGGAATAGATGATGGATAAGCAAGGATTATAAATATGGTTGGAACGAACTCGGTGTCTTGAAACAACTTATCGTCGAATACGCGCTTATCGCCAGTTATAGAAAAAGACGATAAAATGGAGAATCGTAGCGACGAAATACGCGTTGAACGAGCTCCGTACGCGTTACCAAAGGTGCGAACGTTGTACTCGCGCACGTTCTAAATCGACCGATCGTGTAAGTTGGAATTTCATAGGGCAACTTAG
Source organism: Coelioxys conoideus (assembly GCA_947623535.1). Lineage (NCBI taxonomy): Eukaryota > Metazoa > Arthropoda > Insecta > Hymenoptera > Megachilidae > Coelioxys > Coelioxys conoideus. Next base: position 258,322 of record OX392456.1, on the reverse strand, counting down.
CAGAAGCTTGGAAAGGTCAAAACCTCGGACGGCTATTGTCTGGATTAGCTGGATGTATCCGATCGGGGGAGTCAGGGTTAAAATTAGATTCTGTTTTCCATCGACAGCTGTTGGGCTCCGAGTTTACGAGCCATTCGCGAACCTACGAATCACTTTTAATACCGCACCCCCTGGATCCAAGGATTAGCGGCGATTTTCTTCCACTCTTCTTCGAACGCGACTAAATCTAACTAATTCGAACAACGCGCGTCGAACTTCGACGAACGCGTTCTGAAAACAGCCGGGCAAATACCGCACGGTTCGGCCGAGAAAGATTTCGAACCCGAGGAGATAGAAATTACCGCAAGAAGACACGGATTTACGCGTACGGATTACGAACGGCGCAGCCTACGAACGAGCGATCATCGCGCTCGTCGTTTAAACGCTGTCCGTAACCGAGGGGGTACTCGAGCTCGACGATATCGACCGTCGAAGCCTCTCGGAACGAAAGATCCTGAAAAAACGGACGCGAACGATAAAAAAAATTCTCGGGACAAGGATCAGAGTTTCGCCGATATCTGAGAGGACGATTTTAGATGAAAATTTATAAATCGACGATGTTGTTCGTGTCCCTCGATCGTTCTCGGGCATCGCCACCCACTCGATCTTATAACGATCGTGGCCTCGACGAATATCACAAAGCAGGGAGAGGAGAGGGGCAAGAGAAAAAAAGAAAATAAAGACCGAAATAATTCGGGACTTACGTAACGAGGAATAAAAGAGCACGGAAATAAAGGCGGTGTAAGACCAGAACACGATATTTCACTGTCCTATGGTAAACTTTCTTCTTTGAAGAACGCGCGCAGGATCTCGTAAAATAAAAAAAAAGAAGAAGAAGAGGAAGAAGAAGAAGAAGAAGAAGAAGAAGAAGAAGAAGAAGAAGAAGAAGAAGACGACGACGACGACGAAATTTCCGAATCCACGATCGTTCTCGGGCATTAGATCGAAAGCCTCGAACATCTGGCGATGACATTTTTCACCACCGAAATCACTTTGCCCCCTCTCTGCTCCCCCCTAGTTCTTGCTGTGTTGTTGTCAAAATTCCGTAATATAGTGGTGCATTAAATCCAACGTCTCCGATGATATAACGTCCGCGTCTCCTTTCGGATCCAAAACATCCTCGTACATATTAATAAACGTTGATGCATCGTATCAGGAGCCCGCCACGTAACTCCCGTTTTTATAGCTGTCGTAACTTCGACTCGTGTCTTTGTTATCGAATTAAAACGGTGACCGATACGAATACGTAACGGCAACGTTGCGCCTCACTCTTCGCGAATTACGCGGCGAGGAGACAATTTTCGCTTTTGTACTCGTCTTCGCTTTCGTCGCGTCGATCGTTTTATTACCGCATCGAACCTATCTTTTTTCGCTGCACTCGATTGGCGCGGTGTACGTCGAGTTGGCATCGGTAATACGCTTTACGCGTCGTAGGTGTAATTTCGACCAAATAAGGAGACGCGACGAGTAGCAACGAAAAGAAAAGGAACGTCGCGCGTGTCGTTAAGTTGCGTCGATATTTCGAAATAAACGGTCTTTGATCGAGGAGTTAAAGTTCGATATCGTCGAAGAGCGGCGGACCTTAACGTCGAAGCACGTTGATTTATGAAGAAAGTAATTAAAAGGGGCGGACGTTCGTTAACGAGCGAAGAAGCTTCCCGAAGGACGAAAGAACAGATTCCTCGTAATAATCGACTCATCCTCGCGTTCATACATCACCGTACGTCTGTCGAATCACGAAGCTCTACCCTTGCGCTCTGCGATCCAAGACTTCGAGTTGGACCCACGTTATCGTCGAGTCTACTTCGCGGTATACGTATATAACATACATACAACTTACATACATGTATCGTATAATTAGTCCCGCGAACGCCTGCACAGAAATGCCTGAACGAACCGGGTTTCCTCTTGGACGGCAACCTACGTAGGTATTCGCGAACGCGTTCGAGTCGCTCTTTAAGTAAACAAACGATTCTTTTCCCGAAGAATTTCGTTACTCGTTGGAAGCGACACGGGGATCAACGCCGCGAATCACATTTTCTAGCGTGGTATACGAACGAAAAAAAAAAAAAGAATCGGACAGTAAGTATCGATGCCGAACACCCACGTAGACGAGCCACGTAGAAACGACTATGTATTCGGTTCGCAGCTACTTAGGTACGTATATTGTCCCGGAATTCGATAATTTCCTTCGAAACGATCCCGAAGTCGGAATATATATGTGTAACCGCGAACGTAAATCACGAATCCCGTCGCACTCTCGTATTTCGTATCGCGAATAGCAGCGGATAACCAGGTTCGTGCAGAACCGCTCGCGAAAATATGTTTACGAGACTGTCATAGATCTAGCGTATACCGCGTACATCGAATGGAACGTAGGATCGGCCTCGTATTTATAAATTCTGTTTAAGCATTCTCGACGCAGACGGTACCGAGTTTGCTCAACGGAAACGCAAGACGCGGCGCCCGGAGAGAGCGAATCTGTATTTTTTTCGTTTCTCTCCTTTTTTTTTAATCACGGCCATCTGGCCGAAACACGCTCCGACGTTTTGAAAAACAAAAAGAGATACGGCAGCAAAACGACCGACCGAGAAGAAGAAAAAAGTAGGCCAATCTCCGAAGTGATCGTTACCATCCTGGAATGTTTCGCTGTTTGCATAGGCGATCGATTCGCGGGGAAATTCAAATAAACCGACTCGCGCTAACATCTCGACGCTAATCTTCGTCGCGCGCGAATCATTTTTTTAATGGAAAATCTTTTATGCCGTTTTCTTCCGACATTTTGTCGCTTCCTCGTCTCGACGAGCAACGTCGAACGGTGGACACGCGTTCGTTGCAACGCGCGGCGGATTACCGTATTCCAAATGGTTCGTTAGAAAATTCGAGCAACCGATGAAGAAGTCCTCGCGTACGCGCGAGTGTATTGCACGGACCTCCGAGAAGGACCGCAGACGGAGATGATCAAGAAACGAAGGTAAGTTACACGGGGTGGATAAAGGAAAGTAGCACGCGAAGACACGAATCCAGGTGGACAAGGGGCGCCTCTATTCGCAGATAAGAGGGTGAATAACCGAGGATAAAAATACTGACGGTTCGGAGCGGCAGAAGCGGGAGAGGCGAAAGAAGCAGGAAGGAACGAGGAGGGCGAGGGAGAAACCGACGCGAGAGCCCGAACGAGAGGGGAGGAGGTAGTTGGACGTATGTAGTTGCCGTCCGATCGGAATGCGCTATGCGCGTTCGCCTCGCTCTATCTCGCTCTTCCTCGCTCTGGCTCGAGCTTCGTCCAAGTGTTCGGCCACAGACACGGAATAAATGATCGGCTCTCTCTCTTTAATTGAACCCGACTTCTCGCCGAAAATCGACTACCCGAGTTATCGACTACCCTCCGGCTAGGCAGAAAGATCGATCGGACGTCGATACCGATCCGTCAACGCGGACTCGGCGCACGCTCGCGTGCTCTTGCCGAGGGCGCGCCCGATATACGATGTTGGCCAACAGTTGTTTCGAATAAAACGGACAAATAAACGCGCGTGACCGTTTGTTTTTCCAACTACCTACCTCTTTTCGACGATCGTACGGCGATCGAACAACGTCGATCCGTTAAAAAAAGTAACACCATCGACGAGACTACTATTCGAGTCGAACCAAAAGCGACGGCTCGGAGCAGTTCCTCCTTTTCGCGCGATACGCGAAAAGTCGACACCCGGTCGATTCCCGGTCGACGAGGCGCGAGTTACTCGATCGTTTCGATTTCACCGATTTCTCCTTCCTTTTCTTTATCGCGAAATCTCGAAACGCGACTCGAGTACCTCTCAACCCGCCGACCGTCGGTCTTCGATGGTCAAGGTCGGCGCTCTTCGCTGGAACGGTCAGGATCGAAGTGATTTTTCTCGAATCGTACGATACGCGCACAAATAACGAACAAGGAATCGAAATCGGTCGACGATAACGATGACGATAATAATAATATTAATAATAATAATAATAATAATAATAATAATAATAATAAGGCCACGATCGCGGCGTAAGCGTTTCCGAACGACCCGTCGCGTCGACGAACGGGCGCGAACGAACAAAATACTTGCAAAAACGATTGCGCGACCGTTCGTCAGAGCGGGTATCGTCGGGAAACGTTCGACGCGCGACCACGCTCGTCACTCGCATTCGAATACGCACAAGAACGGACAGGTCAATGAAAAGTTAAAGGGGCGAGTTAGAAACACGGAAAATAGCATAAAATCGTTTTATTAACGGTTAGTCGTAATTAGAACGGAGCAAAGTCGTATCCATGCACAAGCGAAGAAAGTGTCACACCCTTTTCGGCCAAGTGGCTGCCGTACCGTCACAGTGTTTACAGCGCTTCGCCCTCGGCTCAGGCATTCTGCGGTGACCTCGTGACCTCACCGATATTCCATCGTCGGTTCCTGCACTATACGCGCGCACCGATGCAGCCACGCACGTGCACGTCACAGGGAGCTGCACGCGTGCAAACGATCACGATAGACGGAGAGGGGTGAAAACAGAACGGAGAAAGATACGCGGTGCACGCGCTCTTCTCAAACACGCCCCTCTGCTGCTGCTGCTTCTTCTTTTTCTTCCTCTTCTTCTTCTTCCTCTTTTTCTTCTTCTTCTTCTTCTTCTTCTTCTTCTTCTTCTTCTTCTTCTTCCTCTTCTTCTTCTTCTTCTTCTTCTCCTTCTTATTCTTCTTCTTCTTCTTCTTCTTCTTCTTCTTCCTCCTCCTCCTCCTCCTCCTCCTCCTCTTCCTCTTCCTCTTCTTCGTCCTCGTCTTGTTGTTCTACTTGACTCGGTCGGAGTAGAAGCCACCGTTTCATCGACGGACGCATCGGCCTCCCTTGAAAGTTCCGCTCGCGTCACTGGCTCGACATAACTCGTCCAATCGGTTGTCAAACTACGACAGCCGAAATGATCTGGACGCGCGGCCCAGCGGATTACAGCGGTTCGGTTCGATCATCGGCGCTCGTGGCCAAGGATCGGCAAGAATCGCGGATAACGTCGATCATCGGCATCGCCGGATATCCATCGAGCCGTCGCTGACGTTTTCATCTCGAACGAGCCACCGACGCGGATACGACGACGATCCTGCGTCTCGATAGACGCCTCGCTCGCGATGATCACCGAGCGGACGCACGGAACTCTGACCATTCGGAATTATCGGGTCGAACAAAGATTCCTATCTCGATCGTGGTCTATCGTTCGGATCTAACTCGATCTCGCTACACGCGGTTATCGTCTCGGTCGGCGCTCCCCTGTACGCGTTTTATCGGCGATTAATCTGCTGGCGAGTAGTCTCTACCGTCGAACATCGATGGCTAATCGTTCGCTAGAAGACACCATCCCGTTCAAGTCATTTTTCGAAGACGCAGTTACCGAAAGCGGTTCGCTCGCACGGACGAGGATAACGATCCCGGACGATCCTTCCGACCAACTACCGAAAAAGGATGCACTCTTAAATAAATACTAACTAGTCACCGAAAGACACTGGAAAATCACCGCTCGCGAACAGTTCCGTTTATCGCCGTGTTCGAGAGCGATCCAAATGGTTCTTGGACGCGTATCTTCGAAAATCCTTCCAAACCCTTCGAAGATGACTGTCGAGTTGCGCGAATAACGACGATACGTTCCCCGTCGGTAGTCGAATTATGTCACAGAACGGTACACGTATTTCGGAGAACGTTCACTGGACGGTTCACTTAGCGTTATCGCGTTAATCGAATTTGATTCACCGTAAGGACACCGTGGAAACGCACTTTCGGATAAAATAATAGTTTCTTCTCTCGCGAACGATTCCGATTAAAGAAACACCAATATCCATTCAGACAGCCCGATCCGTACTGTTTCGACGATACTTTTGGTCGGATCGATTCGACCGCGAACAATATCGATAAGGAACCGTGACTCTCCACCGCAAGGCCGCAACGTCGAACGACACTCTTCCGAATGTACTTTTTAACGCGTCAACTTCTCCTTAGTCCACCACCAGTCGCGTAGTTAAAATAGGATGATACATCGAAAGATACGACAGCGCGAGTCTATTCGAGGAATTGTTCGATAGGGAAAAGTATCTTCCATAAAGTCTTTCGATGACTTTGTTAACGGTCCACCTCGAAAGCGAGAAACTTTGGCTCGGTAACCGTGCGATTATCGAACGCGCGGAACAGTGAACGCAAAATAGTCTGACAAGGTCGACGAAAGAGGCAGCGTCCAACTATGTTCGGAACTGTTCGACGACTCTTGCTCTCGATGGAATGCAACCGTGTCTCGCTCCAGGAATGATACGTTCAGCTTCGTTTCCGCGAGACATTACCGAACACTCGTCTCCTATTATTTATCGGTCCGATCGTTCGAATACGGTATAGGATACCTACGATCGATCGCACATCACTCCGAACAACGATATCCGCTGGAAAATTTGAACCGCGTCTCTCGATATCGCGCACGAATTTTCCAGTTTTCCGACGATCGAACGTTTTATCGGAACGTTATTCGCTCGTCCGATCCGCCGCCGCAGGACAGCGACTCGAAATTGTCACGCGTTACGTCGGCCGATAGCGAACAGCTCGATTCCTCGAAACGGCGACGTACCCCAAAATATATATAAATATAAATATATATATATATATATATGTATGTGTGTATTTATGCGTATACAAAGAGACTGATTTCGGAGATTCGTTCGGTCGGTTCGTTGTCGAGCTACCCCCGAAGCGTTCGTTCGATCGATCAAGTGGCGCGATCGGTCGTTCGCATCGTTTCCCGTGAAAATCGGAGAAGGTCGTCGACGCGAAATCGAGGAAATAAATCGGTGCGGAACGCGGATACCGCGATTACGTGGGATACGTGTTTGGATCGTTCGGGTCTGTTCACATCGCGAGGTGGAGGGCGTCTAGGTCGCCGTAGCGCCTCGCAGCCATGTCACACACGCACTGACGGACGCTCGACGCCGGGACGCCGTGTTCGGCCGGACTCGGTCCACCCTCTCGGGAAGCGTCGGGACGCCTGGCTGCGGGCCAACGCGCGACTAATTCCCCGGAACGCCGCGACGAGGCGCTACCGATAACGCGACTACGCGATTACGTGCTTTTCCTCTCGAGCTTCGCCCTCGAATTCGGATCAGCTGTTTATGTACTAACCATCGAAACGATCCTTCCTTCGAGCCCTTCGAACGCGACCGACGAATTTACGATTCTCTTCGAGCCTCGCGTCCCGACTCGTCTCGTCTTTTCGATCGTTTCCAACCACCTTCTCGAACGTAGAAATATCATCGTTGCGTAGAGAGCGTCGCTTTTTCCTATCGGCATTATCGCGAGTCCGTCAACGCGAATGCTATTTCGATGTACGCCCGAGAGTCTCGGGGGTCCCGCGACCTTCGAAAATCTTGACAGTTTTCGGGGTATCGTTCGCCTTCTCGAACCAACGCATCTATTTGATTCGCTAGCGATTCGGCCGTAACAATCGACCATTTACAAATAAATTCGTGCTGAACCGTTTACTTCCAGACACGCCGAACTTTCCCTGAATTCCAGTTTCGCGATCGTCGAAATTCGCTCGAACAACGTCAACGAAATCGGACGGCAGGGAGCGGTACCGATTTTGCCCGCAACGATGTCGCTTAAAGAACGGAGCAACCATTAACAACGATCGGATGATCATCCCCCTATACTTGATCTCGGACATGCGGCAAAACGCGAACGACGAAACTCCCTATATTATAATATCTTTCTACCTTAGCGAACCGAAATTTTCGGCTCTATAATTACTCGTTCTATAACGCTTCGTTCATTAATTTAATAGCCGGCGAGTGCGGTTTAATATTCCCGTAATCGAAAGACTTTTTACGCGTTCAAGAGCGACGCAGCCAGTTTACACGGAAAAACACGGGGAAAGCTGTTACTAGCGATCGGAGAAGAAGTTTTATCGTTCGGCTACGGAATGAACGAGCGAACGTAACCGTGGCACACGTGGGGAGGAAAAAAAGAACACTGCGAGAAAGTAACGAAAGTACATTTTATTGAGTTCTGGGTGGCTGGCGACCATGCAACAACGTACCTTACAAGTTCATAAATTTCAAAGTTTTCCTCGTGGTCGTGGCCCCGTGCTCGTGGTCGTTCCGGCTGGCGGTGTCGAAAACGATCCTTGCCTCGGATTTCGCAACCACGCAGGAGATTTCTCCTGAAACAGGCAACGATTACGCGTTTCTTTCGCGTTGCTCCAAACGCGCTCCATGACAGAATTCGTGAACGTTTCGCGCAGTGATTAATTACCTCCCGCCAGCAAATCGCGGTCGGTAACTTTGGAGGATGGGTTTGATCGCGTCGACCATCGAATCGACTCGTTATTCGAGCCTAACGAGCTCGAAATTTCCGGGGAAAATGACGCGACAAAAACGAAGTATAGATCAAGAAATAAATTGAGCGACGTAAATACGTGATAAATTGTAAGAAAAAATCGGATCGACGATAGAGTGCACGATTAAGGTATACATAAATGGTCGCCGGTACACAGCGACCAACGTCTCGAGGAACGCTTAACAAGGGTGTTGGATCCGATTTCGCGGTCGTGATCGGAAGCGGAGGTCTTTTTCTCTGGTTGCGCGTGCAAAAGCTGCACGGAACAGCCTTAACCTAATTAAGGAAGACCGGCGTAAATCACGAGGCGCGGAGAAAGCGACGACGAGAGACAAAGGCGCGAGCGAACAGCGAAGAACTTTCCGACTCGACTTCAACGACGACTCGTTCGCTTCTGTTCTTCCGCTCTTCGCCGACGCGCACGATACGATGAGAATCCACTTTTTGAACAACACGGAGAGAATATCTCGTTGACGATCGAGAAAAGATATCCGCGATGCGGCAACGATTCTTGTACCGATCGTTTACGCGGATTAATCGTATAACGTAAAAAATCGTACTCCAGTTTCGACGTCGACGTGTAACGATCGATTCGCGCGACGGCGCGATTCTCGAAGGGCGAAGATCGAATCGGTTTAGAAACGTTTCGCGTTTACCCGTGCAATATTCGCGCGCGGATCGAGAGACGTTTTTGTCGGTCGCGCGTAAGTCGCGGCGCACGAAGCGGAGAAAGAAGCTCGGTCGGAGACAGGCGGTCGCGTCCTGCCCGCTTGCCCGCTTGCCCGACCGTCTTCCCTCGAATATCGACTCGGAAGAGGGAAAACACGCGGACGAAAATACTACGAAATCGGCCCTCCTCGCGCAGGAAACGGTGAATCAAAGAGACAGCCGTTTCGGGGGATGTTTTCGTAACGACTTCATCTACCCTTTCTTCGCCCCACCTCCGTCGAACGACGAATCGACACCGAAACTTTCTTGCTCGATCGAGCGCCTCGGATACGAATTTACGATCTTTTCGAATTAATTCGACCGAGGTTACGGCTCGTCCAGAGGGTAGATACGCGAGATCGTTCGATAATCGTTCGAATCCGCGTCGCGATATTATGAATCTTAGCGAAATTTCAAAATAAAACGTCGGAATCGCGTCGTATCTTAATTAGCCGCTTATCAACTACGATCCGGTTCTTCACCGAGTAACGCGAAAGCGGACATTTTACTTTCGCTTTTATCAGTTTGGATCTTCTGTTCGATCGATTACCGGTTGTATCTAATTTCGTCGTAAAGTTTAATGACGCGAATCGCGAACGTTTCCAATTAGTAGTACAACTCGACAATAGTGGGGCGACGCAAAACGAGCCACTCGAGCGACGAATCGAGAATTATCGATTAACGCGAGCGTCGGCGGTCTCGCGTATTTTAATCCGACATAAAATATAAAATGGTAGGAAATTTTTTTAAATCAAGAACAACGTCGATCTCCGTTCTCCGACGCCCCGTAAAAGCGATTGCCTGGGAAAAAAGCGCGAGAAAAGACGAACGCGAAATCGCGTTGGTTCGTTCGGTCGGTCGGTCGGTCACCTACGAAATAACTTTGTTCGTAATTACGTGAAACGTCGGTCGATCGACGCGAAATAGCCACTCTCGTCTATCGATAACGTCTCACCGGCTGTCGATGCGATCGCGTCGAACGAATCGTGTCGAGTGAAATTCGCTCGTCGACGAACTCGATATCGAGGAGAGAACACGATTAACGCGACGTTCGATCGTGACCGGGATCTACCGAACGGTATTCGGTATTTCACGGGTACTTCGACCTTGCATAACATGTTCGACAAAAACGTTTCGCACGATAGGAAATAACAGCGTTTCCGCGGAAGGGAAGGTCGCGGTTACGGAATCTCGAGCGCGACAGCCTCTCGAGGATCTTCTGCCTATCGATCGACGAGACGAAAATGGCGCGGCTGGACGACCGATTACGTTGGGAGAAGGTGTTAACGAGCGACGTCCGAGTTTACTCGTAACGATCTAGTCGGCCAAGCTAAGCACGGCGAAAATAAAACAGCACCGACGCATCGCGGCTCGCGACGCGTCGCGTCGCCGCAGTAATAATGCCAACATTCGTTTCTTCCGAGGCCGGTTCGCGCGTTCAATTATCCGTTCCGAACGAGCATCGCGTCTCTCTCGGTTTAATGCTCGCGCATGTTTTTCGCCGAAGTTTCCGACTCTACCGATCGAACGTCCGACTCTACGGTGTGCGACATCGTGATCGAGGAACGTAACGCCTTCCGTAAGCTCGATATCGAGTAACTTCCTTTAAATCGTCCGAAATTCTTTTTTTCGAGAATCAACGAGTCGAATACGGCCGACTCGCGTACTCGATCGGACGGACAAGAAAATATCGAAAGCTTCGAACATGACGGTGTCACGTACGATCGATAAAGACTCTCGCCCTCCAATATTTTTCTTTCCCGTTCGGAAAACGAACGTTGCTTTTTCAGGAATACCGATCGATCTAAACAAACGCGAAGGAAACAAAGAGGACGATGTCGCTGCGATAAATAAAAATCCTCTTCTCCCCGTATTAATAGCGTCGAGACTCGGCCGAGTGGAGCGACGAAAAATCTCGACTATTTCGTGGACGATGGAAAGAAAACGGAAAGCAACAGGAAACGACGAATCTTACGACGAAGGAGGAGAAGGGCGGGCAGAGTGGGTGTCGTTCGCTTCCAAGAATAAAATCGCGCGCAGATCACGAGCAAAAGGACGAAGGGTCTCTTCGCGCGACCACCCGGCACGACACGGTCCAAGCGATACGCTCGAATTTTTCGCGGATCGTCTTCGGGAGCAGAAAACACCCACCCTCCGAACCGATCCTGACACCGGCGCGATGTCGTCGGACCGGATTTACGATCGTCGCCCGATTTAGAGACACTAGCGACCAACTAATTGCGGCAAAACGAGCCGTCCGCGAGATTCGCGGATTATAAATGAAAGTGGCAATAATAAAAAGTGGGATCGGATCAACGTCGAGTTCCGCTACTTTCAATTATATCAGTATAACGCGTACGAGCATCCGCCGCGTCGACGGGCATAATCTTTTGAACGTTCGTCTATATGTATGTATGTTCTCCGACTCTCGTTTCTCGAATCGGAAAACGTTGGAACGCCGTGACAGATCATCGGACAAAAATGGAACGATTAAACCGCGCGCGGATATATCCGAAAACCGACGTACCGTTCGATAATCGTTTACAACGTGTTCGCCCGTTAAATGGCGGGCAACCCGAGCCGCTTCGCCGTTAAAAATTGGTCAATTAAGCGGTGGCGCGCAAACGAATGTCGAGCCATTACAAAAGTACAACGCTCTTGTACCGCGGCGAACGTGCGTCGCAAGGTTGACACGACGACGTTACTCACCGATCCTGCCTAAATTACGCTCGGTCGTTCGCTCCCTCGACCGCCCGCCCGCCCGTCTGCCCGTCTCTCGTAATAACCGTCGTCGCCCCGCCAGTTAAACGATCCTTGCCGCGATTCCGCGTGCATACTCGCGGTACGAGTATCGCGAACGAGACCGTTACAACGATAGTACAATACCTTGACTTCTCTTTCTCGGCTTTTCCTACATTTTCTCGCCTCTCTAGGAAATGCTCTATGAAATTCTCTATGAAACGTTCGCGGTTAAACGATCGTCGTCGAATTCTCGTGGCGGTTTCTCCACGAAGCTAAGCGTCGAGAAATTAAGTAATTTTCACGGGTACCGTGGTTCGTAACTGACGAAAGCGAGCCATCGACTCGTAAATAATCGGTCCCCTCGTAAAAGATAATCGCGAATTGCGTCATTATAGATGGCCCGGTCGAAGCGGTACATTACCAGAAGCAACATTTACACGGCGAACGTGCGAATTTAAAAGCGATCTCGCGCTCGCAGATTAATCGCTGTTGAACCAGTTACATAGCGAGCGGCGCAAATGTAAAGGATAAAAGGAAAGACGGGAGACTCGGCGAAAAGAATCGGCGAGAAAAAGGTCGGTACGATTAAGGCGATGGAAACGGCGGGTAGGCTGGAAACGATGGAAACGCGCCGGCCTCGGACGGACGAGGATGTTTCATTGAGAGTCGACGAATCCGAAGAGAGGAAGAGAAGCCGGTGACTGAGAAGAAGAGGAGAGTAAGGAGCGGGTGGATGTGCATTCAGGTTATTTCTGGATCGACCCAGATATCAGCCGACATGTTTTCTTGGACCGTGGCTTTAAACTGTTTCGGATAATTAACGAATCGAATAGCGTTCGCGCGAAACCGTATTGTCTTCGATCCGGCAACGAAAACCGCTCCCGTACGGAATCGATCGGGCCCACGTCGATCGGCCTCTCGATCCTCGATTCGAAATCGCCCATAGCAGAAATTTCAGAGGCCGAGTACTATTTCTATTTCTCGTTCGAAGCTCGCTGTTTTCTGTCCCAGCCGAGCGAGATCGAGCGATCGGTCGCGTCCGCGTAATGTCCGAACCGTAAGAAACCTACCGAAATATCGATTGCCCGATACCGGCCAGCTACTATGTACATACGTGCAACGTTCGTCTACGCGCGCAGCCTCGCCTCGCGTTAAACCGCTTTCTCTCGCTATGGACCAATTAACCCGGGATCCGTTTGGTGGCCGCGCAACGAATAAATTTCGATTATACGGAATTTCAGAAACAATAAGCGATCCGAGTCGGGCGATTACGCGGCCGCTCGACGTCGGTTAACGGTAGACGATAAATATTTCGCGAAAACCGCTTCCGAGCGTATCTCGGGTAGCCGGATCCCGTTCTCGCTCTCTTATCACGCGAAATTTTTCACCTCCTCCTCTCGCCGGCAGATAGAAGGGGGGAGAAGCGAAACTGGCAACGTATCGAAAACAACCAGGGTTTTCGGCTGCCTGGAAGCCACAGGCCGGTACACTTAAAGTCGCGCCACCGACGATAAATTCGTCGCTTGTAAACGACAAGCACGGGTTCAGCTGTTCTTAATATCTGTCCGAGGAATCTAGCGGTGCTAAGTGCCGCGAGTTAGCGTACCGTAAATGCGCCGTGAACGAACAGCGGTTCGCTTCGGTGAACTCGTCGAACTCGCCGCGCGAAGACGATCGACGATCGTTACGACGCGTCGCGCAAACGGGAGGCAAGATCTTTGCCGACGCACCCGATCCCGAAAACGATCCCCGCCGCTTATTTTCGTTCTTAATCGATGTCGCGCCGCGTGGCTCGTTCTTGCGCTCGTTGACCGGTTGATCGATGCGTATCGTAAACGTTTATTTATAGCGGCCTGTCGCCGGTTATGACGCGAGCGTTCGTAACTAGTTTTCCGATCCACGATCCAGCAAGTATTCGTTTTCGACTGGTTTCTAACGCGAGCACCGAGAAACTCGCCGCCGCGAGTATCCGCTCGCCGATTCATCGACTACCATCGAACGAAACCGTAAGGAGCTCGAGTCGTTCGTGCGGGATCTGCCTGAATTTTCGTCAAATAGTTCGCGAAGTCATCGAGAAAGCGCGATAAACGAATTAAGAGACAAAGCGATCGAGATAAGGCGCGCAGAAACTCGCGGGCGCGATAAACCGAACAGAAGGATCTCGCGCGCGGCTTTCGTCGGGCCCGTAAAACGCTTTCGTCTCGAGCGCGTCGGAGCAAGTCGGAGCGCGAGTATCGGCATAACGCTCGCGAGCGCGTTGCGTAATCTGCTCGAAAAAAGAAAAGCTCGCGTGCACGAGATCACGAACGCGCACACGTGTACGTGCGTATAGGTGGCAAGGTGAACAGCGTGTGGGAGTGTGGCAGTGTGGAACGCGTGGGCGGCGGCACGGCCTGTGAGTCAGCCGGCTCGGAAATACGCGCGCGCGCCCTCTCTCCGCCCATCCCTTCTGTCCACAACAAACAACGACGTCACCCCGGCCACCGATGCGCTCCTGCTCGTTTTTCGCCAATTCGTTGCTACGAACGTCGTCATCGATTTTCCGGACCGCGGCTCCTCGATGACGCGATTCACGAGGAAAAACGAACGACGAGCAGAATGCGCCGTAAAGAAAGAAGCAACAATTATTGCGTGTACTTACTTGGCCGAACGCCAGAGTATTTCGACTTATTTAACGACGGGTCGAATCGTTCGACGTTCGTTGCGATAACGAAATAAATAAATAACCGAATCTTGCTTTCGTCAACCGTATTACCGATTTTACACGGATTTTCGTCCGTAGCGCGTACCGTTAATAACGAGAGTCTATTTTCGCGTCGTCTTTAATCTCTTATTCGAAAGAAGCGGCGGTGGCTCGAATTCATTCGTCAAGGATCGATTCGAGGAGACCCGCTGGTAAACGATGTACCAAAAGCACGCGTTACCGGTTAACTACCGGAACGGTACAACGATTAATATTTTTATTAAGGCACGGTAACGTAACGCGGCGATCTAGAGCGCGCAACCGGTGTTGACAAATTACGCAAGAGGGAGCGAATCATCGTGTTGCCTCGAGCGACGCGGCCGATATTTTCCATCAAGATTTATAATACTTGATCGTTCTCGCGCCGCGTTTCCATTTTCCTATCGCGGACCGGGATACGGACGCGTTTTATTATCTTAGAAAGGAAATATGTATTCGGAGGAGTAGGTTATCGGTCGCGTCGTCGAAACGATTTACGCGGTCGCGACCTATCGACTCGCGTCGCTTCGTATCGTTCGCATCGAATTATCGGCGATCGAACCCCGTGAAAGGCCATATTTTCGCGCGACCGTAATTTCTCGGAGATCTCGCTCGAGCGATTTATCGTCCGATCGTGCGCGCAGCGTGTCTCATCGAGAGCAGATTGCGCGAGATAATCCGTAAGCGCGCGATGAGTCACCGTTAAGTGGCAACCTGCGACGTCCAATTACCCGTAAGGTCACGCCGTTCAACCCCGTACAGCCCATCCAGCGACAGCGTTAATTCGCCAACGAACAACGCGCCGCGCGTTTCTTAATCCCCGGCTCGTTCCATTGTGCGGAGGCTAATGCTGAGAAAATGGAAACAAATTCTCGTTGAATCGTCGCGACAATGGTCCAGCCTCCTTATTACGGCGCACGCGACAATTTCGCGGTTAAATTAGCACCTGGAGACACAGAATGGACTCGGATCGGCCATCCGAGGGTCGGGTGAATCACGGCATCGAGTACGCGCACGGGACCGTTCACATAAATTGTTCTTCGAATTAATAACCGCTCGCTACATATTGTGTCGCGCTTAAGTACGGCTTCCACGCGATACGACCAAACCAGTAGGTACAACCGGGCCAGACCGGTCGGCGAGCGACGCTTACGCTCGCTCCGGTCTGAGTCATATGACCCATCGCGTTTTAAGCGCTTACTATTTCTACGTATATATCGGCATTTCGCGCGTTGGTTGTCCGCCGTACGATCTCGGAATCGAGCGATCTCTCGAAAAGCGATATTTCTACGAAAAACGCTAACGCGCGGAAAAGAAATGTATGTCCCTGGAGAAGGAGGATCGGTCGATCCGTCGACCGATAAAGTAGTAAAGAATTTTTGCAAGAAAATCGGCTACCGAAGTTAGGGAAGTTGGCTGCGTTTTCGGTCTAACCGACGTTGCTCAGAGCCCGTAGCGTATTAATCGCGGGGCGCATTAAAGAAAGTCGTTGTAGCCCCGGGTACAGGATAAATAATTACCACTTAATTAAGGCACTCCGACCGAACATCTGTTTCTCGAGGATATAATCTGCGCTCTATACTCGCGTACATATCATTCCCGTGCTTTTTTCCTCGCTCCTCTCCCTCGAAAATAAAGTCCTGATTTACGAGGTTGATCCGTGCTCGACAAGCGCTACGCCGACACCGCGACGAGGACAAATTGCGCCCGTGTTACTTCTTTTCGCATTATCGCGTGAATTATATTCGAAACTCGCCTCGGGCGCGACAAAACACCCACCGTACACGCGAAAATATTGTTTCTCCTCTTTGAAAACGATGTACGCGATATCGAAACGAATACGATTTAACCTTCGTTTCTTACTATGCCTTTCGATTTTCCGATTTCCGAGCATTATACGAAAACGTACCTCGACTCGTAACTAGCCTCGGCTCGCGAAGAGTCGATACATCCCGTTTCCGCGGCGTTAAACGAGAACGCGCGAATCCGATGTGACGGATATCGGACAGGTTGCACGAGAGGCAGACGCGAGGCGAGGCGAGACGCGTCAACGTGTCGGGTGAATCGATGATCGCGAAGATTCCTCGCCGACGAACACGCACCTGTACCCACACAGATTGTCCGGTTACAGATTATGTACGCGGTCGTCCATATGCTGGTTCGTTCGTTACGAAGCGCTCGTGTCGTAGCTGCAACGCGACACAACGTGGGCAGACGCGCGATTTCATAGCTTCCCACCCACGCGAAACCTATCGAACGTAACGCGACCTCGTTCGCGGTTCGATTAATGCAACGATTCGCGGCAGTTACGCGAGCGTATTTCCTCTAATCTCGTCATCGAGCATTTAACTCGATCGTAATATCGTATCGCGTCGATAGAAATTCGACGAAAAACGTGTCACGATTCGTTTCCGTAAATCGATATCGGGACGTGTTTCGCTTCGAGTTATTGCGCGTCGAACGGTATCGATCGTTGCGGCGATCGGCATCCGAATCGAACGCTCGGTTACACGATAATATTTCGCGTTCCGTTAATGGGGATAGAAATCTCGTTAAAATAGATATCGAACCGGTAGATTCGGAGAGGAAGAAACGAGAATTTTCAGAGGGTTGTTCGTCGAAGGGGCTAATTTTAAGATGGTGGAGGAGGAAGAGGAGGGGCACCAGCGAGAACGAACGAGCGACCGAGCGACCTTCGGATCGTTTGATTCGCAGAGAAACGTGCCTAAGCCTTCCGCTGCGCTGGAGCTAACGAACAAGAAAAAAAATAACTTTTCCTTTATTCCGACTGTTCCACGAGCTTGCAACCGGTCTATTCTCTCTACGAGTGTTCCGTTCGCCTTGAGCCAACCGAAATAGTGCAGACCTTGTCGGAGTAGCGAGCCCGGCCTCGAAAAAACGAGAACCGCGAATAACGATGGTGCTTTCGCGCCGCACGGAATACGAAATATCGAAACACGAATAACGGTCTAACGAACGGATACTTCGATCCAAATACATACATACTCGGAAACTTCGTAAACGTATCCGACGCGCTCGCACCTACATACTTTCTCCGTTAATCGATATTGGTCCGCTCGACAACGAATTTAGCGGAACCGTACGATCGAAATCGTACCACCCAATAATCCGAAATCGATTCTTCGCGACGGATTCGAAACGACGAACGACGCGCGTTACGGGTATTTTTATCGTACCGGCGCGGCGCGGCGAGGCGCGGCGCGGCGCCCGATCGAAAATAACGCTGAAACTAAGGCAAAAAATAATGTCGATCGATGCGAGGCAGGTCCAGTATCGTCGTAGCTGGAACCGCTGGAACGGTTATCGAATCGACGAGATTCCAACAATAAGAAGGTAACCACCGGCCACCGTGGCAGCAGGCCGGTCGGGCGAAACAACCGGGAGAAGCGGTTCGTGTTTATACGGCCGTTTCAACGCCAGCGGAAATTTACAGCCGACGATCGTAAAAACCGGAGATGCATTTATACGCGGGCCGATTTATATGTTTACGGCGTGCGCCCAAAACCACGGAGCGAGAAGGGATTCCTGTCGAACAAGAAAGACGAGACAGAATTATGTATGGACCAACGCGAAAACTGGGTATCGGGCCGGTACGCTCGCCAACGGGAAAGAAAGCCGATTCTCTCCTCTCGCCGGTAAAGCGCGTGTCCAGCCTCTCGCTTCGGTTCCGCCGTCCTTTATTCCGTTGGCCACGTCGTCTCTAACGATCGATGCCGTCCGAGCAGTGGGCTCCGTTCCTCGGGATTACGAAATTCGGCCCTCCTCTGTTCCTAAATGTTCGAATTTCGAAATTTCGCGTCGATATTTCGACCGTTCCCGAAGCGAAAGTTAACGCGATACGCGATGAGCGGAGTAACGGTGGGTCGTAGGGTGTATCGAGCCAGCGCGAATCGCTCTCGCGACGTTAAACGTCGGTTCTTTGTCGGGTCCGCGCGAACGAAGAGCGACGTTCCACTAAATTTCGGGTACAAATATCGCTCAACGACACCGTTAGACACAGCCACCGATGCAACTGTGTCGGATTTCATTGGCAAACGATCTGCACCGGAACGAACCGAGCGACGAACATAACCGCGAAGCGGAGCGTCGACGATTCGAGAGATCCCATGAACAATCGGGTTTCCACGTTCGACACCTTGACCTAGTAATCACCGGTAGCTGGTCTCGCGTCATCGGTCGGACAGACCGGCAGCTCGGCATCGTTTGTTCCTCTTCTTGCGCCCCTCGCCGTCCCAACCGACTCGCGAACCGGGCCGAACTTTATTTTTAAATTTGACGGAATTCCGACGTGCCTAAAAAACAATCGTGACCCAGTCCGCGTCCATTAGTTTGTTATCTTTCGCTGATCGAAGCCGTTCGATTCGATTCCGAAACGAATCGTCGAGAGAAAATATGGTTTTCGACTCGCTCGAACGCGACCCAAGAAGAAACGGTTATCGATACGAAACTCTTCCATAAGGGAACATTACTTTAAGCTGCAAAGTTCCGGACAATACGAAAAAAGTCGAAAGAGAGTCAGGTTCGCGTCAGTGTATCCTACGATTCGAAATCGAAACGGTGAACGACTGGCCCTCTCGTAATCAGATTAGTCTCGAATTATAAACAACGCGATTGGTTCGCCTCCCGGTGCGAACAGAGAACGCGAATCGAGTCTATGGAGAAAAATAATAAAGAAAAATAAATTTATTAGGAGCGTCGCCCGACAGACTTTTCGAGACAGCGACGCGACGAACAACGACGTTCCACCGGACTTTGATTTTTTCGGTTTCGAGATACGATCGCGTGCGCGGTTCGTCAGGATTAACGCAACGAGAGCTATCGCGTTCGGGATGCGACATAGTTGGCTGCGTTATTTTTAATTGCGTCTACTTCTGTCGCGCGGCACAGCTTCGTCGCGACTAAGAATAGTCCACGAGAATTAGAGAGACTTCGGGTCCTCGAAAAAAAAAGAATTTCTTTCGAGCATCGTCGGACCCGTAAAGTCCTTTTAAACGTTTCCAACTTGCGATATCGAGACCGACGGGTTGCCGGAAATTCGTGGAATTTTGATCAAGAACGCGTCGCTTACACGAAATATCGATCGCGACTCGAAACATTGTTGATCGCGAGGTAAACGCCGTGACAGAAACGAAACTCAAACGAAGATAGTGTCGCGCTCGTTAACGATTCCGCTCGTTGTCGCCTCGCGTCGTCCCCTATCATTAAATAATGGAAGGAATGGTGGCGGTAATTAGAATTCGTTGCTCGCCGGTATACCGCCACAGGTATCGTCGTTATTGTCCGACGAGACAAACTGGTCGGTGAACGCCGTTCGGCCACCTGGACCCTAAAAGGCTGATCATTGATTGGGTTCGATCCGCGTGACGCGTTTTACGCGACGATTCCGATCGCGAACGCGAAAGATCGCCGTCATCGAGGATCCGGTTTTCTCCGTCCGCCTAGCCGATCATCTTCGCCAACGATCGCGACCGACTAGCCAACAAAAATTCGCCGCGATTCGAAGTAGTTCGTCGATCGTCCGCACAAAATCGGCCGGGAATCTACCGTTGAATCCAAATCTAGACTAGGCAGGCGCGTAGGCGTTGTCTAATAGCAACGAGATGCGCCTAAGCCGATGCTGCTCCGAGAATTCGGCTTAACTATTTCGGTGCCGGCGATCGCCGTTGAGTCGGCGCTCCGGCCGATTTTTACCGGGATAAAGCAACATCTTTGGTCGCGTCGATCGCCCGTAGTCGTCGTTGTAGCTATGTACCTCGTAACGATATCGTCCGACGATACATCCGTTTATAGACGTTTTACGGGACATACTCGTCTCGTACGCGATATACGAACGCGAAAGCGGCGAGAAATTCACGGAAAAGGACGAATTTTCGGCCAAGACGACCGGTCAATTTATCCGGCATACAGGGCGTAAATCGCGTGCTTTCGGCTAGTCGGAAGCTAATAATCCGGACGCGGAGGCTGACAAAGTCGGACAGGTGCACGGTGAGCATCTTTCTAGTATAGGGAAACGCGTTGTCGCGAGGCGAGAGTCGTCTGTTCCCTCACCGAGACGTCTTTATTTCGAGAGATCTCGCGCGGCTATAACGCGATAACTCAACCACTCAAAAATAATTCATGCGAAGCAACCGGGCCAGGCGAAACAGCCCGGTTATGCCGTTACGACCAGCGAAATTCTTGTCGCTCGTCGTGATCCGCTAAGTCGCTGGCTGCCGGCGTTTCGCGTTCGATAATCCGGCACGGGCCGGCTCTCGCTGTTGCCGGCACCATCCTCGAACAACGCAAGTACGCGCACCCAGATTCCGTAAGTACCGCGATATCGTTACGTCTCTTCCAAACAATTATTTACCGGACGGTTACCGAAATTCGGATAGCTCTTTATTCGAAACGGATAGCGTTTTGGTGGCCGAGCGACAAAAACGTTGGCCGATTCGGCGAGTCATTAAGCGGACGGAACGGTATGCGGCTTCGAGCCGGCACGGACCGAGAAGGATTTGGCGAAACGAGCCAAGTTGCCGAAGACTCGCCACTGTTCGACGGATACTTTTAACATAAACGTTTATGTTTTCTGTTTTAATGATTCGAGACATTTGGCAGCGGATGACAACCGCGAAGTCTACTCGGCCGGTTTTGAATTATCATCGTATCTATACGATGCCCGAACATCGACAGAAATTCCTCGTTACATTGTTCCGTACCATAAATATTCTCGCTGGCCACGCGTACGATTCTTATAGAAATTTCGAACGAAAGACCGCGATAGAACAGGAACCGACGCTAACCAGCTAATAATTCCCCCTGTTTCTCGAATCGTTCCACGCGAACTTTACCTTTTTGTCGCTCCAACGCGATCGAACGACAGTTTCGTCCATAGATGTTTCCGAGATGTTTGAGATTTGAATTTTCGAACGAAACGCTTATGTCCGTTTAATCGAGGATAACGCGCGACCGAAGATTCGATCGTCGGTCGATGATTGGACCGATCGCCGCTGAACGATCTTATCAATAATATTCGCCGCGTACGGTCGCGTACGTTGCGAGCACGCGTCGCGTCGCGTCGCGTCGTGTCGTCGAATTCCGCTATTCGGCGGTGCGGTAAAAACCGCGAACGCGTCCTATTCTCCACCTAGCAGAAACGACTGTGTAGTTAGAAAGAAGAAAGATTATTCGAAACGTCGCGCGTACGCCGTACAAAATATTTATGTAGTGTCGGCAGATTTATTTCGAACGCGAGAAATACACGGCGAAAACGGTGGACGAAATAGCTGCGAGTTGGCTGGTGTACGATCGCGTAATAACTCGGACCGCAAAGGGTTAAATTAGCACGGCCAAGACGGAACCACGATTAAAATGGCGGAAAACGAAGCGAATGGTTGCGTGAAAAGTTCGAGGGAGAAGAGAGAAAGAGAACGAACCGTCGCGTCGCGGCCGCTCGAAACTCGTTAGAACGATATTTCGTTAACGGCTTAACTGGCGTTCGCCGTTACGGAGCGAAAAGGATATCCCCCCGCGAGAACGAACGTTCCTCGAGGAAAACGCGATAAACCCAACGAACCACCGACGCCGCACCGACCAAGTGAACTTATGTATGTACATGCACCGTGTCGCGGCCGTGGTGTTCCCGATTTTCCTCCGACAACGGACGAGAACAATCTAGTAATAGCTAATAAGCCGAAAAAATCAGCACCGTAAACATCTATGGACGAAATGAAGAATACCCGAGAATCTTTGGATCTTCCGACAAACGGTTGATCGTTCAACGATTGGCAGGCGTCCATGCCCGTAAAGTTTTACTAAAATTTGTTATCGCGTTACGAAGCGACGAATACAAAAGCCTTAGTCGCGTTATTACGAGTAAGTACTTCGATTTGGCAGTGGTCAGTTACTTGGCACCAAGTACAACTTCATTTTGGAGGCTCGCGGCGATGCCACGATAGCTTATTACAACGCGACCAATAAACAACGGTTCTTGTTACTTTTGTTCGAAGCGCCATGTTTACAGTGGATACACGGTATTTTGGTTGATTTCGCAGTTCGAAATAGACACCGACGTATGACAGGTTCGTGCAACGCATCGCGTCCGAGACTACCGAACCGAGTTACGGATTTCGAAGAACGGAACGGTCTTGGATTCTACTCCGGGCCGCTTATGCTCGATGCGTATTCTCGGTAAAAGGAATTCGTCCATCAGTTAGGAAACGTTTGCTTTGGCCGTTCCGCGACCGATCTCTGCATCGCGCGACAAATATTACGTTTCGACGAATTCACAGGATCTCGCTTCGTGTACGCTTCTCGCGTACAGACGCCAGTTCATCCGATTGCCAGCTTCGAAGTACGTAAACGCGATTCGCGAACGCCGATCGCGAAATCGTAGGTTCGATCCTTAACTATCTCCGATACTTTCCTTATTGGCGATTAGCTGGAGAGACGGAAGCACGGATACGGGTATCCGGATACAGGAGATCCGGTACAGGAATATACGAGAACCGTAACTACGATAATTGTAAGATCCAGGCTCGGACTGGCCAAGACGAACCGTGAGATTTTCTTTTATTCAAAGAACAGAATAAAAAAGACGATTTGCCTCCTGTGCTCGACTCGAAATCCGTTACGGTTTCGTACTGTGAACGCGTTTCGGAGTCACGAAACGCAAGTAACAGAGACACGACGGACAAGATTTGTCGGCGTAACGTTTAACTGGAACGAGAAAATAAATTTCCACGCGAGACGCATGGCGCGGCTGGTCTCGGTGTCGCGAGATACGACCTAAATATTAATATTATTACGGGGCACGCATTCGCCGCGTCGAGCCTTGTCACGCCACGCCACGCCACGCCACGCCACGCCACACCACATCGTTTCAATAACAATTCGCTCTGTTCGCGGATTAACATAGTTTTCCCGCTGTCCCTCGAACTCGAACGTTTCGCATTCAGCACCGAGTTTCTGCCAAACAACCGACAAGTCGCGGAGAACGCCCGTCTCGGATTTCCCTCGTTTCCATCGTAAATCCAGGCTAATTAACCAAGAGTTCGGTAACCGGTTACACGCTCCGATCAACGATCGCTCGATTACTTGGCGTCGCGTCGTTTCGCTTTCCCGTGCTTCGCGCGAGCCCGAGGCTCTCGAAAGTTCGCAGCAACAGTTCGGAGAACGATTTTATGTAGAATTTTGACCGCGTTCAATTTTCGAAAGAAGCATCGCGCTTTCCCCGTATCAACGTACCGGATAACGGACAACTCGCGATCTCCGCGAGTTCTCACGAATTTCCAACGATTACCAAAAACGTCTATTTATCGTTGCACGAAATTATGCGGCAATTTCGAAAATGAATAACAAGGTCGAAGGACAATACCGAGCGAAGAAACAAGCCGAACGAGGAGAATGGAGAGAAGAACGGCGAGCGCAGATTTTATCGTTGACAGGAAGATATTGGTACAGGTGGAAAGGCGAGCACGCGAACAGGATCATGAATAAATATCGGTTCGATGCGACGCGCAAACGTATGCAAGTTTACGGAAATAGTTTACCCGGAAATCTCTCGGGCGTGTTCGTCTTCTATCTATCTCTGTGGAACAACGCGATAAATTATGTACCGTGTACGAAAAAGTTTGAACGTTGAAAATTGTCCTCTTTTTTCCCACGCGGGCGCGCGATCGATCGATCGATCCCTGATCGGAATCGTGGCCATCGTACGCTTCGAAATCGCGGTAAACGTAAACGGAACGCGACGTGGCGCGGCGTCTCGGTTGGCTCGAAACCACGTGTGTGGTCCGGACAGTACACGCGTCGCCGATGTTCGGAAGCGTAACTTCTTGTCGTGCAGAGACGCGAGCGTTCCGTTTTTCTCGAAGAATTCCAAAATTCCAGGCCATTCGGCGACGAAAAGCCGGCTCCTGCATCGGTCGAAAAGATCGCGTTTCGCCAACGTCCACGAGAATTCGTCCAACGAGCAAAGCAAGAAACGCGCTTGTAATTATCGCGGAGCTTCCCCTCGACTCATCCCCCTCGACCCCGCGGATCCAGCGAATCGATCACTGTCAATTCTTGCTCCTTTCTTTCGTCGAACTATTCGCATCGAACCGTTGCGAAAAAACTGGCCAATTAAGCGACGAGACGATTTATCGCGGTTACCGAACTCTTCTTCGTCCTTTTTACGTTGTAGCCGTTCAATTATTTTTCCGCGTAGCGGAGTTAATCGTTCTGTCTTCGCGTTAACGTCTTGAGTACCGTACGGTTCGTGAGATCGGCCAAAACGGAAACGCGACAAATTTTACGAGCTCGATGGCTATTTTAGCGGTTTCGTTCGCGTGTACGTCGCGAACGCTCGATTCGACACGATCCGATCCGATTCCTTTGACGCGATACGACGCTTAACGACCATGACCTTCGTTTCGTCGAATTTAATCGTCGGAAAAATTAAAAGAACTCTATTAATTACCGATGTTTTAATGTCGATTCATTGGACTCGTATCGACGCGACGGCGGACGGTCAAAAGTTCGATCGGAGAAAGTTTCTCGTTAGATTTTAACGAACGATACCATTTAAACGAGACGGTCGTTCGTCGCGCGACATTCGCCACCGATTCGACCTCGAATTTGAAAACTTTTTCATTCGAGGAAAACCGTGAATCGCTTTCGAAACGGTCAGCCAGGATAAAGTATTTCATAAATATGAACGGTTTCTGGCACGCGCGCGAGTCCAACGAAACAGAAATATCTTTGTTGCGGGTGCAAGCGTGTCTATGTGTCACGCGGCATGCGACACATCGAGTTCGCGAATTTCGCGACAAATAATCAAAAGATTCTTACTCGACTTCGCTTCGGCCAACAAGTTACAAATTTTCTAACATATCACCGAGAAGCTGTTTACTATGTTGGTTATGAAAACGTTTCATAATTGTTTCTTTCTGATAGACGAGTTACCGTAAGCAATTTTGCATCGACGCGACTTCGCTTCTGGATTATTGTTCGATAACGAACGAATCGCGATTCGATTATTTCGAAAGATACGTTGACAAAATATACGCAGATACATTTTAAAAGCGTGTCGTTCTGGTAACGTGTTCGTGGATCAAGTAGATATAAATTATGAGCCGTAGCGAATATTCGGCAACGAAACGTTTACGCGTAATCCACCTAAATTGCGCGTAACAATTTCAGTTTTTCTGTCGTTGTAAGAAACAGACGGTATCACCATCGATACTAATATTTTTTCTTTTTTCCATTTTTTACCGCGGGTGAAAATTGTTGAGGACAAATATTTCACCTCGAGAGGAAAATATTTGAAGGTTTATCAAGGTGTTATTTAATAATAAACAATTCGGTAAATTAAAATGAACAGCGTGTTTCTATTTCGGGCAAGAACACGTTAAACGATACGATGCGTCGACAGGAGGTCGTGCATATCGTGCGCGCGTGTGTGTGCCTTACGGATACAATACAAATTGGTAAGTACTTTTTAAAAAATACAATTTATTTCGACAGCATGGAGAGATTAAAAGGTTAGGTAACACGCAGAAAGAACGATACAAAAGGATATTATCCTATCGATCTGTTTGATCATTCCATCCATCTTGAAATGAACGAACTCTGTATTCTATTATTAGTCCTGAAGTTAACTACATTTTTTTTTCGTAAACGGCACGATAAAAAAGAACATACATTGTACATAATATAAGGGTGTAACGTTTCTGTACAAACGTGTTAGCGAAACGATAAATAATAATTTCAATATTTTCCGTACCACGCGCACGATAAGAGAATTGTACCGATCAATTGTGTATTTAACTTCAAGACCAACGATAAAAAGCAAAGCTCTATAAAATAGCGAAAGACGCGATCGTCGAAGCAGAATTTCTACGAAAATTACCGGTTGACGTTTAATCTCGATTTGATCGGAAACATCGTGAAAGCACGCGGAAACGACTCGATGAACTAATATGAACTAATATGAACTCGCGCGTAAAATATAAAATATAAAATGCAACAAGTAATCCATAAAAATGTCATTTACGTTTATGATACTCCCTAAAACATTTTCCTAAACACAAACCCGGATTGTCCTTACATCCGCTACAGAAATAATTCGTCTCTTTTCTCACGCAACTCGCGAAACACTGTCTACACCTCTTTCTTCTAACTTTGTTATTCAAACCTCTCGGTAACATTTCGGGTAAATGTTCGGACTCGCGATAAGCGAGATGCACGTTTTCCCTGTGATTCTCGAACAACAGACAGTCGATAACGTTCAAACGAAAATCATGAAAATTCAATTTGGTAACCAACGGCGAATACTTATAGTACAGATAGAACGAATTCAGCAACAACATTTCGATCGTGCGTATCCATAACTGAATATACCATTTGAACGTTCTTCTCGAACAAGTATAACACGATAACATGTAATTCCTTTTCGCTACGTTGCTCATCGATTCGTTGTATTTATGCAGGGCGAAAGGTCTCTTAAATTTCTCCTTCCTTTTATTCTCCAACTCTATCATGTCCGCCGTAAACTCGCTGGAAAGAAATAAAACTTCCTTCTCGTCCCTGAATTTACCGATCATAATGTTATCTTTACGACGAGATATCGCCTCGCCTTTGACCAGTCTCGTTTTGATCACATCCTCGCCGTTCGCTTTTCTTAATCCCCGTAACACCGCGGTCGAGTAAGTTTTCGCATCGAGCAACAGTTTGCTAAACGCGAAACTCGAGCAAAAGCGATCGACGAACACCGAATGTCCTTTATGCAAGAAATCCTCGATCAAACGTAGCGCCACTCGGGTCACGTGAGCTTTGCCGCGAACCTCGTCACCGGTTCCGCTTCCAGTTGCGGTTGCGGTTGCGGTTGCGCATGCGCTCGCACCTGCGGTCGCTGTCGCGGTCGACGCTTCGACGCGGACAACCATGCCGGAACTCTCGGTCAAAACATACAGTTTGACGCCGCGTCGGTGTTTCTTCTCTGCGACGTATCGTCGATACGCTGACCTGTCTCTTCCACCGAGCGATATCTCGTTCAAGGACAACTCTTTGTGCGGGTAATAAACTTGTTTCATTTTATCGTTGAAATAATCGATGATCGGTTGAATCTTGCTCGACCGATCGTCGTTGCTTCCGTTCGAGGAAGAGAAACGCAACGAGCGTAGAATATCGTGAAATCTGTTTCTGCTCATGCGTTGAGGGAAACAATGGAAACCAAATAATCGATGCGTGCTCCAGTAGTTTTGCAATTTCGGGCATCTGATGGTACCCATGTGTAACAAGAGGCCCAAAAATGTCTTGAATTCCGTCACGGTCACCTCTTTCCATTGATTGTTGCTTTTCGTTTCCGCGTGTCGGTTCGTCTCCATCGCGATCGTCGAGAAGAAATAGTTATCGAACAACAACTCGAAAAAGTCGTAGGGGTCCGCTCCGTTCGGTGAACTTTGTAAACCCGGCTTGCCGTCGAACGATAATCTTTGAAAATCGCCATCGCACGTCCACTCGTCGACGTCGGCGTCGTCGTCGTTGTTGCCGTCGTCGTCGTCGTCGTTGTCGTCTAGCTCTTCGAACAACTCGTTCAATTCCTCGCTCTCGAAATCGACGTCGCTTTCGTTGTCCGTCTCGTCGAAGGTCGCTTCGCTGTTATCGCGATCGAATTCGTCGTAATGCATGAACACGCTGTCCTGATACTCGGTATCGCTGTCATCGCTGTCTTCCATGGTTAATTTTCGTCTCTTCTGGTTACTTTTCGACGGAAAATCACTAGCCCCCTCGTCGTAGCGTACACGCGAATAGCCAGCGGACGACGACGGTCCTGGACTGTTCATTTCTTCGTTGCAACTTCAAAGTAATATCGATTTTAACGATTATACACGTTTCGCGATCGCTTTCCGTCGTTACGTGCGCTTATTTCTTCGACCGCTTTTCGACTACTGAACGGTTACATCGATTCCGTCCCACGACGCATATGGTGAGTCATCGGTTATGTAGGATAGATAGTGCATGACGCATAGGGTGCGTCGGTGGTTCGGAACAGAGTGAAGTTAACCGCGTATCGCATCTCGATGCATATCGGAACACGAACGTAACGATTGCGTAAAAGTTGTGCCGCTCGAAACGATTTGATCGCCGATAAAACGGAACACCTTTATACGCGAACGTAGAATTGCGTTAACGGCGAGAAAAACGACGTATCGCGAAGCATACGCGATACCTCCTCGAATCGTTACACGTGGAGTCATCTGACAACGCACGAACCAACCGCGAGAAGCGTTCGGTTTTATCGATACCAAGAAGCAACGTTTCAACTGATGTGGGAGGCCCGACTTAACCCCAAAATAGAGTAAACATTTATTTTGGAAAACTGCGCGCGATCGATCGCTGTCGCGTTGCCGTTTGATTCGTAAAAGAAAACACGACGAGGACGATTTGTACTCGACAAATTCTAACATCGTTACCGTAGACAAATTTTAATGACATAATTGAAGCGAACGCGTGTCCCGGATAGTTCCGATACGTCTGTTCGATGTTGGTTAATCGGGATCGTTCGTGCCCGGTAATATCGAACTAAACGGGAACACGCGAGCGAATGACAGCATCGAGAAACAACGGAGTCATTTAAGAAGATCGATGCAAAAAGTCGTACGTGGGAACAGGGGTGTGAAGTAGCCGCGCAAACCATCCATTCTCCTAAGCGTAGGATTTTTAATTTACCAAGATTTTATCACTCACCCGATTGTTAAGGCCCGGTGGGGCCTGAACCGTGGCTCCCGGCTAAATATATTGAATTCCTTTAACACTAAATGCGAAAAAACACCGTTCCGTATCACTTGTCACTGATTAAAGGCCTCGCGATGGCGGCCATGACTGCCGTCCAGCTCCATCTTGTCACGCTGCTCGTCAGATGGCAGAACGATACATATTATTTCAGAGAGAACGTAATAAGCTCTCCATTAAAATATCTACGTTCGCGGTGACTTTATAAACTCTATGCTTTTACGACACGCAACTAAACAATTACGCTAAAAGAATGTATTTTTGCCGCAAAAATGTTGCATCTTTCTTTCAACGATAAAAACTTATTTTAACTTGTGCGTAAAACTATGCGATAAGAAATTTGAGAGAAGAAACATATTTCTTCGAACAAATCGACGTTTTTCTTGATTTATCGAGAGAGCAGCCAAAATAAAATCGATCGTATCAAGTTTAATGCGAGTGCAAATTTTTACCCTCGACCGGTTTAACATTATAGCTAAATTATGCGAGTCCACTTTTGTACTATTCAAATTGACCGCGCTCTCCATTTTCTATCGTCTGGCACGAACATCCGCTCCCGTGTATCAGTACTCAAAGTCGCAAGTAACAAATTACGGTAACAAGTAACGAATTATATAAACCCGTAAAAATGGTGAAAATTATACTAGATATGATCCTCAGGGAGGATCTTCGAAAGATATACGGCAAACCTTTCTGTACGTTCCGTAAGACAACACAAGATAGAAGGATAATTATTAAGGATTCTGGTTCGTTGCAGCACAGAAAGTGAAGTACTTTTGGAAGAAAGGATGGATCGAAATTCCTGAAATTATGGTATTAATACCTCCTTCGATAGTGGGTTTATTCGGAGCAATTTGGCTGATTCGTGCACAAATGGAAGAGAGCAAAAAACTGCCCCGATATTTTAACGATATAACTAGTAAGTTTCTCGCTGTTCTTTTACTAGTGCATCAAATAGGTTAGGTCTTATTGTTATGAAAATATTTAACACTTTGAGACCAGGACTATTTCTGCTGATATACGTTTTCAGCATCCACGGTTCTTCTCACAGAGATTCGATTTAGGTTGTCCGGTCTCATAGAGTTAAATACAATGTCGTGTTAATGCTGCTTACCTATACGTAATTCTCTAACTCGGTTGTATCCTTATCAGCATTCGTTGATTTTAGTTTTCAGACCCGACAATCCTAGAGTCTCAAGAATCAGGACAGACGACCAATTATCGCTGGAACAACTGCCATAAAATAACAAGATCTATACTTTAAAGCAAATAATTTAAACATAGAATCGAAACAATATAGTAAAGTAAGTTAGAACGTGTGCAAATCGCAAGTTCCCTTTTATCTTCTTTCTTGAGAAATAAAACAGATTATTAAGGAGCACGATTGCTTATAGATCAATAAAGCCATTGAAATTTGCAACATTAAAAATATATATATATATATATATATATATATCATAATAATAATATTATGATTTATTTCATTATCCCGCTAACAAAAAGTGTTGTAATAAAACAATTATTATATTATGATCATTTTTGGCAAACACAGGCCTTTAGAATACATAAGACGGATTAGAAAATAATTTCGAAGCGATCACGGATACTCCGTAGAAAGTAGTTTTTTAATAGAAACTTGTTGGAGACCATATAATTAAAATGCAATTAACGTTCTTAATTGACGGTATTAAATTTCTGTCGAAAACCCAGATTACACGATATTTACGGTAGAAAACACGTTAATTACTTAAAATACACAATTTGGAATATGCATGAATCTAAAGAGACCACTATACATACGCGTACTTTCTTTAATTTTAACGCTCGGATGATTCAACGGCAACCACGACGCAGCGTCCTCGTAACACACAAAGTTCAATGAACCAGTCTTGCACGAGTAATTCGAAGGGACAACGTACGTTGGTGAAAATTAACAAGATCACAGGCTTATATTTAGCCTCTTTATCTATGCGAAAAGAGGCATTAGCTGGACGTAACAGGAAAGCGTTGCAGAAGGCTGTAGCTAACGTAATTGTATACACGATGTTACGATTACCAGACCTTTATGCACTAAAATCGATATATTAAACGGTTCCGAGACGGTCAACCCAACGTTTATCGGGAGTAGAACGCGTTCGCGGAAAGATCGTGCGCATACATGAAAATTACATGTCGAGATCAGAAAGAATTTGTTTCTCGGAAGGCAGCCCCTTTCGCCGAAAGGATAAAAGCACGCGTCTCGAACTGGATGGCATTTATCGGCCGACTATTGGCTCCGTTTCTCGGTGACATTTGACCGATACAACGGTACAAATGTCCCATGCATTATGCGATGTACCGAGTCTTCCTGTGCGGTAGAAAGTTCGCACAAGTTTGTTCTGTCGGAACGATAACGTACGTCGTTCATCCCGCGAGCAATGTCCGAGCGTTCGAAGCGTACGAACAAATCCCGCTGATAGGTATTAGCTATAGGTATCGCTCATGGTACAAAATGTACCATGAATGCGCCGTAACGAGCCTCATTGGGAAGGAGCGGGTGATCAGAAGAGAAAAGGGTATAACAACGAAAGAGGACAGAGTAGACAGGATCAACGAAGATAGGCAGTTACAACTACAGCTATTTGTTAGAGCAGCAGGAACAAGGAACGTAGAGATCGGAGATGCGGAAGCGAAGGGAAAGAGAGAGAGAGAGAGAGAGAGAGAGAGAGAGAGAGAGAGAGAGAGAGAGAGAGAGAGAGAGAGAAAACAGACAGGCAGAGAAGTGGCCCGGACCGAAAGAAAACACGGAACGGGCCAAGGTATCGGGGATCGGGGTCAGAAATACACCGTTCGACGAAGGGTGAAGGAAAAGAACGACGACGGTAGAAACGCGTAAAAGAGAAATAGCGAGCAAAATAGGGTGGAAGGGAGCCGGGGTGAGGTAGGGAGAATATATGTATATATCTATATACGTATATACGAGAGAGAAAGAGAAAGAGAGCGAGTGAGGATGTTGAGGAGGCAGCGTGGCGGGGGTTGAGGGAGGAAGCGACGGCAGAGCGGGGGAAAGAGGTAGAGGGACGTTCGCGATACGAACCACCCCTCGGTGGTTTGTCAGTGGTTCAGTCAGCGCTTCGCACCGGCGTCGGTTCTCCGCTGCTCGGGTGACTCGTTTCGGTGAGCCTCGTGCAGATAATCGCGTGGCTGCTGCGAACGTCGACGCGAGATCAATGAGAGAACGTGCGTTCCGCGGGAACGACATCGGCGAGGCCACAGCTGCGATCGTCGACCGCTTCGAATTTTCGATAAAAAGGTGGTTCTCACGGGCTGTACGTTCGATGCCGTTTCGCGTATGAACCAGTGAATCGGCGAGTGTCTCGCGAGAGGTGAGGTCAAGAGGAAACGCAGCAATCGAGGAGAGTAACGTGGACCTGAACGGGTCCTTCGAGTCAACGATCGTGCATGTGTCAGACTTCGCTTCTCAGCTTTTCACCTTGTAAAGCTCTGCCTACGTTCCTGAGGTAAGCGGTCGGTTCCATTGAACGAATATCTCGATCGCCGCCTCCCCTCGTACGATGCCTTCGACGTTCTCATATTTTATGGTTCGTACAACTTTCTTCGAGGTTCATGGTTAAACGATTTATCCGTCGCGAGACGTTGGGCCCGCGTAAAGCGGATCTTTCGAAGATTAATCGAGCGATACTTTATTCAGAAATTTCGTTATCGACGAGCGCCGACAATTTCGGAAGAAATGTCATAAAACTGATTTAAAAGCCGAAGAGAATCGTCGATAACTGATGTTGTCCGAAAGCGAGGGGTGCAGATTTTAATTTAACCATACCCGTCTCTGCGAAACACTCTGAGCGTAACGACTAATAACGAGCCTTTCCCGACCCAACAACCGATCAATTATGCCCTTCCGTTGATTCGCGCGTCCTTTCGCGCGAAACGCTCCCTTCTAAATTGCCTATTTCGAGGCTCGATCGGACCATTAGTTTTAATAATTCCTAGCCGACGAACGCACCGCTGCGCCTCGCACAGTGAGAAACGCGCGTTCGTTAATAACGACGCGACGCTACACGACACAACGAACGTATTTCGGGAAGCGAAACTTCTTCGGTGAAAAAGTTTTCCCATTGTGACAGGATTTCTCGACGTGTTCATTGATCGCGCGTTCTATCGCAATCTGATCCTCGGTCCGATCATTACCGACGCAATCAACCTCTAACGCGATCGCGTGTCCTTTCTGTTGCTGAATCGCGATACCGCTCGAATATCCGCGTTACAACGCGCCAGCCTTTTCGTTACGTTCGTCCTATTTTTGCGCGTCAATTATTTTTCGCTCGTGTTCGTCGCGAAACGTATATATCGAACGAGCACGATATACACACAGGATACCCTATATAGAATAGGTTTCTTATTAATTTTTTCCAGTAAAATTTTAGTTATTCCCCAACGCGGAGCCACTATCGTCAATACGTTATACCGATGGTATCTTAATCGTTCGTTAGAACGATTACGGTTTCAAATCGTATATAACGCGTAACTTTTATCGTTAGAATGCGGTATACATCCAAGAAACGCGACAGCGATTGCTTGGTTGTTCGTTAACGGTATTCGTTAATAAACGCGCGTGGCTAATAGTATTCGAACGAAAACGATATCCGCATTTACGGACATTCGTTAATATGGAATTCGATGCGCGTAGACCTTAAGAATCGTATTTGTAGATTCTCGAACAAATCGTATAATACAATCGGTCGTTCGTTCGATCGCGCTTCATACATAGGCCCGTCGATATTTTCGTTGATTCGCTCGCTATTCACCGGTATTACCTGGCCGTATTCGGCTGCGTGAATTTGGACCGTGGCCAAAAATGTGGAACGCCATGGCTGTTGCTCGTAGATGTGCACTAGACACAGCTGTTAACCCGACTTGTTGCACCGTCGACCGTCGGCCGTCGGCCGTCGAACAAACAGAACCACGTTGCCTTATGCACCTTGTTGATCGGCCATCCTGAATTAACCGTTTTCGCTCGAACGGTCGACCACCGTTTGTAAGAATTTGTCACGAGCGTTTTTATCTTTTTAACGCGTTCGCTGCCGCGTTATTCGCCGATATCGGGAATTCGCAAGTACGCAGACACAGCTTCTCAAAGTTTTATGGGTCGAGACTAGGGTGACCGTTTATTTTCACGGTGAATTTATTAGAAAGATAAAGGTTGATAATAAAAACTTGCAATCGATATTTACGCGTAGTCCATCGATTCGCTAGAAAGAGCAAACCTTAATTCGAACTCGCGACATTCATATTTTATCGAAAACCGAGTTTATTTATTCACGGTTCGTTTCAAACGAATACGAAAACAAACGATATCAGTCGGTGCAGTCGGTAGTTGCGTATTTTATTTTAACGAATATTTCGTTTCGAGTCGAAAAGTTGTTCGCGTGTACGGCAAATAATATTATCGAAAACGAACCTGGACAATAATTTTCTGAAAATGGTACTTCCGTTACTTTCTTAATCAATTCTTTTCCAAGCGAAAATTCCAAAATCCGGAAGACCGAAAAAAAATCTTTAAAATTTTGACGCGCGATACGACTAAAATAAAAAGTGTTTGGATAACGGGTATGGAAGAAAATCATTCGTCCGGGCTTAAATAACCCACGCGATCGTCTTGATTGGCACAATTAAAGTGGCCGCAGTTCGTTACAATAACAATATGCGAGGATGCGATTATTAAGTTTTATTAAATTTAAGCTTTCGTTTCTTTTTCACGTTGGTAGATCGTAAATAATTGCCCTAAGAAGATTATATTGCATTTACCTTGGCAAGATTTCTTTCTGTTCCTCGAAAGGTAAAAGCTTGTTTATCCGTTGGTAACAATGTTTTTTCTTTACGACATTAAAATTCCGTGATCATCCGTTTTTAATTTCTACTTCGTCCCGTGGTACGAATAAAACCGACGACGAAATCTCAAATCGAACTGTCGCGTCATTCGATGATGTACTTTTAATAGTAAAGATTTCTCGCTGTATCCTCGCGGCTCGTTCGAAAACGCGAGCATATAGGTATACCTATACGTACATAGAGTCGCACGAAAAGCGCATCGGCCCGTGAATCGCGTTCAAACAGTCATTGTCGATCGAGAAAAGAGAACGTACGAACGTATAAGGAAAAAAACTAGACGGGGCTGCATACTCGCGAAATGCTTTCGTAACGCAGAAAGTAAGTACCTACCTACCGGCGAACAATCGCTGAGCATTCGCATTGAAAATGAGTCTGAAAAGGCACGGGCGTTAACAAACGGACGAACGTACCTACATACACGTACCTACCGCGTTCGCTTCGACATTCGAGCAGCCGTAGCTCTCGAGTTTTTAATTAAGAATGCCACTCGTCGAAATAACCGCGCGAAAAATTTATCGTCGAACAACATTGACCGATAACTGAGAAGTTCTCGTTCAAAAGGCGGAGAAGAACGCGTCGTCCTATCGTTTAGATATGGACGAACAGAGAGAAAATAAACTTCGGCTCCTGTAAACGAAACGCCACGCAATATCGAATACGTACGTAGCCGTTGTATCCTCTGGAATCTCGTTGGACAACACGTTACGCGAATTTGATAACTCCTTCGCGCGTCCACTGGTTCGCTTCCTTCCGGTGCAGGAACCTGATAACCGTATTTAATGCCGGGTCCATTAGTATGCCGATACCAATCGGTAACGACACACCGGTAATCATAGAAATTAACATCCTTCTTCCGCTCGATTTTGTGCGTAAGCCCGAAACTGTACGCCGGGATTCACAGAATGTATCGACTCGCAGAAAAAGAGGTACGAAAGGAGTTGGATCGAGTTCGCGCGAGCATCCCTCTTCTCGACGATCGGCGAACAATCTCGGCATAACTTACTCTCGTTCTCTCTTCCTCGTTTCGCCGTGGATACTTGGATCGATCAGACGAACTCGACGAAGACGATAAAGCTCGACGATCGTCGGTACGATAATAATTATAGCGGTTGAAAGCGCTATACGCGCGGCCCACGATCGGTTCGATGATCGACGCTAACGACGATGAAACGTTGCGTCGCTCGAGCGCAGCCAATTCGATTCCGATAATTAAACTCGGTTTAGCGAAACACGCGATTCTTTTATTGGCTCGTACGCGTCGTCGCGACGTGTCAATTAATTTCGACCACGGGATAGAACGGGATGAATCGTGTTTTGTATCGATGAAAGTATCGATGAGCGGTCGATCTGATCATCTTGTATCGACCCGAAGAAGGAGGTCTACCTTGAAATTCCACTTAGAGAGAAGGTTTGTCCGCCAGAAATAGTTAAAAAGTAAAGCCCGACGTAACGAGACACGAGTGGCAATTATTATAGAATAACTGGTTGATCGGCAGAGACTTTCCTGCGGGATAGATCCTTCCCGTTTCGTGGCAGCTCGCCACTGCGCCGCGGAGACGACCGGCTAATTTCTCGAGTTCAAGATGCAAAACGGATAATAGTTAATTCCCGGTGCGGAATTTACGAGCTCGTTCATTCCCGATAACCTGGATGGATAAGCTGGTCGCGTCGAATCGATTTCCCGCCACGTGCTCTCCATCCCGGCTAGTTTTCGAATCGTGGCACGGTCTTCGCGACAAAAGATGCAAATAATTATTTACTATTTTATAATCCGCGACTTCGGAGACGGCCGATCGTAGAAGCGCCTATGCCGACAGACGACCGAGCATGTTCATCGAACAGTCTGTACTCCCCACGAACGTTTACGTGCCGTATTTACGCGCCGAAATGCGACGTTTCGACATCGACTCCGATTAGCGAGTTAAGAGTTCCGAGTGGAAGATCGCGAAACAACCGATCGAAACGATGCCGTTGAAATTAAACGACTTCCTCCCTGGTTACTTTCCAGGCTATTAAACCGTATTTCTTGTTAAATATACACACCGATCGATCGTGCGTTTTATTTATAGGGGAAGTTCCATGCCGCGCAACCGGTGTTCAAGAAACTCGTTAGCCATTATCTTGAGCGAATAATCTTGAAAATATGTAATTCAATTGGCAAGCAACGCACGCACCAGATATCCGGTAAATGTATATCGATTTCTTCTCGTAATCGAGGGATAGTATTCTTTCGCGTGTTCCGTACTCGAACGCGTTCGGTCTGGATCGTTATTGAACATTTATACACGCGTACGTATGTAGATCGGAAAGTTACTCGAGAAGCACGAGAGCCTCTTCTTGCGACGAAGCGATTTTTATATTAATTTCGATTACGATAAAATTTCATTGAAATAGCTCGTTACAATTTTTATCGGGAATCAGAGAAAATACAATCGACGTAACCAATTCTTTTTTTAATCGACGACGAGAATAATTCTGACCGATGGAGTTTTATACGTCCTAATTCCTAGACTCGTGCATCCCCCCCGCACAAACAAGTCAGAGTTTCGCGTTTACAATCGACGTAGCTAGATAGAATTTTTGCACCGTTTTATATTTTGCCGTTGAAAATTTCACGGTAAATACCCGTGATAAGCCGGCCGTTCCTCGTCAGCGAAGAATTGTCGCGTCTCTTTAAGATACCGCTAGTTACAAAAGCGACAACGAGCCACGAACGCGCGCTGACCGGACCGCATCTTAACGAGGTGTCGGCCGAAGTTCAGCCGACATGCGATAAACCGACCTATCTCGCTCGGCTAATAAAGACCGTAAGTGTAGCACACCGGCTGTTAGACGGTAAAGGACTCGCGCGTTTGGTAACCCCGTGGCCAATGAACCGTGAAACTCGCACCGCTGCAAAACAGATTATAAATAAGCGAATAGGTTCTTTTAAAGGAAACTCGCCAATCGAAATACGTATAGTTTCAGTTGGATACGGTTTCTTGATAGATATTTGTAATTTCATATCTTTCGATCGGTAATGATCAATCGGTAACGATGAACCGCGTATGTGCGATCTTGTAGACGAAAAGTTTTTTATCTAAAAGATTTCTTCGTATTTACGAATGAAGCAAGAATTAATTTAAAAATTAACTTCATATCCATTAATACATATATCGTGTCGCGTTGGAAAAGTGCTAACGCGTTTAGCTAAAATTAGCAAAGAAACGCGATTACCGATCACGACGCGATAAAATGTCGGAATTTGGCGACTCGCTACGGCCAAAGGCTTTGGGATCGAACGAAACACGAAAGAATCGCGACAATTCGATGAAGAAGCATCCTCGTGAGGGATTCGGGGGCGCAACGCGCGTGATAAGTGTCGTATGAAAAGTAACGGAGGGACTAAAGTGGCCGAGAGGGGAAATGCCCGAAGCGATCCATACGGCTTGGCAGGGGATAAGGAGAAAATTTATTCAGGAATCCCTGTTGCTCGTTTGGCCGTTGGTGCTTCGGTAAACTCTCGTTCGTCTCTGTTCGAGCGAACGCGCCTCGATACGTGTCGCGTCCTTTCGCGTGGTCCCTTTCGGACATGTCATCTTCTTTCGCCGCTTGTCGATTCGCGACCGTTCGAAATGAAATTTTCAACGAAAATCGGCGCGATTTTGTGCGCGTTATTTCGTTCGGACCGTTCGGAGTACGCGTTCGGTCGGGCGTTCGCGGTCCACTCGGTATCGAGACTCGGTACGATTCGTATCGAGCAAGTGGTACGACTCGGCGATAGTCGGACCAAGTAGATCCGCCCGCGAGAACCGTTCGAAACCGAATCACTGCGTACGCTCGATCAACGGCAAACAAACACGGTCGTTCAAAGGCTCCTCGAACCGTCGAACGTTCGAATAAACTATTGCCGTTAATTCACGAAGATAGCCGCATTCGACAGCTTTAACGTAATAATCTATGATCGGTGGTATCGATAGTATACATATGTTTGTATACCGAAACAACTGTTCGAAGGGCTGTAAAGCGCAATTACGGCGCGTTCCGCGTCCTTTTATGCAAGAGTATACTTTTGAAAATCGGCCGATACATCGATACTCGGTCGAAAAAGACTCGAAAGCAATCTACGTTGTTCGTAGTATCGTCGAAAAAGCAGCTACATCGTATCGTTCTGTACGAAACAAGCTCTAGCCAACTCCTAGCACCGATAGGGGTCAAGTTATTTCGCGAATGAAATTTTCCCGTCCACGTAAACAACGAGTGGCCATTCTTTTACGTCCTATTCATTTTTCGAGTCAATTTGTCGCGCCAAGCGCTCGGCCGTTCGCGGTTTCTTTAACCACCGAGTTAAAGGAACGATAAAAAAAAAAAAATAGACAATAACACTCGGATAGTCGTTGGCCACGATGCATGTCGCAGATAAAGTTGAACACGAGAGAAGGGCACGGTTCGCGATTGTTTACCGTAAAGTCCGCGGCACGATTCGCTTGAACGCGACAATGCAAAGAATCGAGAACTCGAGACAACGCGTAAAATTTCAAGTTGGCATCGCGTTTACGACGACACCGGTCGCGATCCGCCGGCTCGACTTTGTTTCGTCCGTCTGCCCGATACGATTAAATCGAGAACGAAGGGAAACGCCGCTGGAAATTTTCAACGGTTCTATTATTTACCCGTTAACGAAAGTGGGTCG
The DNA here is from genome assembly GCA_947623535.1 of Coelioxys conoideus. Lineage (NCBI taxonomy): Eukaryota > Metazoa > Arthropoda > Insecta > Hymenoptera > Megachilidae > Coelioxys > Coelioxys conoideus. Next base: position 218,406 of record OX392456.1, on the reverse strand, counting down.
GTAACGCCCGGAATACGTAGCTCGAAGAGCGCGACGCGAACTTTTTAGGAAACTGTGTGAAACCGTGTCGGAATTGTTCTACGGCTTTTCGAGACGAAAGATATTCGCGCGCTCCGCCGCCGCGCCGTCACGACGATTTATTATAAACGCGAACTTTGTCCGACGGACAAGGCGAAATTTACCGAGACTGCAGGCTGGTTAGATCGAGTGACCGTAGAAAAAACGGTCTCGCTACTTCGATTTTATTAGGTAATCGTGCGCGCTCTACTATTCCTGGCAAACGAAATGAAGAGAAAAGAAACGACAGAGCGTTTGCGCGCGAATAGATCCACGCGTTCGTTAATAAGCGTTCCCCCGGTTATGCGAGGATCGCGCGTACAAAGGAGTAATTTACGCGTACGAAATACCTGTCCCGACAAACATTTGCCCGATCGATTTTTACGTAATAACTCTTTCGTTCACGTAACAGGCGAGCCAGGTTTAAAACGACACGCGCGGACAAAAGAATTGTCCGGACGATCGTTACCGTCATAATGCGTAGCTATTGTACGAATTCGTTCCCTCGCGGAATCGAGTTCTCTCGTTACGCGCCACCAGAGACAAGCCGATTTACGTTCGAGACAAAATTTTGTATACGCGGGATAATTGCGCTCCTCTCCGTTGCACAATGGACCAGCCTGTTCGAAAAGATACGACCCCCTGTCGTCGTCTGCTCGCAACGATCGGGATATTTCTACTGTCGGTGTGGCATGGAAACGCGAAAGGCTTCCAACCGACTTCTATCGAACGACCCCTGTCGAATTATCGTCGCGCGTTCGCGAAGGTTATCGACAAACGTTTCGATCGATCACTGGCCGCCTCGATCGAAAACGACCGAGACGATTTCTTTCGAAAAGATCGTACGCGCCCGTTCCGGTTACAGGCTCGAATTGTAAAATGGCAAACTCGTCGATGTACCGTGCAATTCCATCCAACGTATACACGCGTATTGTTTATACGGAGACTGGGGCAATTAACGCGCATCCGCCCCGACATATTGGAATAATTTTGTTTCGTTCGCTGCGCGGATAATCTATAGAGGCACAATTATCGATGCTACGCCGAAACATCGCTTTCGCTAATTTCAATAATTAACTGAGCCGCGGTTTCTGACGCAAAGCGATTCGAATAATTCATCGGGCGACCTTCCGCCAGCAATCGACTTCCGTCTCTTCTCGTTGTTTATTCCTTATCGTTTTATGACTTACGAAATGCCGACGATTTCCAAGAATCGATAAGAAGCAACGCTTTGCATATTCCCGCAAAACCTATTCGACTTATTGTCCCATCTTCTCGCGTCTCGTCGGTTTAACGGTCGTTGCGACGCGACCGACTCGACGCCCGAGTCGATGTCTGGACGGATAAACGTCGAATTTTCTTGAAAAGGGAACTCCGTGAATAAGGAAAACGTTGTTTCCATTGTCGAATCGAGATTCGCCGATTTTCACCAGCGAACCGGGACCGGACCTGTTTCTTTTGAAAGGCGATCGAGAACGTTATCAATCATTCGCCGAAATATCTCGGCGAACTTTGCCGAGTCGAAGCTCTTTCGAAGGTTTTTCCTTTTTCGCTTCGCGTATATCGACGTCGAAAGAGAACAGTTGCCCGTTCTACTTACCTGGCATCCTTTCCTGTTTTCTACGGGACCCACTAAAAACTTATACAATAAACCCGCGTCGTTTTTCTACGTTCGCCCGTTTAACGCTCTTTTTTCAGCAACGTCATCGAATTCTCCGTTTCGCGGTGGTTTCGCTTCGCGGAACTTCGCGGAAGCGTTTTTCTCCGAAAGAAGTCATGCCGATAAAAATTTAATACGCCCGGCATCGGATCACCATTCGTTTCGCTTACTTACGTATCTGGCCGAGAATCCGGCTACGGCGATGTTATTAGTTATTTCGGAAACGAAGCTTGTCGACCGGAATAGAAATAGGAATCGGTGGATACGTAACAACGAATAACGTTGCGGCACGACGTGTCGCGTATCCTCGTACGTTTCCCCGCGTTGCGGTAGAAATTCGCGCAGTAGGCAACACGAACACGAAAATATTTGATTTCGCGTTGTGGCGCGGTTCGTGCTCGTTGTTCGAATCGAACGAACGAACGAACGATTCGAGTTAAGTATTCGTGCGTATCGATGTTTTTCTCTTCGCGTACATACGCGGACGGATTTGCCGTGAAACGAATGCGGCGCTCTTTAAAACGATACACGAGAGAAACGTTTAATCGAATTCGACGACGCGCGCGGTTAAAACGCGACGAAATTTTCAACGGTCGAGCGTTGCCGTATCGCGCAATTTTGACGAAACATCGGTAGCGGCGCGTATTCGTTCTCGTAATCCATCGGTGCACTCAACCATCGAGTTTGACGCGCGTATCTTTCACGGTTGTTCGCGCGCGGTCGTTTGGCTCCGATCGAATCGACGAATCGTAACTTCGAACGGAATTTCTCGAAACGGCGGAATCGGTTCAAAGCCGAATATCTACGACGTCGTATCGTTCGAAATTGAAAGCGGAGTCGCGTACGCGGCCGTTACTCGACTAACGATATCGGCTCGATTCGCGATAGTTCGAGCGATAAAAGGAAAGCTTTGATTACAGCTGGAGGCGTGCGGCCGACTTCTGTGCTGCGTGCAGAGGCTGTACAGAAGCGGAAGTGCAGTGGAAGAGTCCGAGCAACGGATCAACCGAGGTCGCAGAGGGGCACAAGCGGGCCCCGAGCTGGAGGGGCCCTCGGGCTCGGAGGATGGCATCCTGCCAATACCGGTCAGCCCGAGCCCCGCGTCTACGTCATCGCAGGAGGACGCCTGCAAACCACCACCGAGGAATTGTTACCGTTTGGTTATGCTCGGTAGCGCGAGGGTCGGCAAGACCGCCATTGTGGCACGGTAATTCTTTCGATTACGATTCACCCGTTATTTCTCGCGAACATTTCAAATTGTAACGCGATTCTCGAAATATCCCGTATAGCGGCCGCTATACCCTCCTTAAGGGAAACGCGGCACGATTTATCTTCTTTCTGCGCGATTATTGCGGGCAGCGATATAAATGACCGGTTTCTAGGTGGTGCGGCAATATATTCCGGTTATCGTAGAAGCCCGGTTGTTTGCATAGTTTGCTACATATTTTTTCGTTTCGGTCAGAGGGAGAGATAGCGGGGTTCCCCGTCGGGCAGTGAAAGTCGCGATTCGACCGTTAGCCGATACCGCGTAAGTCTTCGGAGACTGCAAGGCTAATCGGACGTCGGCGAATTTAAGCGAGACAACCTATCGTCGCTCGAGGATCAACGAACTACCAGCGATTATCTCCGCAAGAAGATAAAAATTTCGATGATAGAAAGTGCGTAGCGAGAGACGAATCGTTGCGTAGTCTCTGTCGTCGAATTAGGGGATCCTCGATTCGCGAGAATTTATGCGGAGAATCTTCCCGCCGTAACCGAACGTTCCGTAACGAACATTCGCTGATCCTCCTCGGCCACGGCATTACATTTAGAGGGTATCGATTGTCCCGTTGAACCCAACGGGAAAGTTCGCGTCGAACGACGACCGAGTTCACGACCTAGAATTAAATGACGCGGTTTCGAACATCGATTTTAAGGGTCGCCGGGATCGATTCGATGCAAAGCCGATGAGAATTTCCGATCCGTTTTCGAAAATGGAGCGCGCTTTTATCGGCGATACTATCGCCCACGACCTTGTACTTGTCGACGATCACCGCGATCCTTCTTGTTCCTCGAATCACCTTCGAAGAATGCCCCTGATCCATTTTGAATCCCGCAGCCCCACGATAGGATAAAAATACGGCTCGAAAACTGTTCGACGTTCGTTTTTCGGCTAAAGAAAATCGCGTCATCGATTCGAAACGAAGATGTTTAACCGAGTTACGGTGCTCTGCCCTGTTAAAAAGCTTCGTTTTTCGCGGCTTATACGCTCTATCCCCGATAAAAGGACTAAAAGAAATCGCGTAACGTTTCAAAGTCCGTGAAAAAAAATGGGAAAATCGGAAAACTTGTCCGATACATAGAGAGAATTTAACGGTCAGAGGCGGCAACGATAGTCGGTTGACCAACGGCAACGAAACACCCACCGTGAACGGCTGCTAAACGCGTCGGTTCGTTTCCGGCAGAAAACCAAAAAGCTTTTAACGGACGAAGATATTTTTAAGCCGGAGAGAGAAAACGGCGCGACGGGACGCGAGAGGGAAACGGGTCACCGAGTCGCTAAATTCTGTATCGAACGTTTCTCGAAAATCTCGTCGATTAAATCGAAAACGTCGGAGAATAAGGAGCCGCGCGAGCGCTACGCGACTCGTCGAGCTCGTTAACTGCTTTCGTAGACAATGCACGGCCTTCATCGACCGTCTCGCGATCCGCGTTCGGATTTCGACCAAACTTCTCGACTCGACGATAATAACCAAAATAGATATAACGCGGTTGGCATTGTCTGTCTCCTCGTTTACGCGCTTCGCGAATCGGTTCGTTAATGGATTCGGCGAGGAGTTTCGCGTCAAATTTCCCGGTGATTCGATCGCGCATCAGGCTGTTCGAGCGTGTTACGAACGTGGCCAATTTTCTCGGCAAACTTTATTTGGCCGGTACAGAATCGCCGGTCGGTCAACGAGTCCACCGACAAAACCACTACACCTGTTTCTGTCGTTATTTCACGACTATTCTCGAACAAACTCTCGCCGCGCCGTTGCGTGGACACCCGTAGCGAAAAGCTTGCAATTATCTCCGCGGAATCGTTGGATCGCGCGTGAACGTTTCGGGACGTTCGTTTAAGACGGGTAACTACGAAATTATCGAAGATCGCGATCGTAATTGATCGTCGATCGAAATAACGCTCGAGTTTTACATATTTATTTCCGTGCGAGATATCGCGATACGCGATGGACGGTGGATTTTCTGCCGAAGGGGAACTATTGTCTTAGATTGCAGCGAACAGTCGATTTCTTCCTGGTTTTTCTTTTTTAACGATAGATGGCTAAAACAATTTTAGATCGACGTTGTCGGCATTAGTCCCGGCAGTGTAACCCGTTTCTATAGAGTTATATCGAGATCGCTGAAGCGCGGGGACGCGCGTCAAATAGAAAAGAAATCGCTTTATGTTCAGATTTCTGTCCAACAAATTCGAGGAAAGTTACACGCCGACGATCGAGGACTTTCATCGAAAGCTCTACAGGATCAGAGGAGAGGTCCATCAGCTTGATCTACTGGACACGAGCGGGAACCATCCGTTTCCCGCCATGCGACGATTATCCTTCCTAACAGGTAAATCCGTTAATTCGATCATTGACCGGATCGGTCCGACAAACGAATACGCGGCTTAACGATAACGCGCGACCGTGCCGTGGCCGCGATGCACGGATTTCCAAATATTCCAAACTTTTCGATGTTTACGGGTAACGAGAAAATACGTATTCGTTTATCCGTGCACAACGTCGGCATATACGGTAAAATAAGGAACGAAGAGAACGAGGCATTCGTCGAACCAACCGTCTGTTTTCGAAACGCTAAGATGTCTGTTGGTCCGTACACGACGAGCCAAGATCCGCTTCCGCAACTTGTTGAGCAGCCGTTCTTCCATCTAGCCCGGTAACTTCGTTTCCGTGGAGTTTCTAACCAACCGAGAAAGAAAGAGAGAGAAAGGTCGCGGTCTCGATATCGAGCGAGATATCGATCGAACAGCGGAACTCGACGGCGCGGCGTGGCGCAACGCGGCGTTTTAGAGCGTTAGAGAACGCTCGTCGGACGGATAGGCACTATGCGTGGATAGCAGGATAAAAAAATCGAAAGCGACGGTAACATCGAATCCGTATCCACGCTCGAGCGGTAATGGTCGGTGAGCGGCACGCTTTTGCCGATTCTCCGCGATTTTGCTAATCGAGCCGAGAATCGCGAAACAACCTCCGAAAATATCTACGATCACCGTTCGCGCTAGTCGATGATAAAGACGAAATATTACGTTCGGTGCCGGATCGCGAAGTTTCTAGGCACAACGTTCGCAACTAGCTATTTAGACGCGCATACTTGTCGAGTTCGATGAACGCGATACCAATTGGAAAACTGTCACGAGGCATCCTCGAGCAAAACGATAGATTCGGGATATCCGCTTCTCGCGTTCTCTTCCGGAAAAACGTATTTGCATCGGCCATGACGCACGAGACAACAGCGCGTACGCGTGTTTCGCGTACCAGCGTATTGATCATTCGGTTTACGAAACAGACGCGTGCCTCGCGTGTGCTCCCGTACGCCGTACAACCATCCTGCGAACGTATCCGCATCCTCGGTTCGATACCGCGAATTATTCGATCGAACGATCATTCCGGGATTAATTGTTTTAAACGTTTATCCAATTCCGTATTACCTGCGTGAACGTAACGTGTTTTTCGTGTTTGCAACGACTTTGCTTCGGTTTCGAATCAAAACGATCGATCGTGATCGAAGGATCGTTCCAACTATAATCGTGAACGAAGCCACTATAATCGTGAGAGCAACAATTCGTTATTAATATTATCGCGCGCCCTTCGCCGGTACGGTAGAACAAATTTTCGGCTCGCAGATACGACGATATTTATCCTTTTAATCGTTTCGCTCCTGCGTGATTAATGAAACGTTGCGTTATAACCGCGCGATTATCTCCTACTTGAAATACCTACCCAAGACGCCGAAGTTACTCCGCTTCTTAATAAATTTTCGTAACTATCGCGTTCCAACTAATTATTCGCGTCAACGAGTGCGCGCGCTCGCTCGCCTAATAAATGACATTTAACAAAACCGCGAATAACAGCGCAATTTACAAGGTCGACCCACGCTCCGATTAAACGCTTCTGCCGTTGTCGACGAACGAATTTCTTCGAAAGTATTCTCCCGCATTCAGTGTATTCGGTCTACGTTTCGTCAAATAGCCGATACCGGACTTCGCGGTAGAATATCCTTCGTCTTCGATTCGCTTCTCGTAACGCGAGACCCCAGGAAATACAGGAGATGCGAGCACGTATCTCGAGATACGTAGCGATAGAGAGATACGTAATACGTAGCGGCGTAAGGATCGCGAGCGGCATCGAATCCAGCGCCAATTAATCGAACGCGATTCAATTTCGATACGGTTCTAATTCTTTCGATTCGATCCGATCCGATCCGATCCGATCCGATCCAATCCGATTCGTTCGTTCGTTCGTTGCCTCGTACTTCCTTGTACTTGCTGCGGATAGGACGCGCCAAGCTCGTCCGGATAGTCGGCGTGGTGCTTAGTTATTTTTCTGCGACGAATCGCGTTGTATACGAAGCCGAGAACAAAAGAAATCTCCGTACCTTCATAAAATTCGTTACAGGAAGAATCGTTCGTTTCATAGAACAGAAATATTTCGAGACCTATCGACTTGCCTCGTTTATCGTTGTGCCTCGTTCGCCAAAGTTCGACAAGTAGTTCTCGACCGTTCCAACCACGTAACGCGAATCGAGTACGCGCGCTTGAATATTTTCCGAAGGCAAAGGCGTAGAGAATTTCTTAAACCGACGACAAAATGAACTTATCTACTTTGATAAATGGAACATAAAAAGTTTGATAGGATTCGGGGATGTAAAGGTATCGCGAAGTAGCGCGTATAGTATATCGGTTTGAAATTTAGAGCTTCGTAAAGATGATTATGTAGAGCTTTTAGCGATCGGTTGTCGCTCGTAACAAACAGCACCGCGTGTACGTATGTATCCCGTTACTATGCAACGAACGATGTCGGCATACAAAAACTTTGAAACAATTTTATTTTCTCTATTGCCAAATAGGATCGTGAAACGACGTTCACGTTACGCCGCGCCGCCGCGGGTACGAAATCGCGAACTTTACGAACGCGACTATCGGCGAAATGCGTACACGCGTCTTACGTTGTATCGAGGCACGCGTATGCACGTATATTCCGATATTTCTATATCCCTATGTGGAATCGGTGGTAAAATTTGTATATCGCCGGTATATAAATTTTTTCTATTAATAATCAAAGTTCGTTTTTCTCGCGATACAAATACGAGATAAAGTTCGTTCGGTAAAACTCGACCGTCGATTATTAATCCGCAAAGTGGACCGTCTCGATCGAGCGGAATAACCAACATCGATGAAAAATATACGGTACCCTTTGGAACCACCGAACGAACTGGTCGAATAGTTTCAAGCGACGAATTATCGCGTCGAAAGCGCGAGAAAGCGGTCGTTGCTGCAGAGATATCGAACGGGACAAAGGCAAACGCTTTTTACCGGATCCGGTTCCCTTCCTCCGTGAAAAATTTCATCCCTCCGAGTTCTAGGAGCGTTACGAGGCTCGCGGACCTCCTCTCGCGATGCGAATATCCACGGAACGACGCTATTCGATGCTGTTCCACGCGAATAGACGGCTGCTGTGCAAAATAGGAGAAAAAAGGAAGTCGGTTATTAAGTCCGTCGAGTCTCTTACACGGACCGACATCGAGATTACGTTGCCGGAATAAGCCGTTATTAAAGCCGGTTCTCGCGCTATCGTTCGTATCGGAGAAGCTCCGTCGTTTCTAATAATACGTCGTCGAGCCTCGAATAAACAGATTTTTATAATCAATTCTACGTATCTATACATATATTATCGATTCGAGTATTTCGCTGTTTCTCGACGATAATATTCGATGCGAGAAAATAGGTAACCAAGTACTTAGATGCTTACCTACCTGGTACGCGATCAATGAGTACGAATATTTGCAAATAATAATATTAGAAGCGTCGAACGAGTATCGCGGAATTAGCGACTTCGACTCGATACTTCGTCTCTGACTCGTCGAGTTTCGAGTCGACCCTCGGCCTCGACCTCGACTTCGTACACTTTGCGTAGGAAACATCGATCGATAGCGAGAAATTCTGTGCACGGGGGAAAATTCGACGCGTCGGGAGCGAGACGGATCGAAGGATCCTTTTCGTGGAGAGAAAACGAGAGAGAATCGAGGAAGGTTCGAAAAGGATCCCTTTCGAAATGCCGCGACGCGGATTTCAGTAAAATGAAATCTCCGTTTAAATCAATTCCCCCAATGTCTCTCGCGATTATTCGAGCTCTTTCCCTTTTCTCGTACTTTGGTCCGTTCTCGCTTCGCTCCAACCTCTCGATCGATCATAATTATCTCCGCCCTTTCTCCTAATTACTCGCGATAAGATTTCCTTTTAATTAACTTAACAGCTAGGCGTTTCGTTAAACGGGTCTCTTTTCTGTCCTCTCCTCTCCTATTCCCCTTTATCCGTAAATGAATTACGAATTCCGTGCACCTTCCACTCCGACCGGATTCGCCCAACGTCTCGATCGCGAGGAGTTCGCGTTGCGCTCATCTACCGGACAAAGTCCACGGAGAATTCCGTTACATCCGAGCTAAGGAAAAAGATCGACGAACGTTTCAAGATGAATAAAGTGCCGAGAGAATGGTCGCTAGAAAGCGCCTCGAACGAGCGAACGCGTATTTTCGTTATTGCGGTAAAAAGAATTTGCTCGAGATATAAGCTATAATTCGTAAGACGAAGTTGATCCGGTGATTCGGTGAAAAGGGGACGATATCGCGACGCGTTGCCGTAGCAGACTAGGCTACGCTCCTCCGGTCCGGAAATCGTTCTAGCAGGTTATTCGACAAAACTAACTCGAATAAAGGGAATCGACGCGGCGACTCGGACGTAAACACCAACAACGGTGTTTCCGACGCCTCCTTCGCAACTATTCGCAAACAGATAGGAAGAACGGAGGCCGTGGTCCGATTCGAAGGGCTCTCGAGAGAACTTATTGTTCGCCGACGATCTGTTCCGCAACGTCGAATCGTGCTAACTTTACGGTCAACTCGAGAACGGAGCCTGCTCGATTTCCAAAGTAGCGATAACGATTTCCTCCTTGCCAGCAACCAGCTAGCGGTCCATTCGCTTTTACCTGCATCGCCGCAATCGGTTCGACGTTCGTCCAGCCGAGACAAACTCGATCGATAGAAATTTAAACAAACGGATCAATCGCGACGCTAGCCTCCTCGACGTTATCGTCGCACCGAGTAAAAGTTGTTCGGTCCTTGATAGACTTCTCGACGCCCGGTCGAGAATCCTCTCAATGACTATCGCTCGGACGAAAGTTTCCTTTGGATTTACATAAACGAGCTTTCGTACACCGACGAGTCTTGTCCGCGCGATTATAGAGGAAACACACTCGATGGAATATTTACCGACCTCGGCTCGCGTTCCCCACGATCCATCCCAGTCGCGTACATTCATTTTCTTTCGTAAAATGCGCGCTTCCTTCATCGTCGAAGGAGGACCAGAAATAAGACGACCGACATTCCTCGTTGAAACGTTCCGAACGCGAAAGAAAATTCTGCTACGAATCGATACGAATTCGCGGAAATGCGCGGAAAGGGAACGTACTCGAACTTCGAAGAATATTTCAGGATTCAACGACGCGACGTCCTGTCATAAACAGAATCCGTCGCGCTTCCTTTTCTCTTGCCGCGAATGTTCGCCGCGTTCGGATTAAAAACTACCTAATTCCGCCTAACGCCACCCGTCGGTAATCGCATCGAGCGTAAATCCTGAAAATCGTATACGTAGATGTCCAAAGTATTATATTTTAGAGACGCGAGCCGCGTCATAAATTTCCACAACAGGTAGATCGCTATTCGTAGCGGACAAACGTAATATCGGTGAAAGAGGAATCGATCTATCGCGGTGTAGCTTATGATATGAAACAATCCACTCCGTGAGACGATAAGGTAGGAAATTTTATTCGTTTCGACACGATTCTCCGGGTGCCGTAAAAATTTATGGTATCGAGCAGTTATTCCTAACGGAACAGGTTGCAACGTTTCGAGCGAGCCTCGCGAAACTTTGACCGACACGAGTACTTAATGAGATTCCAAATACATTTGCATGAGAATGAACAACTCGTAAAAGACAAAACGATCGTCGGGATAAAGCAGAAAAATACTTAACGATCGTTTTTTGCCCGCGTATTACAACGCTTTATATTTAAAATTGTTTGACCGTTATGCATGTACTTTTTTGTAAAAGTTGCGAAATTTTTTACGCGACGATCGATAACGAATATGCAATTTTTTTTTTTTTACCTGCGACAAACCTTTCTGTTCGCCGCGAGAAATCGATCTTCGTATCGACGTTCTCGCGAAACGAAAATTTCGTTCCATCGATTTTCATGGTCGTTTAAAGATAGTTTTGTGATATAGGAGATCTGTTCGTGGTGGTGTTCAGTTTGGATTGTCGGGAATCTTTCGAAGAGGCCATCAGACTGCGAGAATCGATCCTGGAAACTAAAGTTAGCGCAACTCAGAGCGCCACGAAGAGCAGAAGCAAGAGTCACTTCAATTTGAAGGTTCCTATGGTCATCGTCGGGAATAAATGCGATAAGGATGTTAAGTACGTGCATCGTATATTATCCGGATCGGTCCATATCGATTCTACGGAATGATGATACCATTTCGCTGCGATTCGTCACGCTGCGAAACTCCGAAACTGCGTCGACAATTTTCTTACAGAAATAAACTCTTCTTCCAACGATCTTCGGTTTAAAACCGTTGCGTCGAACGCCCGTAGTCGACCGTAATAACCTGCGATCGATTAACGAGGTACGATAACACTGGCCAAAGTAGTGGTTCATCGTAGCGAAAGGGTGAATCGATAAAATTTCTTAACTAATTCATTTATTAGCTATTTAAACGCGCCGCCGCTAACTTTCTATTTACTCTATACCGATTTACGATCTCGACGAATACGCGGTGAGAGGATGAATCGCGTGATTATGCTCTTATCGGAAAGGAGACGCATCCTTGTAACTGTTATCTCGAGCAAACTGGAAATAACTTTACTACCTAATTATACTCTCGACCAACGTATCGGCTGTTTCGATCGAAACGTAATTCGCGGTCGGTTAATTCGTTGGTATTTTATTAAAAATTGTTGGAAGGTCGGCTATCGGGACGAAAGATTTTTTCTTTTTCTTTCCAGCGACTTATCGATCTAAGCCACGTAGAAACGCAGGTATACAAAACAACGTCTTGAAATACGAGAAAATTGAAATATACGTCTCGATATAATACACAGATACTATTAGAACGATTAGACAGTGTTCGATCGTGCGAAATTTGTAGGAAACGTTTGTTTGCGCAACGTAGAAAAGACGACGAATATGTTCGGTATGTTCACAGAACAGTTACGATAGAAGAAGCGGAAGAATATTGCAACAGTCAGGACGATTGCTGCGTTTTCGTGGAGGCTTCCGCGAAGAGGAACTATCACGTCGAGGAGCTTTTTTATCAACTTTTCGTGGTGGCTGGCTTACCTCTCGAAATGGCACCGAATCATCACCGAAAGGTTCCCCTCACTTTCGGCTCTCCCACGATGTTACCACCGTCGCAAGTAAGTCCCTCTCGAACGGTCATTCAGCTTGTTAAATCTCGGACAAGGAAATATACGGACCACGGTCATTATTATTCGAAAACTATCCGGCAAACGAATAACTTCGAAACTTACCGATTTGCGTGAACATTTAATCTAAACTCTTTGGCGTGTTCAAGGTTAATTACCTATCACGGTGACCGCGAACGGCCACCATTACGAAGTTAACCCGTTCATAGTCGAATCCACGGTGTCGCGTATCACGATATTGATTTTTTTTAATTATGGGACGCGATTTGTTAATTATCGCACCTCCCCGCGTATAAGCGGAGAAATCTTCTATTAAAAACACGCGAAAGAACGAGGCAGACGATAGGGCGAGTCGAAGGATGGCGGCGCCATTTCGGTTGGGGGCTAAAACTCGTTCATTTCACGCTTCTTGGCCAAGAAATTCAACAACGGCGTGGCGGCGTCGGCGTCGTCGTCGTCGTCGTCGTCGTCGTCGTCGTCGTCGTCGTCGTCGTCGTTGTCGTCGTCGTCGTCGTCGTTGTCGTCGTCGTCGTTGTCGTCGTCGTCATCATCGTTGCCGGGGAAAACGCTTTAGATGTCACCGTGGCGGCAAAAACGGAGCGAGAGACGAACGGAGGAGCAAACGGGATAGAAAACGTAAATAACCCTCGAAAATTTTGAAACGCGATAATTGGACAATTCGTGAGCACGGCTTAGGGACGCGTTAAACCGTCGAAACGGTCCGATATTTTTCCTTGGGAATACCCGTGGAAACGTCTGAAAAGAGCGACAATCTGTTTCCAGCCAAGGCACAAAGCGACCCTGAGCATAAAACGGCGGCTGAGCGACGCCTGCGGCGTCGTGGCGCCCAATGTGCGTCGGCCCAGCATAAGGACAGATCTGATGATCATGAGGACGAAAACGTGTTCCCTGGCCGCGGGAAACGAAAACAATGCACCGGGATCAAGAATCACTCTGAGATCCTCCGACGCCAGGAAGACATGCTCCATTCAGTGATATAGTCGGTAGTTTTCTCGATAATAATAATCGGACTCGAAACGATGGGTCGGGACATTCGTCTTCGAAGACGATCTTCGCTCAGCGATTACGCTACTCTCGACTCTCGACACCGATCGACATCGCCGCGTCGCCTCATCGGACACCAAAACATTTATAACGGACAAATTATTACCTCTGTTCGAATAAATAAGTATCGAGCCGCGTACTGGGTGATTCGAAACAACTTATCGACAATTATCTATGTATACTTAGAACGGATTGCAGCATATTTTCCCAAAAACCTGTCTGTTCGCGAAATTTCGATTTCTTCGCAAATATTCTCCTTGAACCGATTCACCGAACGTCGTAATTATATAATAATACGCGGCATCAAAGTAATTTCGTCGTCAATACGATGCAGGACACGAAAGATCTTACTATTCGCTTAAAGCGGATATTTATTTTCGAAAATCCTACGATAACTGTCACGATATATTATATTATCGTCGCTATCGAACAATATCGTTAATAATTTATAAACATTTATTGGCTCGTCTTCGAATCACCCCGTACATAAATATCTGTCTTTTCTAAGTGACCGCGGTCGAGCAGCTAACCTTCGACGCGAGAACGGACGGAATCGGACGAAGAAGAGAAAGAAATGTATATTTAAATTAAAATAAGATATATATACATATATGCCTTTTCTATGCGGCATTTAATTACGAAGGTATAGCGAACTGTACAGTGATAATGAACGTTCAGGGGATAGGATCGTTAAAATACGTGTACATCGCGTGTTTTTTGCGGAAGCGGCAAAGGATAGGAGCGGTCGCAAGCGAGGATCGTCGCAAAAGGAAAAAGATGAAACATTTAAAAATCGACCACGCTGCTCGCCTTAATTAATTAAAGGAATAGTTCTAGCATAGCGTCCCCGAAGTAATATATAAATATTATTAAAGTAAGGCGCAATCGAGGATCGGTTGTCAGACTAATTAACCGGCAACGATCGACGCGGAAAAGTTTGCCGTAATTCTTATGATCGAAACGAAGGAAAGATACGTTTTTCCCGATCGTTTCCGGAGCTTGCGAGAATATTTTAAGAACAGTCGACCATTTATAATTTTGAGTTAAACGGTTCCTCGCAACGACGTTTCTGAATCGAGCAATCGAATTGCACAGGGACCATTGTCACGAAAATTATCGTCACGCGTTTCATTAACATATACCACGTTACAGTTCTATCGATAGAGATCCATGAAAACGAATCCAATCGCCCGGATCTTGACGCATCTTCTCATTTCTCTGACTAACCTGCTTGAAATTTTAGCCGCCGCTCGATATTCGTTAAAAACGCACGAACCAAGAAAGGCTGATGCTTCGTATCCACTCGTATGCTTTGCAACAAGAAAGCAATTTCGGTGTTAACAAGGGTTAATAGCGAATCAGAAAGAGATTTCGATTAAATTACGTGTCCTGGAAGTAGGACAGCTCCGTAGGGGGAGGAACGGAATCTGGCGTCTTACGATACAGAAAGTTCTGCCGTAGATCCCGAAATGTACCTACAACGTACGGCGTAGAATGTAGATAATAGAATATAGAAAATAGGGAATACTTTGCTTTCTCTTGCAAATTGTATGCGTGGACGTGATGGATTCCGTCCCTCCCTGCCCCATTTAAAGCCTCTTTCTATATCGCGACCAATAAAACCGATGATCGCGAGTCAACTAAACTAAATCAGAATGTATCGTTCTATCAAAGAGGGAACGTTAGGTTATCAAATTTCCGCTTTAATCGGATCCCAGTGTCCAAAAAATACGTAGGTATAACTCGTGGAACTTGTTTTGTTAATATTTTTTTAACAAACAACGAGCGACGCCTAAAATGTTATTCGGAATAATGAACTTGACAATGTGTATCGTCGTATGGCAAGTTCTGACGCGGTTGGATCCATTCTCGCGCGGTTTTACTTTTAGACTTCATCTAAGAAGAATTTTCGTCGAATTTAAATCGTTCCGAGCGTTTGCCGAAATGGTCGACTGACCGCACAATTTAAATTCCGTGCAAGCACGATCGTCGAGCCAATGCGAACCAAATTCCGTATATGTGTATATATAAATATATATGTATATATGTGTATATATAAATATATATGTGTATATGTGTATATATAAATATATACATATATACATATATATGTATAGCTAATTTTTTCGTTCGTACGAAACGAAATAACGCACAACGTTCGATGCGTTTACCGAGTTTCACGAAGCCTCCACACGCTTCGAGTATCGCTCGAATTTGAAATTTTTCGACGATTTTCGATTCCTTCCATGCGCGTATCAGTCGGAACATTTCGATCTAAAACAAATTTAAACAATTCGAATTCCATTGTCGAGTCGCGGTTTAACGGTTTCCTTCGTTCATTTTCCGTTGTCGAAATATTTTTTTTCTTTTCAGATTATTATTTTCCGCGTGCTAAACAGCGTTCGCATTAATCTCGGCAGTGTCTCGATATGCGTGCTATTCGAAAGTCGGAAGCGAACAACAATTACTGTAACGACCGAAACCTGTGCGAGAGTCGCTTTTCCTCGCGAAACTCGCCCCCAATTTTCGGACCAAAAGCGCATTCCGTTTTCTTATAATAAACGCATAAGCGATATAAAAAAATAAAGAAAAACGTGTGTTTTCGTTGCCGATTATTCGTAAGATAGATACGCAGAGCATTCGAAGAAAGATGTGGACGACGGAAAAACTGCACGAGAAATTGTATCTGCTAAACGAAATCTACAAGTACTTAACTACTTTTCGATCGAGAACATGACGATGCTCCCGTGCTACTTTCGCGAGTCGAAGTTCACGGATGCTCGACTTCCGAAACGCGCGGCACGAGCCACGCGACCACTCGACGGATTAACGAAAGAATTACGCTCGTTGAAGATATCCTATATAAATACATGTACACGCGGATAAATATTAGAAGCAAACGATAGGAAACGACCGAGTTTTCGATCATTCGGTAGCGAAACGAATTTTCATAAATAATCCCTCGTTACTCGATAGAGCTACTCGTTTCATCGACAACACGGACATCCGCTAGTCGTTCGTAACTGATGCACCGTTCGAACAGTCTAGTCGATCGGGCGGCTTTGAATCGCTGGAATATCGAAATGGCAAAGAACAGTTTTGTTATCCTCGACGGTTATTTCTCGCCCGGCAATTTCAGTATGAACGAGCAGAGAAAGATCACCGGCAATCACGGCATTTCTCGAAGGAACGAGTCACAGCGGGGTAATATTGGACACGCGCGTACGATACTGGTCAACTACGAGGAAATGTAGCGCGCATTTAAAACGCGCGTAAAATTCGCGGTACCGCTTTCTGTTTACGAGGTCGAAGAGTAAGGGTAATTTTCGAGCCAACGCCCCCAACAACGTAATGAAAAGACATTTTTACAGAACTCCCAGCAGATTAATTAATCCGAACCGTTGGCAGGGATGAAAGGAACTCGTCTGCAGGTTTCCCGAGAGTCCTAGGGCGAGGTCAATTACTCGATTAACGAGTTAATTAATTTCCTACCCGCCACGCTTCCGTTTCATCCCCATTTCGTTCCTCCTTTTTTTTTAAATGCGCCATACTACCAACGCAGCTTCTAAATAAACATCAAAGGCACCAAGACTTTTTGGAAATTTTGTAAAACGCTCGTCTCGTCGTTTAAACGAAGATAATGCGGTACTCCGCGATATCGAATATTCGCGATAAAGAGAAGCATCTACGTTCCTGCGCGTTCTACGTGGCCTCGGTTTAAAGAGAAATTTCAAATTTCTCGCAGATCTGTACTGTATAACAGCGAAACGCGCGATCGAATCGAAGTGTCTCCGCGTTTCCAGACTATTATTATCGCTCGTAACAAGAAACGATCATTCGTTGTATCCCGTTTTAATCGTCATCCGCTATAACGAACCTTTTCGCGTCTAATCGAGAACAGAATCGAACTACGTCGAGGGGCCACTATCGCTCGAGGTACCATTTATATTTCTTTGGAATCTACAGTTTTCCTGCCGAGTGTCTTCACGATCTTTTCGGGCCGGTAAAACGGATTGCACGCGGCCGTTGCAAACGCGATCGTCGTATCGGATTTCGATTCGATTCGCGATTATAATTAGCGTAAATCGAATAAATGAGCATCGCCGAGGTACGGTGGATTCGACGAACTTATTCGGTGGCCTCCGAGGAAGTTCCGTCTCTACCGCGACACGGCTTAAATTCGTTCGAAACGAGGCTCGTTAATTGACCTTTTTGCCATTACGGATTCACGACGGCCCGTCGTAATCGAGAGAAAGTTTAAGCGTCGCCTTGAACTTTCGAGGGACAAAGCGAGCTTATAAACGATGCGCGTGTATGCATGCAGATATAATGTATACACATAGTTATACAATATATGTGTATATATATAAATGGATATGTTTGAAAATTAAACATCCAGTAATCTACGTACATGTTCCGTCGATAAACGTACGCACGGCGATTTATCTACACGCGATCCTTCGAATTCGAAGCACGTATTAAAAGAGCCAACTACCGTAGCTCCCGGATACTATAAACCAGGCGGCAGGACACTTTATTCCGGATAAAAAATCCTCCATCGATTTCTTAACCGGACAAATCATTCGCTCTGTTTTTATTTGACAAAGATCTTTGCGATCGAGGAACCTCGACTACTTCGACGCGACTTTAGAAAAATTATCAAGGTAATCTTGTAACTGGAAAGAACCAGCGTGTTACGGAAAAGTCGAATTTTTAGTGAAAAATTCAAAGTATCGAGGTTCGAGAAAGCGGAACTCATTCGAAGCAGTTTCAGTAAAGAGGACGAGGGTGACCACGAAATTCCAGTCTCGCGGAATGTTTAATTAAACTCCGTCAAGAACTCTAAGAATTTCGGACGAGGCGTCACAAAGCTCGTACATCATGCGAGTGACTCCGCTATCGTCGGAACCGTAATATCGAGAACATACAACAGTTCGTTCGCGAACCTGCCACGTAATTAAATCTAATTTTTCTTGGTACTGCTTTAATTAAAAGGCTCGTCGCCGCTGTGACCCGCGGCCAGTACACTCGGTACGCGTATCCGTTTTTTCATAAGCGCGCGTGATTCGTCATAAAACTTGGACGTCCATAAATTAACCGGATCGAGGAATTGAACTTCACCGTTCGCGAATCGCGTGCAGAACGCGATCCCGTCGCGATGCAAATAAATTTACTTTATGCCGCATAATTAGATTACCCTGTTGCTAGTAATATCGAGCTCGTTATCGAGTTCGTTAACGAATCGCAAAATACATAGGTTTTTGTACAAAGATGTTCCTGAAATTTGCTTACAATTAGTTACAGTTAGAATAAGATAATACTCGTGTCGTAGCTGTTTACTCCTTGTATATTGCCGCGGCAACTATTTTTCTGGAGAATTCGAACAATCGGTTCCAAGAGACAGTGAACGATCTGCGAAATACGGGATATCAGAAACGTTAGATTTCGTTTTAACGTATGGTAAGTCGAGGTCGGTTCGTTGTTCCAACGAATCGTTGCCGTGACAATCGCCAACGGTGCTATAACGCGGAAGATATATCTTGTGCAACGCTGACTTTTAACCGCGAGCGAACGAGTGGCAACATTTCGCAGCCGTTGAAATTCTTTGCTTCTGTACAGCGTGGCTGTAACGCGTCGGAAAGTCGACAAATTAGCGTTCTGTTTACGTATACGTGAAACGAGATCCGGAACTTCCTATCGGTATCGAATATAAAATTTTCAGCTGCAATTACACGTCCTAAACCCACGATCAAATATATATATTTCAATTCGAACACGCGAAAAATATATCGATCGATATCATTTCATTGAATAATAAAATATATAATATATGTAGATTCGCATTTTTATCGTATTTCTGAAATGATTTGCAGATCGAACGAATGAATTTGAACAATATGGAAATGACGCACAATACCTTCATAATACATATATACATATGAATACATTTTTTACTTTTTATTTTTGTTAATCACGTGCCAGATTAGATTACTTTTTATCGATTCAATTTCGCGATCGTCGAATGAGCAATAAGAACTGTATAAAAAAAGTTTCTCTCGAAAAAGAAAAGAGAACAAAAGATTTCGGAAATGTATCGTTTTAATTTATCCCGCTTTTGGTTCAAAGTATAACATAGGTGGAAAGAACAAAGTCCCGAAAAAATCGACAATCACGAATCGTGAATTTGGACTCGGTCAGACATAAAACGTACAGACACGCGACTGGTCGGATACGCGCGAGCTACACTATCGACCTCTCGAGCCATCGACGTAGCCACAACCTCGTAAAAAACGCGCAAGCGTATTATCCACCGACTACAGCAAACGACAGGCCGTTCGGCCATGATCGAAGTAATTTTATCGGGCGCGTTTAGAATACGATAAATCGAGCAAAAATTTATTAGCTTATGAACCACCGACACGAGTCGCGCGTCATTCGTCAGGCTCGTGATAGAAATTGTTGTTCGTGCGTGATAATGAAGCATGTAGTATAAAACGATCGCGCGTGTAGGCTATACCGGAGTAACGAAGTTAAACAGTCAGCACGTGAGTTTCGCTGTTAGTCGTTGGTCGTCGGTGACCATCGGCGACTGTGTGTCGTTCGTCGAACTAAGTCGTAGACACGAACCGTTTCGAATGTGGTACTGTGGCACCGGTCAATTACCGGTTTCGCGTTAGTGAGTAAAACCTTTACACAATTCCCTGTGACAACAATTTCACTTCGATAGTTGCTCGATTATCGCATTTGTTATGGTGGTTAGATGCGAGTTTCGCTTATCGACGATGATAATCGAGTCGATAGAAGCGTTTTTATGGATACCATACAGTTGGCTTTCAATAATTCTAAAGATGTAACGACCTTGAATCGATTTTCAATTTGCCAAGTTTCGATCTTTGAAATAATTGCAACGCATTTCGTTTCGACCCTATCGGTATATCGATGCGAACATTGTTACACCGTCGATACATCGAGTCGAATAATTTGAATTTGGTTATCTCGCGTTTATAATATTTCATTGTGATAATCGTATTGTAATTAATTCATAAGAAAACTGAGATTCGCGTATAAACGCATGTATATGCGTATGTTTATAGGGGCTTTTATCGATAATACCATTGAAACTCATACCTAACGAAGTATTTCCTAATTTGTCAATACGAATCGTTCGAAAACGATGGGCGGCGGAGCACGTAATTCGGGCGTTTTTACCTACGAATCGCTGGTCCACGCGATATCCGGAGCTGCCGTATGTAACGATGAATTACAGAAACTTTCGGGTTAATCTACTAAAACGGGTTATCTTTTCATTAATATCGATGTCTATTGTCAAACAGGGTAGCGTCGTTGCTATGACAACATTCTTCCCTTTGGATACGGTGCGAAGTCGACTACAACGTGAGTAGACATTATAATAAACAAAAATAAAGAGTGCGTTACGTATATGTATTGTTTCAGTAATCGTCGTATTTTAAATGTCCGATTAGAATACAATACAACTGTGTATGAAAAAAAAATTATATTAACCTATACACCATTGCGCGATGAAATTATGTCTGAAATATCTGCATTAGGTCACGTGAAAGCACTTTTTTATCGGATATATTGTGTTCCCGTGTACACATTTATTCGGGATTGTAGCATATATCTCGCATAGTACACATTAATGCGAATTGACGAGCTGTTAAAATATTTTAAAATCGTTTTAAACAATTTATCCGCGAGTCCAGGATATTTGCATTTTTTTAGTTATTTTCACTATGAATCAATAATCTTATTATTTTCTTTTTTTGTACAGTGGAAGAGGATCATCGATCCAAGAGTACGCTTGCAACAATACGTGAGCTGGTAGAGAAAGAAGGAATGTACGTATTATCTCTTAATTGACATAAATTCAGCTTACACGATAAAAGCATATGTTACTATACGTACTAAAACACGTATTAGAAAGAATGAAAAAATTCTCTACTAATGTTTGTTTCTCTTGCGATAGATGGACATTGTACAGAGGAATGGTGCCTGTTCTTCAGAGCCTCTGTGCTAGTAATTTTGTTTACTTTTACACATTCCATGGTTTAAAGATGCTGAAAGCTAAGAAAAATCAAACGGCTAGTAACGATTTGCTGTTTGCGTCGATAGCAGGTGTAATTAATGTCCTGTTGACGACACCATTATGGGTAGTAAATACGAGGCTGAAAATGAGAGGAGTGGAACAGGTTCAAGAACGAAATAATAACGATTATAATACATTGTTCGGTATGTCAGAAAAAGGTCTCAAAGTCTGAAGCGTTAAGTCAATACATTGTACTATACGTATAGATGAACGTCGATTATCATTGAAATTCAGTTTACATAAGAATTTTTTTATCTTACGCTGAAAGAAGTAGTGGTATTAATCTCCGTCTTATTACATTCGATCAATGATGCATATAATATTGGCATCGACTGCTTGTACAATGAATCATTGTATAAAAATAAAGATATTTTGTTTCAGATGGACTTATACATATATGGAAATATGAAGGTCCAGGAAAACTTTGGTCAGGAACTTTACCCAGTTTGATGTTGATTACAAATCCAGCCATTCAGTTCATGACTTACGAAACTATTAAAAGAAAAGTTACCACGTCTTTGCGTAATTCACAACCACCTGCATGGATGTTTTTCGCGATCGGTGCCGTAGCTAAAGCGATAGCCACTGCGTTCACTTATCCGTTACAATTAGTTCAAACGAAATTAAGAGTACGTGTATACAAATTCTTATTACATATTTGTGAATATTGTTATGGTACGACTTAATCGTTGTTTACTGTTTTCAGCATGGTCATAAATATCCAAATCTACCCCCAGACGCTGGTGCCTTGGAAATTCTCTTTTACATATTAAAGTTAGTACGCGTGATCTTTTTATCGTAACGTGTCGTAAGTGTTACAGAATTTGATACGCATTCGTCTTTACAGAAAACAAGGTATAGGAGCATTGTACAAGGGAATGGAGGCGAAATTGTTACAAACTATTTTAACAGCGGCGTTAATGTTTCTGACGTACGAGAAAATCTCAAGATTTGTTTTTCGTATTTTGTTACACAGACCAGTAATAAGATAGATACCTCTTACACACTGAACAGTATTATTCGACAAAGTGTTATTTATCGCGATAGAATAATACATAAATATGCGTAATATATATCGCGAGGGGAATTTTATTTAATGTAATATATCATGCAGACCCGAATAAATGGAAACGATATAATTATATCGTTGAACTCAAAGAATCGAGTATTTTTATTATTCAAAGTTTATTCGAATAGAGAGTACGAAAGGACGCTCGAACGTTCGACGAGTTAGCGTTGAAATTTCTGATAAACTTCTTTTGTTTGACCACGAAAGCGTCAAATTGCAGAATAGATTCAAAATGTTTCGCTTCGTTGCGTATAGTTAGAAAATGTGAACTCAAGCACCGAAAATACTGGCGAACCTCAAGATAACGAGCCTACGGTTTCAGTCTCGATTCAATCTCAAATCGACCGATTCTACATCGCCTGTTTCACGGCCGCGAATAGCGAATTCAACATGGAACGATAAACCGGCCGAACGCGTATACTCCGTTGATCGGTATAGTTTAGCATCGAAGAAGATTGAGCGTAAATCCAAAAGAACGATCTTGAAGTTTTGGAAGAAGCTGAAGCTACGTAAAAGCTCGAAAGCGCAGTTAGAACCTGTCTCGAGCGCGTCGCTGATTCCCACGTAGGTTTCTATATGTACACATACGTTCTGGTAAAGATGTATTCTCGTATACGACTCGAATCAATACATGTTACGCTCTCAGGTGGAATGTTAGTCATGTCGAAGATAAGATGAGCGAAAAATCTCAACGTGGTATCCACGACACGACGATCACGACGACTACGACGACGACGACGACGACGGCGCCGACGATGATACCACTGGCCAAACGATTCCCAACTCCGCGGGCGAATCCGCAAAATCGTACACCAAAGCCACAAATAACTTACGATTATGATGCCGCCATTAGTCAACCGGATGTACCGAATTTTCTCGATTTTAAGAAGGTTGGTCGTAGCACGATGATTAGTGGAGTTCCTCTTAAAAAGAGACCCATAAAGACTCGCGTAAGATGTCGAATTATGTCAAGGAAGAATTTTCAGAAAAGATTTCAGACATTCAGGCCGAAATCAACTGCCGAAAAGCATGCGAAAGTACGATCACTTAATTGCAAGAACGCGAAATACACGAAAAACGCGATTGCCCCGTTTGCCACATCGAAAGAAGAAAGAGATATTGTTAAAGAAGAGAGTGTTACCGATAATGATACAATAAGTGTTGATGATTTGTCGGTTCCCCAGAAGGTGTGCCGACTTATCTTTAAATTTCATTGCTATTTTACATGTTTGTACAGGAGACTCCGTTACATTGCATTAGACGGAGCTAAAACATAACGCGTGATAGTACAATGAATAACTGTAGAAACACATCGTTATACCACGCGTAAAGATCCTAACGTTCGCCGATTATAAAACGCATGACAATTTTGTAGATGTTTGTACGCTACCGATGATGTAACATCGTCGCTGTAACGAATGAAAATAATCGAGAACCCATTGAACCGGCAATGTAACGAGTGTTTATCGAAATTCTATGTCTCCCCGTATCTTCTCGAATTTTGTTAGAATAGCAAAAATCTCGATAGATTCTAAAGTTAAAATATTTAACAGATTATTTTGTACGCAGAACGGCGAAAGAGCGGACGAAAAAATTGTTTTTTGTAAGGAGGCCAAGAAAGAAGCAGTCGAAAACATCGATGATAATCAACTCGCGGGAAAAAAAATAAACGATAGACAATACGATTGTGACAGTAGCGCGGCAAAAGCACCGATTATTCGACTCAAAGGCAGCAAAATTCCACGAGCCAAAATCAAAACTATCCCGGTCCCAACGATTCAAGAATTTCATTCGGTACTTATAACGATAATAGTTGAAATTACGATCATGGGCCGAATAACAACCAACTGTTTGTACAGCAACCAGAAAAGGCAGAAAACATCAAAATAAAAAATTCATCGTGTTTGAATTGTACTTTGGTCAACCGTATTCCCAAGTTAGTTAAAAAAGTTAACTCGAATATATGATTAATAATCGATGATGATGCCTATTACGGCGATTTTGTATTACACGTGACAACAAGCAGAACTTTTGAAACGATAACTTTTGATTTCGATCGTACTATCGTCGGTTTAATCGTCGCTTTCACTTTATAGAAAACGTGTAATACAAACACGATCGATACGAATCGATGTTTGTTCGTATGTATTGTCATCGTATCGTTATATGGTAATTTAAAGTATCGAAGTAGCAGAAAGGAAGATGCAAAGGATAACCGATAGACTTTATGAACGAAATTGTAAACATGACGCGGTACGCTTCGAGGAATTTCGAAAGAATGCAAAGTTAGTTGTTGTAAGGGCTTGTATCGCGTAAACTAATACATGAAAAATTTATTTATTTAAAAAAACTCCTATCATCCAGGACAGACGAAGAAACAGACGAAGATCGTGGATTTACTTCAACGGATGAATCTCCGACCGTTAACAATATCGATGATCCACGTATTATAACGATTTTACGGACTCTGAAATTAAATTGCCCTTGTAAATCTTGCAGCAATCAAAATTGCGTACCTCTTTCGAGCAGCCGACAGGGGGACGACAGCGATTTAAATGATTCATCTCCCGAAGAAAGCAGGAAGAAAAAATGGTTAGAGTGAATTTTTATTTAAAATGTTTTCAAACGTTCGACCGACAAGGCCAATACGTAGATCGTGGAGATCAGTAAAGATCTAATTTTTTCCTACGAAAATTAACCTTGAATATGTACACTCGAGAGGAAATCTGAGAAACATACTTAATTTATTGGTTAGAAAAGCCGACGTGGCTCGCAAGCATACATAAGTATGCTTACATATGTATGCAAATTCGACGATCATTACATAATCAATATCGCTTAATTTTCCACTAGGCCATTCAAGCATCGAAAGTATATTATCAGTTCGGAAGACATGAACGCTTCGTTCGATTGCAATAACCCGAACGATAAAAAGAAGAACAAAGGACGATTTAAAACGAAGAATCCTCCGATCCAACCAGCTAAAGTCGACTCGATAGTAAATGTCCCGTCAAAAATGTCTACTCGACAAACGAACTTTTCTTTTCTCAACACCCTATTCGATATCGTCTTCTGGCCGTATTTATTTTTGAAAACGCATCGTTGAAGTAGAAAGTAATTTTTTCAAAATCGAACAATTTTTTTTAACCTTATTTAACAATTTCTTTAAATCGTTTCTGCTAAACTCTCTTCCCCTTTGTCAACGAATGCGGTTAACACAAGGACGATTTGATACTTCAGGTATTTCTGAAATTTACAAATGGTAGGCATGTTTTTTTATTTTTTTTTTTATCAAAAATTATACCATATATAGTTAGAAAATATCCACACACACTCACAGAGAGATACACGTGTGTGTATATATATATATATATATATATATATATATATATTTTTTTTTTTTTTTTATTTATTTACTTATTTGTTTACTTCTTTATGGCAAAGAATATATTTTTAATTACACGTAATAAAAATATAAAACATGTGGATGCGAAACCCATTAAACGACTATTTACATCTTCACGACGAATGTTAAACTTTTGAGTAACCGAATTTGTTATGCAAGAAGAAAAAAACCGAGTGGTTGATTTCACGCTTAATTTCTCCACAGTTTTACAACACACCGACTGCTGGAAAAAATACATAAAAATTACTTGAAATATTAATTTCGATAGAATCATTAATCTCTTCGAGAGCTTACCTTTCTTCATGGGTGTTGACATGCTTCTATGGAGTTTCTTCGAGAAGAATGACAACGTTAATCTGTCGTAAAGATTGTCGATCTCGCTCACGGTGTTTTCCAAGATCCTCGTAAGTGCTTTTTCATTCTGTATCAGTGCTTTATCGGCAATCAGAGACAGATGTAGATATCCTCGATAAGTTAATAAAGAGAATCCGATTCCTGTGAAGCTTCTACAAATGATTATGATATAAGGAAAACGAGAAAAAGTTGCAGAAAATTACCTGTTTGGAATCCAGAAAACGATATTCTTTAAAGAATATCCTAATAGTTTGACATCCCGAGGACCAACTAAATTGCTGAACACCATAGTACTGTGACTGTTGAGAATCGGTCGCAGAAGTTTCTCTGGCAATAGAGCAGAAAGATATTTCATCACCAAAAAGTTAACCGTATAATCGAAGCTATTTCTGAGAGCGTCGTTCGCGCTTTTAATATCCTCCAAACGATCCAAAATCTGAGAATTCTCTGCTGGATTCGCGAGTTGTTTGTCGTTTATTCGCGAAACACAAAGCGACAGGATTCCGACCGAAAAATTATTTTGTAACGGAAGATTTTCGCTCCATTCTTCGATTTTGGTCGGCAGAACGACGCTTAGTTTACTCGGGACTGGTTCGTTCACCTGCAGAAATCGAATTTCAAATTAATTAACAACAAGCAGAATACGGTATACATACTGTCGCGTTATATCGTATTGCAAGGCGGTCCGCGGACGTCGTTGCTATATCGATGATGCTTGCAGCACCGTTGTGTTGCCAATTATATCTGGGATCGAGCTATGTATCGCTTCTTTTCGTATACTTACCCAAAGAAAGTATTTATGTAAGCTAACGGACAAAGCTGCTAGTATCACGTCCCCGAATCTAGCACCAGTGATGATTTTGATGTTTTGGATCTTGGTGAACAATTTCTGGTCGTTGACATTCTTGAAATCGTCTTCCAACCAGTACGAGACCAATTTTTCACCCGACAATTGTGCCCCGTGGAGCGCGCTAAAATGAAAAATCGCCCGATATCGCGTGAAACACGAAAACGAGATCGCTAACAACAAACCTCTTGTCCATACTGCGAAAAGCTTGATGGAGCAAACAAGCAGGAGCATCGATAACGATTTTGATCATTCTTAAACATCTGGCCGTTTCGTCGCGAACAACACTCAGAAAGAAGTTTTTTAACTTATCGAAGTGTTTCTTCGTAAACGCTTTCGTTTCTCGTTTCAAATCTTCTAACGCAACGTTTTTAACGCGCTCGAAGACAACGTTCGTTCGTTCTCTCACCGACACGACGAACTGCCAAGCCACTGCAAAATGAATGAACGGCATAGACGCGGACACGATATCATTCTGAAAGGGACACTGCGAATTTCCGTCTCCGTTCAGGCAAGGTTTTAAGGGGATCGTTGTTACGTTCAGCTTTTTCGTTTCGCCGCTTTTCGCGTTGAAACCGATGTTCTCCAATTGCAAATAAGTTTCTTGAATCGGTTCTTTGTCGATGATAGCTTCCCGGAAGAACTTTAGGAGCGCCATACCATCGGCCAGAGAATGATGAACCCGGAACAAGATAGGAATTCTGATCTTGCTTGCCACGCGTTCTTCCATTCGTCTAAGGTAATGATAACTGGCCCTAGGACAACATTTACCAATCAGAATCTCCCAAGAAGCGGTATGATTCTCTGGTAAAGGCTGATTGCAAACGTTCCACAATACTCTCTTCAGATGACCATTGTAAATATTGTCACAGGTTCCATCGCAGTTCGTACGTTCGTATTCCAACCATCTGACTCGTTCCTTCAGATCGATCACGTCGCATCTCTCCCAATAGGAATAACCGTATTTCTTTTTTCTTCTGCAGAATAATTTTTCGAACGGTGAACTCAGTATACGACTTTTAGCCATCAGTCGAAAACTTTGAAGAAAATTTGTATTCGAATGACGAGCATCCTTTTCTATGATCAGTAGGATGTTGTTCACGGAAAGTGCCGAAGGTTCCTCTATCGCCCAAACGCAGTCAGGTCCATCCAACAGACCCACATATTGTTCCTTCAGTTGAAGCCTTAAGACGACGTCTACCACGCGACGATACAAATAGGAACATACTAACAGCAAAACGATGAACGGAGAAAAAAGAACGGAATAGAATGTGAGGAATATTTGACATACTTTCGACATATTTGCTTAATAGGATCGTTCGATTTTTCCTCTTCGTTACGTTTACAATTGCACGAACTTCTCAGATCTGCAATAAGTACACATTAATGCTTATCCCGAATTAACGATTATCGGCAGAAATTTCATCGTTCGAAAGTTCGGAGATTCGATGAATGGAAAATTTCGAATTTAGAAATTTATCTGTTCGAGGAGAAGATTCCTCGGAGAATCGGTAGAAAGATTTCGAGGAGAGCTTTAGATGAAAATTCTACAGAGAATTGTAACGAAACAAAACGAAATAAACATTTTATGTTCGCGTATAAAGAACATAAGACGCACGGTCTGTACACTCTCTCTCTCTCTCTCTCTGCCGTTCCTCGCATACACAAAAGGAGAACCAAGTTGATCGCGTACACTGTGACACAAAATGTTTACCGCACGTTATTGCTTGGAAACGCATTATTATAGCCCAAACACGAATCGAAAACAATTAAGTTTTATCCTTTCCCTTATTTATTAAGTAAGGAAAAACCACTTACACGGCCGTGTAATAGCGATACAATGCGCCTTTCGGTTATTCCGGGTGCTGTTTAGCACCAAGTAAGACAATTTTCAGCTGAGTCGCGGTTTTTGTACCGAAGCACTTGGACATCGATCGACGACGTCAATCCAATTTAACGCGACACTTTTATCCGGTTATTAACTTTAGTTGCATAATAACGATATCCTTAAACAGCGCATCTACGCTACACATATTGTAATATGACCTCTTAGGTCGCTAAACGTCGTTAAACATCTGCGATCCTATGGCTTTACGAAATTTTTCCCGCCGTTTACAATAACACTTTCATGAATCCCGCGAAATCTGATGGTACGACGTACTAAGTAGGTTTTCAGATCGCCGCGTCCTCTTTCTCGAACTGTAGACGCATCTTTGTTAGATATCGACGACGGTTCACGTCCCTCACTTTCAATCGTGCTATTCTTCTCCTTCGGTACATCCTAATCATTATTATTTCGTAAATAACGAAGTTTACGCATTTCACTTTTTCAATATCTTAACCTTTATCGTTTGAGTAAAGTCTCGCAAGAAGATCTCCTGCTCGTCCTTCCGCTTCTTCAGATTCAAATACTTTTTGCAAATGTTCTCGACTACCTTGTTGCGCTCAACGAGTCTATCACCGAGATTCAGTAATTTTTCTTGAAGATTATCGATCTGGAATTTGCAGGTTTTTAAGAGCAATCGAAAGCCGAGATAGTCGAAAAATAACTTCGGGCTTCGAGAGACAACGCTTTACAAATTAGTTGGTCTACTTGTAAAAAAGACTACTTTCGAAAACGGAACTCTTCGTATAAAATTGTATAAAAACCCGATAATAAAGTATCGCGATATAGCTGTAAAGTTTAGCTGCAAACTGTGGCAGATAAAGAATGGAGTTGTAACTCGATGACAGTATTTACCGAGTTTCGATAATAAGTCTGTAAACTAAGCCCTTCCCGTGTCTCTGAAACTAACATTTTGTAGATGTTGCGTTAAACGTATTACCAATAAACAAATGTACCTCTTGTGTCTTTTCTTTGATCAGGGCATTCGTTAGAGTCGCTTCCCGTTTCAATTGTTCATTTTGCTTCAACAGTGCATCATACCTAACGATCAACCATCAAAGATCAACAAATAAATATAACTTGAGTCGTACTTTTGGTGCCAATTTTTCTGCACTTCTCTCCTTAATGGTTCTGGTAAAGCGACCCCACTTCCCAAACGTACATCCGTCACACTCTGCCGAAATAAATCTACAAAAATTGCATTCCAACCAATCGAAAACTCTACTTCCTCTTAAGCTTCGATCGATAAATACGTACTTAACATATTTTTATTACGATAATTCGCTTTTTTTAAATCATCCATCGCTACTTTGTTTTCGGTTTTCAAGTTCGAGTAACGAAGCCATCGTTCGGCTTCCAAACTTCGTGAGACCGTTAAGCTTTCCTCCAACGATCTTACCGTATCACGAATGTCGTTTATTTTCATAATGTAGTCTTTCGCTGAAATTGTACGCGTGCAAAAATCATCCGCGCGCATTAGATTCATCTTGTGAATGATACACGTAATATGCATAAACACAAATTAATTGAACATCGTCGGAAAGAAAATAAAAGAAGAAGTGGTATGAATGAAGCTCGAAGTGAACCGATGACGCATCGATTCTTTTATTCGTCACTTTTTTTTTTCTTCTTTTTTTTTTTTTTTTATTATTAAATTACGTATACAAATTAAATAAATACAAACTGATGATCGTTTAACATCACAGGACTTATGTATACCGATACGCACGACGTGCTCGACACGTTCAATTTCACCGATTCAAGCAACGTCGCAAGTCGCGTTACAAAAATTAACGTTTTAACCGATATGCAGTTTATTTATTCTTTTTATAAATATTCGATGAAAGATTATTAGCTGAATTATAATCTTTCGATTTGATAAAAATAATATACACTGTATAAACATCGGCCCTAAAAGTATTAAAAACACAAAGTAAGAAAGATAGATGATCGATACCGGCGTTATCTGTACATATGTATGTATGTATGTATGTATGTATGTATGTATGTATGTATGTATGTATGTATACGGGCGATAATCCCGACGCTTGGACGATGCAACAAAAAGATCTCGATATTATTTCTCTTACTATTCGAATAAACAACTGTAAGGCCGGTTATCGCGCGAATTAAAAGTTAAGTTTCTCTAAGTAAATGCGAGAAAAACAGGTATTTAGAAAGTTGAAAATTTTGGTATTTGAAATTTCGTAATCTGTCTTTGATCGTCCCATTCCTTTTAAACTCGTCTACAGAAGTTTCGCTTAAAACATTACGAAGGAGGCGTCGAACAGTGGTCTTGCCCGGTATCATATTTACTGTCGAACCAGCGCTGGTGGCGACGAATGTATGTACTTAAGTAAATGCATACATAAAGACGCGAAATAGTAGAAACAGACCGGCCAACCGTTTACTTGGTCATAGGACAGGGCTCGGACGCATATTTCTTGAAACCATCGTGAGCGCGTCTCAAATGATTTCGTGAACGATCCCTGGTTTCTACCAAAACCCCGAGTAAAGCTGTTCTCGAGTCGCTATTTAAAGCCTCGTTAAAACATTCCAGAAGTGCCATATCTATCTGAGGCACCCCATCCAAATCTTCTGCCATTTCTTTGACCCTCGTGACATGATCGATTAATGAGCCCAGGGGTGATTCCTTTTTCGACTGTCTGTAACATTTCATTTATTCCTTCTTTAAACAATTTCAAAACGGTAACATGTGCAAATCAGAATCTGAATGTTCCACTTAAATAACTGTTTTACCATTTGATTTACACAGTGGAATTGAAAAAGGTCAGAACAGAAAAATGACACCTATATGAAAATTTTCGTTGTTATCCTTTTTAGATATCGCTATAGTGGTTACTTACGAACAGTTTTTTTCCTGGTCGATAAAATTGCAACAAGTTTCGTATAGTTCCAAACACTCGAGATTATCCCTGAGGTCTCGTTGCACCAAGTATTTTTTAAAAATTTCTCTTCCCTCTGGATGCGCTAAAGTTTTATTTATATTATCAGTAATCTGATCTAATTCTTCAGGATTCAGACCGGAGGTGCACTTTCCGATACAACCGATAACTTGTTTCGATAAAGAGGTCTGCATACTTCATTCCGCCTATAAACAAGGGATACGCGTCGCATGTCAAAATATTGGAAACCGAATTAACTTAATGGAAATGTGTATCGTGACAAATGTTAATCTATGAAGTATTTCAAGCGACTTATGAAGTATCTCTAACCAACGGTATTATCTAACTTGACGTTCAGTGTAGTTATCGCGGTTTAATAAGAAGTTCCCACGACAAGAGAGGAAACGGCAAACAATAGACGTCATTAGTTACTGTTTTCGATACGAACAACTTTCTAAATGGAAACAACTAGCTAATTTCTAAGATGTCGCTTTAATAAATAATCAATTCACAAAAATTTATTTTGTGGCTCAGTACTTAATTGCAGTTTACTCCGTCCATTGTCGCCGTTAATTGAAAATTGTCGAAAAACGATTGGCTACCGAATAAAAATATTTAAAAATTTGTTCACTCGACTGGCTGACTAATTTTTGTCCGATAGATACCACCCACCGCCCGCTCCCACTTATTCGAATAAATCAACGATTCTAGTGTGAAATATCTTAATTATTTACATTTGCATGTAGAGCAAAAGCAATGTAAATTTAATTAACAGTACGAGTCTCGCTTGTCAGAACACGTGATATTTGAACTATATTCACATGCTCGATCGAGACGTATCGTTCGGGGCACCGAAACTCGAAACAATGAGTTATTGATCGCTAGTTTTCTGAAACCGGATTTACGGTGACTGATAACCGTACCAAGGAAAAATAATGTTCGTCTCGAGCGAACAAGTAACGTACATTCCCAAAGAAGAATTAACCACTTGCACACTTCATAACCACACTGTTCAATTATTTCTTATTTCAGCACTTGTCACTTGTATGTATTCGATATTGAAACTTAACCC
This sequence comes from Coelioxys conoideus, assembly GCA_947623535.1. NCBI lineage: Eukaryota > Metazoa > Arthropoda > Insecta > Hymenoptera > Megachilidae > Coelioxys > Coelioxys conoideus. The sequence continues at coordinate 185,243 of OX392456.1, read as the reverse complement.
CTGAAAGTAACCAGACGCAAATAATGCACAACGAAATAGAATCAGCATGTAATTTCATAAGATTGTCAATTTACTATTTCAGTTGTAATTGTACTGTAATACATTCGAATAAAGATCATCATGTAGTACAAATCCTATTTTTCAACGAAATAAGAAACCTACCGTCACAACCTTACTCGCGCAGCGCAGTGCACAGACTGACGGGTTCCTTCGCGCGCCAAAAATATATTCACCGAAGATGAATCGGTCTCTTACGAGCTTGCGATAAAAATGTCAACACTTGATTACCTGAAATATGTCCAAATTGTACGTGTATTCATACGTACTTTCTTACAATCTTTAATACTTTTTAAATGTTGTCGTTATTCGTATATCAAAGAACATTTTTTTAACATTACAATTTACTACAAATTCCAACATTGCAGTTGTATTGTTGAATATCTAGCGTTTTCGCACTTACTTTGTTATTCAGAATACCGTTTATGAAACAACTACATGTTATTTCGAATGCGGAACGCATACGTGACAAGGAACGCGCATTGTATAGTGTGCCCAGAAAGGTTAGATCTTAACTTATACTACGCATTGCTACGGTCAAATTGTACAGGGAAGAAGTTCATATAAACTCAAGCAGAAGATATAAACATTCATAAATTTGCCAACAAAATTCTTCTTACAATTCCTTGTATAAAATTACATAGATGTATATGTACATATATACATACATATACTTATCTGATATTACTGATCTCTGAACACCTGGGTGTTTGAAAATCGGATCGTTTTGTTAGAAAAAAGTATTCGGTCGAAGGTAACTTCATTTTATTACACCTATATTTTATGGGCGCAATATATGTATAGACTCTGTTCGTGTTTAATTGCGACATTATTAGTTCTTCAAGCCACATGTATCATCTTAATATAGTAATGTCTACATATGTACATATGTACATATATCCTCTGTTACCGGTATTTCCACTATGCCTAATTTACAAGAGGGTAATATATACATATATATAATTTTAAAAAGAAGAGGATATACCCATAAACAACTATCGCTCTTGGACCAGCTTTCTCAGTCTTCTCCGATTGCAGTTCGTATTTCAGATAATTTAGAATTCAGTGACAGAGATATAAGATCTAGGGATATAAAAATCAAAGGGTATAGTGAGATGGAGATCAAAAGGTTTGGAAACATATGTAGGGATCTAAAAATTTAACGACATAGGGTTGTAAAAAATCTACAAATTTAAAAAAGTAAAAACACAGAGATTCGGAAATTTAAATATGTTGTCTCGATATAAAACACGTACTCACGATCCGCTTTTAAAGTAAGCGGGAAGATTCAATGGACGTGATCTGAAAATTTAAACACAAAACAAAAATTAAATACAAACTGCAGTAGATAATTATTAAGATATTTTCAATTGTAGGAATTGTAAAATATATATCTAGTATGGGTTCTGAATTTCCTGATCAAGATGAAGAATTTGATTTAATTCATGAAGAAGAATATGAGCTTTTAAAAGAAATTGAAGGTATTTGAAATCTTAACCTCAACATATAGCTACGAAATTTATTCTAATCAAATGTGCTTGAATATTGTTAAAGTATAAGGTTATTCTTTAAAAACAATATGTAATTATAATTTATATATTTCAGAACTTGAAAGGGAGAAAATAGTAGAACTTGCGAAGATTAAAACTTTACGAAACCCTAAAATTTTACACAAAATTGCATCAAATACTACATCCGATGTGTATAAAGAATTAAATACTCCAGTACCTAATAATGTGCACAATGACTTATGTAGATCTACTATCGGTAAAGGCATTGAATTCAAAGGCAGTCCTGAAATTGACATTACAAAGAAACGAGGTTACGATGAAATTTTTGGTGACATTTCGGATATATTAGAAATAAATGACTTTGGTATGTATTTTATAGACTCTAAACATTTTTACTTTACAAATAATCATGTTAATTCTAATTTACAGAGAACAATGAAAAGCCAAAAGAAAAGAAACCAAGATGGGATGAACCTCAGAATGTCATTAAAGCGGTATTAGATGCCAGAGAAAAATATCATGAATTTAGTAGAGGAGTTTCTTTTAAAAGAAATCATGTCAAAGAGTATGTTGATCAAAATTAAATTATATGTTGCATTTCAAATTTGTAATTATTGTGTTTAATGACCAATGGTTTTATTTAGCGTACAAGAATCTGTATCATTGAGAGTTCCTCGTTGGAATTTTATAGCTATAACTAGACCACACGATGCGCAACGTATATATATCAGAATAAAAGACAACAAAAAGTACGCTCTTACAACAAGTACGAATATAACTTCTAATTTATTATCAGTTCCATATAGTCAACTTAAAGCTGAAGCTGAAGAAATTGTACGTAACTTGATTGTACGCAATATGTCCTGTTTTAGGCAATTTACATGAATTGGATTTTATTTTCTGAAATGTTAATATTACGTTTCAGATAGCAGAAAATGTTAAACGTGCCAGTTGCGAAACTTTTGAAATTAATGTTGCAAGAGCCAATGAAAGTGATGAGCTGTGGGTCGATAAGTACAGGCCAAGAACCTATATAGAATTGCTTTCGGATGAAAGTGTTAACAGAAATTTGCTGCATTGGATAAAATTATGGGATAAAGTGGTTTTTAATCGAAATTATGTTCAAAGTAGAAAGGGAAAATTGCAATCTATATTTAGAAATAAGAAATTTAAAAACCAAGATTCTGAAGAAGTAGATAGTAAAGGTTTCCCAACACAGAGAATAGTATTGCTTAGTGGACCACCTGGACTAGGAAAAACTACGTTGGCTCATTTAGCAGCTAAACATGCTGGTTATAATGTTGTGGAAATTAATGCAAGTGATGAACGAAGTCCTGATGCTTTTAGGTAAAAAAAATCGGCAGTAAAAGTTTTGAATAAAAATGAATATACATGATTAATTATATATTATTCAATTTAGACAAGTTCTTCTTGCATCGACACAAATGAAAGCTGTAATGGGTAATGATCCTCGACCAAATTGTCTAATTTTAGATGAGATTGATGGAGCACCAGCTGCATCAATTGATCTTTTATTAAAGTTTGTACAAGGTAAACTAACTGTGAAAAGTAAAAAAGATAAAATGAAAATTGATAAACAGTCGAATGTTTGTCATCGTCCTGTAATATGCATTTGTAATGAACCATATGCACCTTCATTAAGGTAAATGTCTTGTTAATTATGTACATGTAATTGACATGTTTTTATAAACAAACATTAAAATTTTATTCACATTAATTACGTATTATAGAGCTCTCAGAGCAATTGCTCTTATTATACCTGTACCAGAAGTATCCACTGCAAGACTGGCAGAAAGATTAATGGAAATATCGCGCAAAGAACATTTAAAAGTGAATCCTGATGCTCTTTTGAAGTTAGTGGAAATATCTGGATGTGACATTAGATCATGTTTAGGAGCATTACAATATATGGGTGGTATTCGTTTTGGAGATAATTTGTCGTTTGCATTGAAAGACAGTCGAAAAGGGTTGTTTGACTCATGGAAACAAATATTAACGATACCTGTAAACAGAGCTGGAATACTTCCCATTTCAGAAAGAGTTCGTATTGTATTAAAGACTGTGCAAAGAGGTAATATGTTTTTAAACGATTATAATTCATATAATACAGATAAAATTATATATATCAAATTTGATATATATATATATATATTTTTTTTTTTCATTTCAGGCGAAACGGACAAACTAGCACAGGGTATATTTCATAATTATCCAGATATTTGTAGTGATAAATTAGGTTATATAGCTATTTGTTTACAATGGTTTCAATTTTTTGATGAAATTTGTTCGCTCGTTGCACACCTTCAAACGTGGTCTGTTATGCCTTATACGAACTATGCATTCGTTACTTGGCATTTATATTTTGCTAAAGCAAGAAATGCCAGATTATCATATCCATCAATTTTCTATGAAGTAAGAACAAATTGAATCAGAATAAAAACAACAACGATTAAGTTCTGTAATTTTCAATTTAATAATAGTATCTTTTGTAGGTGAAACAAAAAGAAGCGAAAAATGTAGGGATCCTAACGAGCGTTCAGCGAAGTAGCGGTCGCGACAATATCGTGTTATCAGTTGATATTATTCCTTACCTCCCCGAGTTATTATCTCCTCGATTACGAACAATTTCTGGACATTTACATTCCAGTAAAGAAAGAGATGATATTGCTCGAATAGTAAACGTTCTCATTGAATTCGGGCTCACATTCGTACAAGAAAAAAGTCTTGATGGAACTTACGACTACAAGCTAGATCCGTAAGTTACAAATGCCTTACAAATATATTGCAAAGAATCGAATAAAAAATTACATTTTTACTATATCTTTTATCAGTGATATCTTTGAAATTGGTATTTTTTCCGAATGCAAACATCGTCGTACACTTGCATATGCAGTCAAACAGATAATTGTTCAAGAATTAGAAGCTGAACGATTGCGACGAACAGCAAATGCGATTAAAAGTGTAACGAGTTTAACTCAAAATCAAGACAAAAATGTTTCGAGACAAAACATTACTACAAAATCTGTTGAATCAAAAGTTCTCATAAAAGAACAAAACAATGCTCCTGATCCACCTAAGTATACTGAACAGGTGAATAAAATTGAACCGAAAACTAAAGAAATTGTAAGTACAAAAGATCATTAGTGCTTTCATATTTATGTAACTACATTACATCTATATTGTTGAATCTTTTACATGCGTAGAAATATAAGGATTTCTTTGGAAGAATTATTACAGTGGATCAAAATAAACAAAAGAAGGCCGACAATGACTCTATTAATTCGCATAATTTTTTAACAAAGTACGGTGTATGGTACAAATACAAAGAAGGTTTCAGCAACGCTGTTCGCCGAACTATAAAAATGAAGGAACTTCTTTGAATTGTATGTATTTATATGTATATGTACACAGTGTGATGTAATATTTATACATTTGATACAATTCGTATATTCAATTTTGTATTTATTTTGTACTATCTATAAATAAATAAGATTTTTATGTACAAACTAGCGGTGATACTGAAGAAAAGATAATTTGAATTTACATTTCATATTTCCTGCATATACAAAACATGACCAATGTTGTTAGCTAGTTATGTCATTTTGAAACTGAATGCTGTATTTCGATCTTTAAGTTCTAACGAGTTCTATCGAAAATGTGATCTGTAGGATCGGAGACAGACCGAAATAGAATAAAGATATTTGGCAAATTTATTTTACAATTAAATTACAACCAAAAATATACATATTATACCTAGATCACGGGAGCTAAATTCTTCGTGGAATCGGACTATAACAAGAGTTAGAAAGGTTTGTATTTTCATCTTACCACTTTCTAACTTCTTTGTAGTAGAGAAAAGAACGAGATTGCCACGTTCTGTATAAAGTAAAGAAGTAAAGAAACATATCATTTAACTTCAAATACTGTCAGACGAAGACGGTGATGAATCAAAGGATATTACATATCTCTTTTTGAGATTTAAGTACATATCTATTAATCGAATGTACGGTCTAGGTATAATACGTCTATGCTTGTATATTTATAGATAGAGAGAACAGTAAGGAGACGAAGGATGAATTCTTTATAACATTCTATTTCCCTCAGACTCCTCTTATTTCTATTTCTTCTCACATTACTTTAATAGCTTAAATACACACCCAAGTCAGAGTATTTAAGTACAAATAATATACCCTAAATAAATATATTTAATTAATTTGTACTATAGTTGCAAGTATAGTACACATGTAGAATCACGTGTTCGTGAACGCAGTGGAGACAGTACATTCAATCTTTGTAAACATAAAAACAACTTGAATTCATTGAATAGCTTGATCAAATTCAAACTTAGACGTTTAGTATAACAGGGTATGTATGTATGTGAAATCTAAAATGTAAAAAATATATAAATTTGCATAATTGCATACATATTATTACTGTCATAAACATTGGTTAAGTATCTTGCACGATGACTGTAAATATGAGGCGAATAATTGTTTCTAGGTGTTATTCAGGTATTTTTGAAAATGGATGTTCAGAAACGGAAACGGAATTATTACTACAATAATAGTAATAAAAAAAAGTATAAACAATTTAATTTGGAACCGGGCATGAGAGGTTTTTTATGTACTTGTAATTATCGCGAGAAAGATTGTGTACGTGACGCGTATAAATTACTTAATGAATTTGCTGATGAAATTTATGGTTCAAATACCAGGAAGGTATAGTAAAATTACAAATCGATGGAAATGAAGTACAATACAAAAATATGAGATGACATTTCCTTTTAATTCAAGGATCTTAATGATGGTGATACTGAACAATCTATGATGAAAGAACATGAAACCAAACAAAGTGACGAAGAAGATGACATTTCAATTGCTTTAAATAAAGAGATTAATGAATTAAAAACAGAATATGCTAAACCAGTGGATGCAAGAAGATTTCAGGTAAATTTTGGAAAAAATTTAAGTTATATTTATATTTTTTTTTATCTTATAATCTTTCTGCTAGGTAGTTGACACTGGTGTAAAAAATGTAATTTTTATAAGAAGCTCTATAACACATCCATTGGAATTGGTCAGTAAAATTATCACAGAATTAGATAAAACAAAACAGCAGCGTACACGATTTGTATTAAGATTGCTTCCAATTGAAGTTGTATGTAAAGCTTACATGAATGATATAAAGTTGAAAGCAGACACAATGCTTGAAAGATACTTTGCACAAGAACCAAAAACATTTAGCATTGTCTTTAAGTAAGTTTTTCATCATTTAAGTTATATCTTATAATTTCAACTAATTTCTATACTGTAGCTACAAAATATAATTGCAGTCGTCATAGCAACAATAATATAAACAGAGATGAAGTTATCGAAGATTTAGCTGAATTAATAATTAAAAAAAATCCTGGAAATAAAGCAGATTTAAAATCTCCAGAACTGGCTGTAGTAGTTGAAGTAATACGTGGTGTTTGTCTGATATCTGTTGCACCGCATTATTATAAATTTAAAAAATACAATTTGTTAGAAATATGTAATATAAAAGAACCTGCAAATAGTATTAAGGTAACAACAGATAATATATTATATTAAATAATTTAATATTTCAATATTGTATATAATATTCAAATTTTTAGAAAAGTAATATTGATGAAAATAAGGAATTGATAACAGATGGAAAACAGACAAAAGAAGATTCCAATTTGGTGTAAAGTGTAATTGATAACAACAAAGAATCAAACAACTGTTACAGATTGTATTAGCATTAAATGCAATAAATCTGTTATTGACTACAATCATATATAAGTTACATGCAACATTTATTTTTTTTTTTTATTTATATATTTGTATGTTCGAAAAATTGTACGTGCTTGCGAAACGAAGTATAACGTGTATCTCCTATATTAATAAATATTTTACGTGGTTACCTTCTTTATCATTTACGAGTAAATTTAATTGAAATTAAAAACATTTGAAATAAGATGGATATAAATGTTACACACTTTGCGAGAAATTACTATAAATACTTTCAAAAGAAATGAGTTTCACAAGGTCCCATGGTGTAATGGTTAGCACTCTGGACTCTGAATCCAGCGATCCGAGTTCAAATCTCGGTGGGACCTTCACTTTTCTTTTCGTGTTTCAGAGTATTTATTAACTTCTCAATATAAAGTTTCCCGTATATTTAAAAATGTTATATAATATCCAACATTATTATTACCATTGTTACATTATTAACAAAATATAAAAGCTCATAATCGATGAATGAACTTTCTTGTGTGCTGCACGGTCAATAAAAAGAGTTTCTCTTTTCAATTTTAATAATCAAATACATCATAGTTTCTCATAAAGAAATGAAAATCAAAATGTAAATGTGTTAAAATAGTTAATTTTTATTTTGTGTTTATTGGCACATAAAAAGGAATATCTAGTAAAATACAATAACATTGGATGTGCTGTAAAAATTAGGGAGTTTTTTCTTTTCTAAGTCGTATATAATATTTTATGTCCTCAATAAATTCAGAAGAATGTCAACAGAATACATTAGAAACTATAGAAAAGATAATGAAAAAGTTGGATTTCATGTACCTCAAAATGCTTAGCCATTTAGCAGTTGAAGGTGCGAACTAATAGAATTGCATTAGGAAAACAACTACGTACCGTATTTACTGTTTTCTATTTACTAACACATTAAAAACATTTGAAAGCCAGTTGGTATCGTCATTTGATGAAGTCTACTCTCCAACAAATCGATGAGAGTCATTTCGTATGATAGTGTATTTTAAAATTTAGTTGAAGTAGTTCGCACTTTATACCATAAAATGACTATGCATTTTAACTTTAGACTCAGTGTATCATAATGACATTTTGTTGTTACTACATATTGGGCTCGTAGAATATTAAATTCGTTGTAGAATAGAGTACAAATTGCTAATTTGAACGAAATGCATAATTTTCGATGTTACTGGTTCTGCCGTTGGCTTCTAGATGACGCTAACCGTGCCGCTTTTGTATCACTGATTTGTTTGAGTTAAATGGCAATGATATTCGACAAATCGTTAAAACAAGCAATACTAATGAGGTTTCAAGTGTGTAGAGAGTATTAACAGGTCGGAAAAGTCAAAGAGTGCAAAAATTGTATTCGGTATTTAGTTTTTGCTGGTAACAGATTACAGATAATTCTACATAAGACAAACGTCATAGTTTTAACCTATCTGACAGAAATAAACAAATTATAAAGTCTATTTACAATGACAACTTTACCGACTTTTACTCCAGAAATCGCAAAAGGTAATTAAAAGTTCTACAGTGCAGTATAATTTATTGTGCAATTAATTAATTATTCAGGATGAAGTAACATGGAAAAGATATGCTTAATACTATTGAATCTTACATTATTCACGTTTTTGAATATGCGTAAGCTGTACACCTCATACTTGATATCTATCTGTTCTACAATCTCCAATAAAATTAGACAAAATTGTTTGAATGGGCATTATTTACAGCCAAATTATTAGGCAAGATTAAGCACACTTAATACAAGTAACACAAGTTTTGAGATTCTTATAATAAATATATTCACTTTTAGCTGTTTTAACCGATGTTTTAAGTGCACTAAATGCTGCAGAAAATATTCAAAAATTAGCAGAAGCTAAAGAAAATTCTGAAAATGAAATGCTAAAAATGATGCAATTTGTGTTTCCGATTATTGTACAGATTCAAATGGATGTAATTAAGAAATATGGTTTTTCAGAAGGTAGAGAAGGTAAGGTAAAATTCAAGAAATTGCAATTTTTATCATAGACAATTTATGACTTTCTTTTTACAGGTACAGTTCAGTTTGCACAATTACTTAGGGTTTTTGAGAGGGAGGACCCTGAAATAGCACAATTACATAGCCAAGTTCGCTCGTATTTTTTACCTCCTGTAACTATAAGTTCTTCGACCGAAGCATCCCTTTAAAATAAAATGATTTTTAATGAATTCTATTTTTTTTTATTCAAATTTGTTTTGTTCTTAATTGCAATATATTAAAAGAAGAATATACAAGGAAGTTTCAAATTAAATATTTAATCATAATTAAAATTTTTTACATTTATTTATATAATAATAATAATAATAATAATAATAATAATAATAATAATATAATACTCTACTAAAATATATCATCATTCATAAATGTTCTTTAAACTTTCTCTGCTCTTACACCAATTAAAAACTAAACAGTGTTCCATTGTTCGCGTAAAAATGAAGGATGTGCATTTTCAACCTTTACATACAGACAAGAATTTTTCGACAATACGTTACACAAAAAAATGCGTCTTACCATTTCCAAGCGGGTGGGGGTCAGAAAAAAATTTTAAAGCATATAGTAACATTTACACGTATCACTAATAGGCACATTGATTGAATGCAATACTTTTTCTTCTTTTTTCATAAAATCAATAATTGATCGTTGTCCGTATAATATAATCTGAAATTGAAATTCATGGCAAATATTAAGGCCTATTATATAGACCTAACTTCATTATTTCGCGAACAGTTGGATAAATACGCATTAAATATACAATTTCAAATATATAAGCAATTGCGTTTGAAAATGCATAAAGAAACAAAAGTTATTAATTTAACGGAGAATAATACAATGGAATTATTTAAGCAATGTTTTCCTAACACAATTTAAATCGTGCAATTCATATACATATGGTTTACTTATAACAGACAAATATAGTTCCCCTCTTGCCATTTGTTAAACGTACGAGAAACAACATTTTACAAAGGAAAAAAGAAACTGTAAAATGCATTTACATTTTTTTAAATGGAAATATCAAGTTTACATCAAAACTATTTACCAAATTTCTCAAAACTGTCGCTAATACAATAATTTGGAAGTATAGAATCAGGTTCCTGTCTTATATGTAGAGTTGCAATGATAGTCCCGAAAAATATTTAGAAAATATACAATAACAAACCGGGCAACATTATCCTTAACAACAGGAACTAATTGATAAGATATTACAAAATCTTTCAGATTTCAATACAATACTGTATATACTTCATGGTTGCAAAAGTAATGTGTATAATCGGGGAACAATATGCTGTAACATATTTACACTTCTTTTTTAATATAAATCAAGGTACAATTGTAAATCGTTTCACGTATAAAGAAAGTAATGCGTTTTGCATTATCTTTCATTATCAGATCATGATTGTTGATTAAATCTGACAGTCGAACGTATGAAGACACCGTCCTAACCTGGAAAATTGCCATTAAAAATTACCATAAAAAATGAACGGTTTCCGTCAAAGAATAGAGCATACTTCCATTAATTCCACGTTGATAACAAAATGCAAATTAGTTACGCTACACATCTTTTCTTTGCGGTGCACCTAGTCGATGTTTAATAATCGTCCAAATCAAATGCATAAAATTTCAAAAATAAAATTAACTTGTATATATGGTATTTACCATTATAGCGTTAAAGATGCTATATTACTTTTGTAACAATAAAATTGCTCAATTGTCCCATCTTCGAGAACTCTGTAGTATCAGCAAACGATCTATCGTATCGCTAATGTTCACATTTCTCTTTTCTTAAGATGGGTATTAGTCATAAAAGACATGCTATGACAAGAATATTTCACGAACCACAATCAATGCGTGTTACATTAAGCGTATGACATAAATTAAAGAACCCTGTTCGATATAATATATTTTTGCAAATCACGATTACAGTCTCACGATCTCATTAGCTGTAGAAAAACATGTACATGAATATAAAACAAAGAAAATGATCTTAACATCAATTGTTACTTTATACCCTATCATCTAATAAAAATGTTGTTCAATGATTTATTACCAATTCGAACAGTACTTAAAAAATATACTATATATGGAAATAGTCCTTATAAAATTTAGTTATACCTTGGGAGCGCACAAGCGTTCGTAGGTGAAATACGACTTGTACAATTTCATTTATTATTTTTTTCATTTGATTTATTATGTATTGCCTCTCTTAAGATAGTTCCTTGTTAGTTATTAGTACGCGCAATAAAATAAGAATAAATGTCTGTAGACATAAACATTTTCATATATAGTACAGTTTCGCTATATGGCTACTTTTTGTACGATCTTCTTGCGAATTCTTTTTTACACGAACTTTCATGCATACTAATGATGAACTCTCAAATTTAGGAGTTTAGAAATTTTTTATTTTTCTGTAGCAGAACTTTGGAAATTAAACACTGCGTGAAAGGCAATCCGTTCATATGGCCTTTACCATACGTTTATTCTATTCCTACAACCACGTCGAATACCATATAGCAAAACTCCACTGTGAACAAAGAAAAGAGAACATAAGAACGTGTAAAACGCTTTTTAGTCATTGCTCAGAAGCAAATATGATTGATAAAATTTATCTGTCCAAATGTTTATGGTATATTTCCTCACACTTCTTGCCACTGCACAAGATCATAGATGTCTTTACTCGGATCAGTTCTGAATGAAAATTTGATCGTTTTTTTGAATAGCTAAAACGAGCGTAATAAATACCTGGTTTTAATAAGATAACGGTTTGCGTTCATTTCTCGTCTATATCATGAAATTAAGTTATTTCATAACGAGCAAGAAACTTATACCGTACAGGGTTGCCGTTAAAAACTTCGAATACTTTTTAAACCACAGTGCTCTTGACTTTCGACTGAGATTTTAAAATGATCATCAAGCTACGAGAGAAACGGATTTGCTGTGGTAGTCGTATTCGCTGCCCAAGGATCCTGTCGAATCTGATTGATTGTAGGACGGGGTGGTGGTGTTGCCGTCGCGAACGGATTTGCTGAATGTGTGATGGCCGCTGTAAAGTTGTTAATAATTTTTATTTAAACTATATAATTTATACTATAAAAGCGAAACACGTATGTGTGTCTTTATTGAAATGTATATTTTTAAATTCCTGCATCCTCAGAACTCTAAGTCCCTATATGCTTATATTCTCATACTCCTGTCTACGTTCCTATATTTCTAATATTAAATAACAATTGTAAATGTAATCAACATTTCAAAGGACTATACATATGTATACATATAGTATCAGTGATACCATCGCATTTCTTTTTGCTGAAAAAAATATTCCACTCAAAAGATACAATTTTTATAATTTTGTCAAGTATAATATTCAAATCATGCAATCATGCAGTTATTGATCGATTTTTAAATACTTACGAATTTACTTCCAATGAAATGCTATTTTAAAGACAAAACTTGTTACAAATAATGTAACGTATTATCTGCTTTTATTAGACACGATGCAATTTAGATTAAAACCTTTACCAATTATGTACTTCTGACAAGCGATGATCAAAAGTTTTATTTTATGTGCAATATTTGCAAAGAGTTTTATCTTATATACGATGTATGGATTTTATAATATCTTATACTTTTGAGTGATATGTCAAAGACTACTTTAAATAAAATATTACCTGCTGGTGTAGGTGTTGTCGGTTTGATTACAGACGTGCTGACGAGATTATCAAGATTAACAAGAGCAGAATTCTCTCCGAGAAAGGATTGCGGCGTTTTTTTAACGGCTCCCGTACTTGTTGGAAGATTATCAGCTATACTACCCAAATCGAATGGATCTGGTGATAGCGTACCTCCTGCATCCCCGCCGATTAAACATAACATTAATGATTATTCATTGCAATTGAATCGTAGTCGAAAAAAATATTAAATAAATACCATTGTTTGCCGTTTGTAGACTAGATCCAGGCTTATTTCTGTTAGTAATTATATCAAATTCGTCTAAATCGTTCAGCGGACTGGCTGCAGAACTATTTTGATTTCCAATGGAGAAATTGTTAAGACTAGGCCCAGTACCATTGAATCCATTGCTGGTATTGAAAGTAGCACTTGAAGTAGTAGGCAAATTAAAGCCGACGTTTTGCGGTGACTGTGCAGCAAAACCGATATTCTGTGTTAAAGTGGAATTGTTAAAAGCTGGAGAAGTAGATGTAATACCTTCTCGGCCAGCCTAAATAATTTTGCAATAATCAAATTAATTCGGTAATAATATAAATGTATTTTACACACACACGCGCGCGCGCACACCCACACACACACGCGCGCGCACGCACGCACGCACAAAACGGTTGAAATATTCTTTCAAAAAATAGAAATAACGATATGAATACACGAGAGGTTATTTACCTGTTTTTTATTTGTATCAGCTTCGATAGTGGTAGCAACGGTAGTAGTAGAAGGTATTGGAGACCAAGGATCTGTACTAGGTGAAGATGTAACGGTCACAGGCGATGAAGGTGGTGCTCGCCATGGATCAATCGCAGCGGCTAAAATAGAATCATAAATTAATTACGATATAATCAACAGATTTTACCGAAGGCAACCCACGAGTTGACGCGTAGGAAGTCGATTCAAAGTAAAAGAAGTACTTGGTCGCTCTACCTAGCCACAGCTTGAATACGTCCAGCACGACATGTCGGCATGGCGTAATTCTCACTATCTCATTAACTTTCCAGACGTTTGCTGACTCTCGTTGTTTTAGATCTAATTAGTTTACGTGATCGTTCGATCCAATAATTCTTACTGTCAAAAATACGTGCGATTTTAAGCAACCATTTTTCAATTAAGACTAATTGGGACGTAGCACTTCCATAGTCTAGACATACACCTGAGCCAGCCTTCTATGCGCCAATTTCTGGGTTATCTACGATACATTCATCAGGATTTCTTGTATTAACAAAGTTTACTTGGTCTTTGCGGCGGAACAGGAGTCCATGGATCAATTGCAGGTGACGTACTACTTGTTGTAGGAGCACTCCATGGATCGTTCTGCTGCTGAACAGTAAAGAATATTTCAAGCATAAAACAACTTTCCAAAACTTTTCTAGTATTTCATAATGCTTTATTGTCGCGTTATTTACTACATTAGTTAAACATACCTTACACATATAAAATTGAGATAAATCCAAAGACTGTTTAACATGCAAAATATGTGGAATATTGTGTTATCGTGCAACAAGCAAATATAAAAATCGAATTTTAATGAAAATTGTATACCTGCGGTCTTGGCGGAGGTGCCGTGATCGGTATACCCCAAGGATCGGTTTTCACATTATATCCGCATGCTTCTTCCAAATTCACATCCAATAGATCTAGCATATGACTTTGTTTCTCAGTTTGTGGAGCTCTACAATTGATGTATTTCTTTAAGCAAGTAATTCAACCAAATAAATCTTGTTAAAGAGTGATTTTAAAGTCACTAACTTAAAATCCTGTTGACTTTGACTAAGAGCTAATTGTAATCTAACATCATCGCTACGCCTTCTTTGTTCTTCCTGTTCTGCTTCTTCTCTTGACATTGCAAGAGCTAATTGTAACTGCAATTCTTCTTCCCCAACCGTTTGAGGTCTTGCAGCTTCCAATTCGGCTATGATATGTTAATTCTTATTAGTATTATAAAATTCAATACAGTGCAATCTCGATTAACCAAGGTTCCGTACTATCCACGTGCTCTGTATTTTATACTATATTGTGCATGTCACCTCCGGTAATCGAGACTTTACTGTATATAATATATGAATAAAGTTTAACATAAAAATGTTGAACAAACGTTTACTTGTACGCCTGGCTGTAGATTCGGATCCCAAACGACATGGTTCCCAATCCTGAAACTAAAGTAATAGTGCAGTATTTAAAAAAGATAAACAGCAGATGTTATTACTATAATTAATATTTACTTACATCACTGCTTACAGGTGACATAGTATCTATTCCATCACTACCAAATCCACTAACTGATTGTGCAAATCTTTCTTTTGCTTTTAGTGCTCTAGCTCTTTCGTTCCTTAATCTTTCGTCATCTTTTAATAAGGCCACTAGTTGCTTCGCTTTCTCCCGAACATACACTCCCTGATCATTAGATCCTTCCATATATTGGAAATCTAGAATAAACAAAAGAAAAGAAGAAATATCTAAATTATCAATGTTTTATATTGAATTTTTGTAAAAGAAAATATTAAATTATCTACCTTTCAATGTTTGAATGGCAAAAATATTTTCTTTACATTGCTGTGCTACTTTTTCTGTGCCTGTTTTAATAAGATACTCTAAAACAACTAAAGCTTTGTACACGTGTCGCCAATTTTTTCCATGATCATTTAATCTTTTCCATAACATTTGCATAATTTCGGTAAAAGCAACAACATTGTAAGTTAGATCAGCAATTTCTGCCATAAGCGTATTGCTTGGACCCCAGGGATCATTGCTGGTGGCTTTTCGTACAGCTTTCTATTTGAATATCCGTTATTTTAGTTTAAGTATATATGACAAATGAATAAATGTTAAAGTAAAAAATACTTACCTGAGCATTACTATAATTGTGAGCGAGATTAACAATGTCTCGCCTAATACCTGCCAAATTCACCTGCATGACGTCTTGACCTTGTCTTCTCATCTAAAAGATTATCACTGTATATTACAAGCAGACACTAGTATTAACATTTCTTTTAGAAGCCCATACTTATCATTGTATACAGTCAATTAGACTCGATACGTGCTAATAATTTCCAATGCGACTGAAACACAAGTTCAGCTTATTTACTTAAAAAAAACTATTTAAACAAAAACTGGTAATAAATATGGGCAACCATTTCATACCAAAGCCATGCAACTAAACTATGCATTAGTAAGAAAGCATAAAACTCATTATAACTTATATGCTATTTTACCAAAATTTTTACCAAATTAATGTATTATTTCTATTTTTTATATGATTAGTAGTAAAATAAACAAAAGTGTTTAAACTAACAGTGCAGTTGATGTAAAAATAAAAATATTCTTTTTTAATGATATTCACTTGTTCTACATATTGTATAATTTGCAAATTATATGCTAAACAAAGTATAATAAAAATAATGAAATTGAATAAATGTAACCATTTCTAATATGTGATATATACAGTATGTAAAGCATTAAAACAGATTAGTTTCTTTTGAGATGTGCCTATGTATGTAATTTGGATAAAAAGTTTTAATCAAAACAGAGCATTTGACACTACATATGCATATTCAAGGATATTTAACTGTAACTTGTATCATTTTAACTGTTTTTTTTTTAAATTGGTTAAATCTTTTGCTAAGAAACATTTTTGTTACAGAAAATTTAATGTTAGAAATACTTTAAAAAGTAATAGTTGATGCAATACTGACTTGCATAATGTACATAACTTATCATGTTACATAAGTTTGCAAAAAGGAAACAAATGATTTTAAATGTGTGCAAAAATTAGATTACTAAAAACTATAATCTCTGTATATTTTTACATATACAGGATGGTATTCTATAATATGATCTGCAAATGCATGTTCCAAGATTTGTTAGTTAATAAATAACTTAACAATTTTTATGTTTTGTGTTATACATTTGTACTTATATTATTATATTAAAAAGAAAAGAATGACTTTATTAAAAGTCAATAACATCCTGTATAATGTTCATTATGGGTTTCATAAAACATTTATCTATATTATTTATCTTCTCAAACATTTTCTAATGATTGATTAGTAATGTAATAACATTTGTTATTCTGTTAACTGAATCTAGTTAGAAAATTTACCTTCTGCATAGCCATTGTTGGCATACGAAATATGGCTGGTGTCGCTGATGAAACTACTTCTTGTCCCGAAATACAGAAAACTCCAGAACACTTTTCAAATCAGAATAAAATCCTAGACTATTAGATAGTTCATTAAATAAATAATGATGGTTTGTTACATTTATCTGTCAATGATGAACAAAGTTTAATTTATATATAAATGATCACGTGATTAACTGAGTGCATTTTATATTTAACTTTAAAGATATTTCAAAATATTATGCAAATAAATATTGCACAGAATACCAGATTCTTATTATTCTAATATATATATACATATATATTATAAGCATATAAATTTGATAATTAATATACATATACATGTGCAACAATATAGAATATCACTAAATGTTATTACAAATCTTGTGCTGCATGTAGAAGGTTATACATGATAATGTTTACAAACTAAATAGGCACAACTCTTATCACATACATATATATGATATACAGTACTGTTCTTTTCTAAGTATACATTCTTTAAAATATTGTGTATAATGTACATACTGTTTCAAAGTCATGAATATTATATTAAAGGTTATAACATTTTCCTCTCTAAATATGTAATTTGAATATAATAAATACCATAGATCGTGTATACAAGAAGAAGGTGATTCTTAAAGAGGAAAATATTATTAATTGCGAAATTCTATATCCTATATCTAAAAGCTTTTTTTTTTTTCATAAAACACAACTATCTGTAGTTATAAACTTACTTAATCCCTTTATAGGTAAATGCAATTATAATGAAAAATAACTCTGAGTTAATACAAAATTTAAGTGGGAATTTCAGGATTATTATGGTCTCAAGATTTTATACAAAAAAACACTTAAAAAATTCAAAATTATAAGCTGTGCACTTTCAATAAAACATTTTACCATTAATTCAAAGTTGAAGTTTTTACACAATATTAACCTTATGTCATCTGTATGACAATAACTAAAATTATATAAATTGTAATTACTTGATACATATGATGTATTTACTTAATTATTGAAACTACTTTTTGTTTATAATATAACCTTTTGCAAGCATTTTAATAACAGAAACAAAACAAAACAATTTGAACTAAACTACTATTTTTCAAATTAATAAGCCACATGCAACAATCATGATAGACAATGTTACTTACATTTATGAATTAAAGGATATTTACTTCTCTTCAAGAAAGCCGTGTTATTAAACTGAAAAGCGAAGAAATCTTTATTATCTACCAGTAAACGTCACTATATTTCTATCTTATCTTATCATAGCTCATGCATAATACATATTTTTATACAAAGGAAACAACATTGATTCATCTAAAAAATTGTCACAGTGCAGTAAAATTTTAAAAGAACTACTTTAATGTTAAATTGGTTTAGGATTATTATTATATGGTTTCTTTAAGACAGTTGAAAGGTATTATGTCTGTTAACATCCATGAACCTATTGATTTTCAAGTTACTTTTCTTTGTGAAATTGAAATAAATAACATTATAAAGATTTAATAGATGAAAATAACATGTTATTTGAAAACCTTTGTAAACTTTGTAACATTTTACTATTCTTAACCTTAAATATTAAATGTAGCAATTAAACATGTGGCTTCTTCTTTTCCTTCAAATTACGTAAAACATTTTTTCATTGCGTATAAAAAAAATTCATTACCGCATATTTCTTTGCAGCGGATGAAAGTTTAACTTAATTACATGTATAGGGACTTCGGCATAAGAATTTATGTATGTACGTGTACTAAATGACAATCGTACGCAACACGAATATAAGACGATTTCTTTCAATAAATTCAAAGAATATCAAGAATATAAAGAAATGTCATGAATAGTTCACGTTGTATGAGCTATTTTTTTATATAACTAACGTAACTAATGCAATAGGTATACGTACACTAACTTAAGTGCAAGGCTAATCCATGAAAATATATCGTGATATGTCAATTTCGAAACTCTATCTGCACTTTCTCATGCTCGGGCGAGACTTCTTTATAATTCTGTACGTTTTCGATATATTTCACACACAGGGCAATGTAAAACTATGTAAAAAAAACGAACGGATAAATAGATACATTGCCAATTAAAATATGTATATAAAAGTATTAAACTGTCGAAGTAAGTTGACCAAGTTCGATTCTTATTCTAGATTCAAGATTATACTACTTGTAGTTCTATATTAATGAAGTTATAATTCCGTCACTTTGTTTGTCGATCAACGTGTATCATTTTACTCACCGTAACGTATACAGCGAATTTAATCCACTAATTTTAACCGAAACAAGAAGCAAAATAATATAAAACACTTATGACAAGTCCATTCACAGGCACTGACGAATTAGATGTTACGGGGCAAGATGGCGCTGAGAAGTATTTCTGTCTTCACTATTTTATAGTTAACCAGTGTCCATAAAACAAATTCAGAATTTGTACGGTTTCTTTTTTTTTCCAGATTAAAAATAATTTTATCTATCACTGGGTGTATACATTCGTTTTCCTGTAAATACATCGATCGGTTTACATCAGGTTAAACATCCAATGCAATGTTTCACTGAAACAAGGAATTTATTAATGAAGAGTTGTCTCACTCCGTACGATTTTGTAAGGCTTATTCGCAAGAAGAAAATAATTGATATACCATTGGACGAACATACGCATACGATTATAATGAACATACGTTATTGTTCGTTTTGTTAATAGCTTAAATGAACAGTAACGTTCGCGTATGCTCAACTAGTCTGTGATGGCCTTTAAATACGTTCGCTCGATCACAAATTCAATATTGTATGGAATTCGCGCATTGTGTTTGGATAAACATACTTAACAAGTATTAAAATAGAACACACTTGAAGGATAAATTTTATATATACGCGCCATTATATGTAATTTCTTCAGCTTTCGGCTGTTGATGAAAGGATCCTGTTTTTTACCATAGCGGTGTATAGTGAGAAACTAATAGAAACTAAACAGAAAGCACAAACAAGCTGTTTACAGCTTTATAATGTTATCATCCTCATGTTGCCGACAGTATACTTAAATGAAGTAAATTGTAAGAAGTGAACGTCAGCATTGTAATATAAACTCTGTTGTTTTTATCATTTGAATGCGGTTAGTGCATTCAATCATTCTTCTATATAAATATTTAATTTTAACAATTGCTTTTTAAAAGCAAATTACGTAAAAATGAGTGTAAGACTTTTAAAAGATCCTGCTACTGTAAGTAGTCGTATATTTGTGGGTCATTTGCAAACGGATGATATGACCAAACATGAATTGGAAGAACACTTTTCAAAATATGGAACTGTTATTGGTTCTTTGATAAATCGAGGTTTTGGCTTTGTTCAATTTGAAGAGGAACTATCTGCTCAAAAAGCCATTCAGAACGAAGATGGTGCTATGTTCAAAGGCAGAAGAATAGGTATTTTTTCTTCTGTTTATTTACTGAACTTATTAATGATTATGGATCTGAATTTGAAACTTCATGTTTTTTATCTCTTCAAACAGATGTTAGACCAGCAAAGAAAGACAATCAATCCAGTGTTGGGGGCCCAGGGAAATTAGGAGGACCTAATAATCAGTTTAATTCTAATAATAATCACTTTAATCCTGGAAATGATTCATTTAATAGCGGGAATCAAAGTTATGGGGGAAATTCAAATTTTAACTCGAATCAGAGTTTTAACTGTGATCCACAGTTAAATGATAACCAAAAAGGAAATGCTATACAAAATCGAAGCAGTGGAAATGATCAATTTAATGATACTAATCAGACTAGAGACAATGTAAATGATCAGTTTGGAAATCAAAATCGAAACAGTGGAAATGATCAGTTTAATGTGATACAAAATAAAGGAAATAATCAATTTAATCCAAATAATCAGACTAGGAATAGTAGTGACCAATTTAATCAAAACAGAGGTAGCAACCAGTTTGGACCAGGTGGGAACCAAAATAGACCCGGAGGGAATCAAAATCGCAATGCAAATAATCAGAATACTCATGGTCAAAGTGGTGGTGGAGGTAATGGTATGAATAGTGGCGGTGGTGGTAGAGCAAGGAACAACAGAGGTGCAAAAAACCGTAATAAAAATAGGGACAATTCAAGTGGGAATAATTTTAGAGACCGTAGTCCTATTAATAGAAGTGGTCGTTTAGATGATAAAGGTGCTCGGGACTGGGATCACAAACAAGGTGACAGATTAAGGGGGAACAATTTTGGTAGAGATTCGTTTAATGACAGTAGTAATCGTTATGAAGATTTCAAGAATTCTGGTCCTAGAGATATGAATATCAGTTTTAAGTAAGTTTATCATTAAAGTTTGTAATTCTTTTCTCCTTATTTCTTGTTGTATGTATTACAATTTATATGTAACGTTGTATTTGTTTAACAGTAATACCAGCACATCAACCGAATACTCTAATGTAGTAACTGAAAAAAATGATTGTGAAATTATTGTTGTCAATAAATCTTTAACGTATGTATAAAAGTAATGTTGGTTTATATAGTTATGAAATGCATTTTTTATCTAATATTTACTCCAACAGGGAATATGCTGAAAGTATCGAAATGAGATTAAAGAAAATTGGATTAACAGTGGATTTATTATTTCCAAATGAAGATGTTCTTTTAAGTAGAGTTCTAGGAAATATAGCAAGTCGTGGGTGTTTATACGCAGTTGTGGTTACACCTATTAATCAAGAACACCATTCCTTAACTTTAAATATACTTCATGGTTTACCTCAAGGTACTTGTTTTGATAACATTATAAAAGTTTAATAATCGTGATGTTAATATAAATTTATTCTTACATATAGAACACAGAAATATGCTCGTTGATGACGCTATTAATTTAATACAACGGGATTTTGCTAATTATAAGGCTGGCGGACGTTCAGTTCCATTGAATACGCCTTTCGCAAATGAAAAACATCCTGATGCTATTCAAGTTCTCTTAAATATGTTGGCTGATAATCATCAATTAACAGTATTACAATATGATCGTGTTATAAAATATCTTGAAATTAAACGTGAAGAACAGGTGCAAGTTGAGTTAGGAGACGTGAAAGATTTACCAACGGCGACAACTACGATAACAGTTAGCGATCCGAAACAAGCCGAATTACAGTCTAGAATACTTAATATCCTAAACAGTAATAAAACAAATTCATCTGTACCAGCACCTAGTCCAGTACCAGCGCCAACTTCGACGCCAACACCTGTTCCACCAGCCACTTGGGGAGGTAAGGTTTTTAAGATGTTGGTATTTAAATTTTAACGAAATGTATGTAATGTCAAATCTTTGATAAGTTTATGTTCAATTTCTATATCGTTACTTACAAATTGGGAATAGTATAAATTTCATAAAAATCTAACAGATATTGATTTTAATGAAGTTGTTAACAGTCTCTGCTGTATAAATTTTGAAAAATCTGTAATTATAAAAAATTCACTTTAACAAGAAATGAATAGAAAAGTACATCATAAATAATGGAGTCTAATTTTATTGTGTACAATACAACTGGAACGTTTACTTTTGTTTCTGACAAGAATATCATCATTGGTGCATCTATGACTCAAAACGAGTAGGATTGGAAATCAAATCTGTAGTGTGGTTTCTACATGAAGGGAAGACCTGCTACATTATTTTTCATCTTTAGGAAGGGCGGTTTTATAGGTGCATCTTAAAAATTTCGAAGCACCTGTTTTTTACGTTTTCTTTTTTGGATTTGTTTGTGTCAATTTCAGGAACATTTCCAAAAAAGGTTTTTAGTCGCGTATAGAAATTTCTATTAAAGAAGTTTCAAAATAATTTAACATTAAAGCGAAAGATGCATATTTTGTCTAAGAATTTCTTTGACAAATAATTTCAGGTAAAATTTAGGTTTAAATCAGTCATTATATATGAGTGATTCGTTTACGTTTATAAACGAACTTCGTACGCTTTGGGTTTTTTCATTTAGTTCGCGCGTGTAGTGAAACTGTGATTATTACATGATGCAGTGATCAAAGCGAACGAACTTCGAATATACATATATATTTATATGTATACATCTGTATTTATATATACAATATATATATATATATATATATATTGCTGGAACTGCTAACTTCATGAGTACATCATGTTATGCCAGCAGCATCAACTGCCACAACAGCATCCACAACTACAACTACTACGGGACTTTCGCCGTCACCTCTACTAAACGATCCAACAGTTCAAAAGGCACTTGACAGTCTGTTGCAAGGCAATTTGCTCAAAAGCATCGGTGATCAGCAACCAGCTACAACTACGACACCACTGTTTGCTGCTTTTTCTAATATCGGGCGATTTTAATTCGTTTGTCATTATTTATTATATAATGAAAATTGGAGATATGGTACTCCTTTATTTTTCTCGCATTCATACTCGTCTAATAAAAAATGAGCTGAATATTTTGCAATAATATTTAGTAAAAATCAGATAAATGCTAACAGAAAACAATAGTACATGATTTTGATATTTGTATCTAATGAAATGTTAGCATGTTTGTCTATGCACTGTGGAGTCTTGCTGTATGATTCTCGAGCGGGGCTGTTGGAGTGACAAAATTGCGAAATAGGTCATATAAACTCCCTCCATGCACTGCTTTATTATTATAATCTTACAATTATCGATATAGCATAAAAATTAAAATTTCAAAATTTGTCAATTTGTTACATTGGCAATCGCTAAATTCTTACATTTGTAACATTGTAAATTAAAAGTTTACTTTCAACAAAGGTGTGTCGAAGCGAACTCGCTCAACAGATTGTATAAATGGATCGTAACCATACAGTGAGACTACACTGTATTGAAAACATACATTTTTAAATATAGAATTTATAAGTACTATAAATTCTGTTTATATAATTTACAAAGATACATATAATGATATCTGAAAATATATTTGTTTATTCTTTCATTTTCCGGACAGACATATTTTAGTTCGGTATACTTATTATAGCACTTCTAAATCTCAGGAAAAGATTTAGAACGTCGGTAACGTTTGATACATTTTTAACGCACGGTCTGTGCTTCTGTGTTTTCATTTTTATAAAATTAAACAAGATTCAAATACATCTTGAATATTAACAAAATGAATTCGAAGTATATTACATTTTATTGAAATCTAAATAGTTTATTGTGATAAAAAATATTTCAATATGTAACATATTGAATTAGAGATCAGTAATTTAATTGTATAATTCCATTGTTTATTGCAGTTACATGATAATCTTGGAATAATGCGTAGGATTTATTATATTGTAATTTTAATGGATTATTAGATTTGTCTCTAATGTTTTTATAATTTTTATTAGTTTATCAAATGATTATTTTGTAACATCCTACTATCTTCAATATAGATTAAAAGTAAAAGTTATCATATCGAACTTTTAAGTCTTATACATATACTTTGTTTAATATAAAAATATATTAAAGGTACGAATATAAAGCATTTCATTCTGCAATTTATACTTATATAACATATAAAATACTAATTTTCTCATTGCATTATTGAAGTTGCATCTATTAAGTTGAAAAATGTTTCTTTCCTAAGGAATGCGGGTGTTAAAAAGTTTATTTGCTGTTTTATGTGGTTTTTAAATTTACATTACATAAATTTCAGTTTATTTGAACATTGATATAGGTATAATGTGTGGAAGAGGTATGCACACTTTTTTAGGAATTAGCTAAATATCATGTATAACTTAAATAAAATGTTTTTAGGAATATTTCATGTCTTTCATTGATAACGTAGTACAATAGTGATGCCTTTTATGGATCTAAAAACAAAAAAGGTCATGTATAGACTTGAACTTGAAATTGAAGCATCCAATATATACATTTTTCACGTACCTTCACAATAAAAACAATTTATATATTTTCATAGAATAATATAAGCGAAATATTTAGAAGCAGCAGTATAAGATTAATAAGCAAAAAATAGATCAGTGTACATAGTGCAGTATTGAAATAAATGTGATTTACAGGATACAAGTAAGTACACTATTAGTATTTGCAAGTAAGGGTAGCAAATAAATAAAGCATACAAGCATATAAGCATATGTAAGCAAATCTGCTTCTGGTTTACTTAAATTTACCTAAATAATAACTCTTCAAGTATTGTTCTGCATGTACTATTTCTTCACACGGTTGGGTCACTTCTTTATGAAGTATTCCAAGGACCGATTTTACAGCTTCAATATCATACATATTTTTTTCTAATCGCTGCTTGTAAGGTTTTAATTTTGCTACGAGTTCTTTATTTTTAGTAATAGAACCAATATGGTTTCGAAGAATTTCATTGTACGATGGCCAATTAAATGTACATGCGGTACAATCGCATTCAAAGAAGTAATCTTGCATTATTTTTTCTCTTCTTTCAGATCTTGTCATATATGCATATGAAGCACAATAATTTGTGAAAATTTGTTCTCCTGGAAATATTGGCTCTAGTGCACGAGTGATCATTGTCATCCCTTCAAAGTGCCGGAATGTATTCGGCGCACAAGAATGATTGTATAAGCTATGCGTTATGTATAAGCCTGAACCTGTTTTAATTCCTGGTTCTTGTTGCACCTAAAAAATAAATTTCATACAATGTAACATTGTTTTATCTTAATTTCCATACATTATCGAATTTTGTATAACGTATGATGTATCATCCATTAAATAAATTACTAAGAAACAATTGGAACACATTATAACACAGGCACGGAACATAATGCTGCCACAGAATTTGATCTCTGGAAGATCATTAATATTTCTTAATTGGTCCACTTCATATTTCTTGCAGAAAAAATTAGTCTGTGTGGCTAAAAGTATAGCTGCGAGAGCCGAGATGCATGCAAAAGCACTGATTCCAATGAGTGGTCTTGTTGTCATATTGGTAGCAAGGCTGAGAGCAGATCGTGAACTAGTACTGTCCAATATGCCTTCATCTGTAAATCCTGCAGTTCTATTATCTGCAAAAGAAAATTGTTGAAAATCTAAATACAAACAGTATGTTAAAGTTCACTATGTATGACATAATTTCCCTCTACATCCACATTATTTAAAAATAGTTTAACTTTCACTTATATTTTCTATTTTAGAAGTAAAATATCAAACCTATTCTTTACCTGGATTAGATTCTGCTACTTTCATGTCTTCGAGCAGTTCTTGAATTTTTGTACCTTTCGCTGTTGCCACAATTAAAAACCTGACGATTTTGGTAAGCATTCGTATTTTATTTTTATCAATGTTAAGTAAGTTTCCTATTAATGCTGAAATGGGACATTCTATCTGATGAGCCATTTCCCAAGCTAATTTCCTACATGTTTCTGAGCAATATTGAGCCACTGGACATTTTAAACATGGAATTAAATTATAGCTTCTTGCTAAACAGTGATGACAATGTGTAAAATAGCTGTAAGATATGAAATTAGTCAACGTTAAAATCTTAATGTTAACAAATTAGGTACCTTTGTGAATAAATAGTGAAAGCAAATGGATCTTCAATAGTAATTATATCTCCTGGTTTAAATTCTTTTGTAGCTACTAAATGACGTCCATATTTTTCAGAGAAAGCAATGTTAACACCATCACTAGCAGCCGGAGCCTCTTTACTGGAACCATAAGTCAGCTTTAAAGGACCTTCAGCTGCTAAGTATCTTGGTTCACTTTCTTCGTTATTGTGCTCATATGATTCCAGACTACCATTAATCAAATCCTGTTTATTTTTATCAGCTTTAACATCTCTATTCATTTCATTTCCAATTTTATTATTTCCATTTCGATATTTTACAACAAGAGGTGTATTATTTATCGTTTCTGATAAACATATGTTCATAAATTTTTCTGTGTCAATATGATCATTTTCTTTGGACAGCAGTTTTCTTTTAATTTCTTCAACAGCTTTGATTCCTCTCTCCTTCAATTTTTTTCTTTTTTCTTCTGGATATCCAAGATTTAAAGCAGCATCAATATCTATTATACATTCTTTGTAAAGTTGTTGTCTATACAAAGCCGCCGATCGATTGGCATGAGCATATGACATAAGTTCTTTCTCATCTGCATATGCTAAACTCATTGTATAACATTTTATAGCTTCAAAATCTTCACCCATTACAAAATGTTGATTTCCTGTTATTATATAAATATTGTCATTATGATGTAGCAATGTAACGAGACATGTATATACATATGTATATATCGAATTATAATATATAAGAAGTATTAATACCTTGTTCTCTATATTGGATAGAATCTTGTTCATTTTTCACTTCAGGAATTAATTCTGGTAATTCGGCTTGTACCATATTTTGTAAAATATGACCAATGAGTGCTTCACATTCTTTCTGTAAACCGTACCCCACATGTGATTTATTTGATTGCTTTATATTCAATATTAATTCCTTTGCTATATCCATATTTTGTATAAAGGGCAAATGTTATTACAACAAATTTTATGTTCTTCCGTTATAAAAAGAGATAGAACAATAGAAAATAAATATATGATGCCTTATTCAATTTATTACATTCATATTATGCAAATGTACTGCTCACTTTCATAAACTAAAAAAGAATGCTTCCTGTACAGGAGATAAGAATATACTGAATGAGCTGCAGTTAACTAGGTACTAGTTCAAGCAAAGCTAAGAGGTGAAACTAAAATTACCTCAAGTAAGGTGATAGAGGGAAGCAAATAGTATATGACTGTAATCAAGTTTCAAGTTGTACATTAACTTTATTAAAGTGTAAATTATATATAAGATATAAAAAATATATTTTAACTTACGCAATATTTTGAGTAACATATTTTCAACGTTTATAATATACAAATTCTTTTAAATTGCAATAATTTGCGAATTGAAATTTTAAGAATATTTTAATAACATTATAATGTTGTACTTGCAAGTATTAAAAAATTTTTCATGTTATTCCTAATTGTAAAATACTATGTATAGGAATGGTTGTAATACAGTTATTAAATTATTAATATTATAAAACAAAATGTAAAGGTATTTAATTGGTAAAAAAGCTTGGCAAAGATTTTTTTTAAGTTATTTAAGCAGTTTATAATAAGAACAATTTGGCATTGACTCAAAATTAATGACATAGTTAGCAAAGTGGTAAGTTGCAAACAACTCTTTTAATTATATGTATATATGTATATATATATATATATATATATGATTGATAATATTTCTGTAAATGATATGTAAATACGACCGAATACATATTATATCTTAAAATGTACTTATATATGTATATATGTGTGTGTGCTTGTATTAATTAAGATTTAAAAATAATGTTAGAGGAATATAATATAACAATAAAGAAGAACTGCAAAAGAAATTATAATTTATTAAATGTTCACTTTACAGTAACAATTAACATATTTTCAAATTGAAAATGCATAGGATAACACATACATATTGATAATAATATAAAAACTTTATTTTGCATTACAAAATTTTTTGTATGCACAATCGACTAGATCAATCTTCTTCCGCTTCCAAATTTATGCGACTACCAAATTTTGCATAGAGCTGTGTTTTTAATTCACTCATGATGTTTTTCAAATCAGCACATTTACTCTCTAGATTTGAAATTTCATTCTTTTTTTTTTCCTTAAGTTCATCCAAATAATTCTAAAATATCGTTAATAAATAATTAATTAAAAAAATGTCAATTTATCTTATAAAACATAGTGGATATGAATTTTGTCTTTCAAAAGGTATAAAATTTACAATCTTTTCTTCAAAATTTAGAATAAAATAATTCCGTTATCAAACAAAGATATTATACAAGTTATACGTAATATGAAGGATTGTATACCTGAGTCCTTTCCACGTTTTCATAAATGAAAACCTCACCAATATAATATGGTATTTTTGTAGTATCATCTAGAAAAATTATTTCGTCCCAAGCATCTTCCAAATTCCTTAATTCATTCTGTATAAATTATGAGAACATGTATGTAAAACTTGTCCATAACCAAATAAGGTAACAAATAACACGATCCAATTGCAAATGCCAAATATGTGCATACCTGCTTGATTTTCAGCTCCTCTTTTAAATCTTCCATTTTAGCATTTTGTCTTGCAAATTTATTTATTTTTTGTTGATCTTCATACGTAACGTAAACATCCGAATCCTACATTGTACAACAAAGGTTAGATACAACTTTTAGTAACATGTAATCTAAAAGGAAGAAAATAATTTGTATTCGATTATACCGGTTGGAATCCAGCTTGAGCACTTGTTCGTGTCGACATAATTGTGTTGTCGATATATGTATTTGATATATCGTTAAATCACTTTTCTATAAATCTCCACTCTGTTCGACGCGCGACAAACCATTATCGAATCATTCGGCCAAAGAGTCTCTTCACGGCTGTCTCACTCACCCTTTGATCTAATCCTGCTCTATCCTACCTGGCTTAGCTAGCCCAGTTGGTTCACCTAAAAAGTGAATTTCTATTCAAAGAACTAACAGCAACAGAGGTGAAAGAAAAATAGAAAAAATGTGGTAAACATATCTCCCTTCCTCTTATTGTTTTTTCTAACTGTAACTATATGTACAAACGTAAGTATGTACATAATATATATAAATATATTGTATATACGGCAAAAGTATATATATATACATATACATAAACAAAACCTATGGCCAATGATCAACGCGATGCATGTTTGCCCAAACACCATCCCAGAGGGCATTTGAAGCAAATGAGATGAGTTAATCAAAAAATCAAACAGGAACATCAAAATTGTATAAAACAATTTGTACGTTACGATTCTATTCAAGTATAATAATTTTAAATTTGTTTGTCGATGGTTATTCATAAATCTTACTAAAGTAGAGAATAAATAAAATTTTGAACAGTGTTTCTCAAACAAATCTTCTTTGTATAACCTATTTATGCCAATTAGTTGTCAACGGGCAATGAAATTTGAAATAGGAGACAGTTTATGTCAAACAAGCGTGTAGGTCAACAATTAATAGATTAATGGTAACATATATAGTGCACATCAGTAATGAGATACCGATGAAGGAAACAATCGCTACATTGAAAATACTGTCAAAAGACGTTTAATATCAATATAAATATAAAATATTATATTATTATAATCGAAAAGTACTCCATAATGAATACTACCCACGATCAAGTATTTTTACAAATTTTACAAGAAGAGAGAAATATTACAAATTTCTTGGACGCATTTTTTGGATTTTTGTATAGATGGTGAGTCAATATGAGTACCATGCTATCGACACGCTATCTTTATACGGATAATTTGAACATTGCTCTCCCTCTTTTTCTTTTCTTCGTTTAAAATTGACTGTTTATAATTCAATTACAGTACAGATTTTTACGTCGAATCTGGGCCAGATAAAAAATTAGGATTTCCAACTGGTACAATAGAGAAGCTAGTTTTACACAGTTTACGAAAATGGAAAAGTATTTCCAAATTCGCAAGCGGAACAGACCCACCAGCCAACCAAGATATTATTATTGAAAATAACGATAAAGACCAAGACGAATCAATGGCGATAGAAGAAGATTCTATTATTCCACAAGTGGATCACGAAGTAGAAATCGAGACAAGCAAAGAGAATCAAATCGCGAATGTATCTGCTCGATTCATCAAGAGGGATAAGTCATCCGATAGTTACAACGGGGCAGTAAGAGAAAGTTACACTTGGTCTCAAACTATCGGCGATATAGACGTATTGGTTCAACTTCCTAGTTGTATCAAAACTGCCAAAGATTTGAGAATACATTTAGATTCGAAAGAAATTAAAATAGAGGCAAGAACATCAATGGTCGAACACAATCAAGAAGCAGAAGAATGTCGTTATTTCGTGTGGAGCACAATCTTTAGAGGCGAATTAAGTTTTAAAGTTCGAAAGGATGAATCGGTGTGGAGTATAGTACCTGGGCAACATATTAGCGTAAGCGGAAGTAAAGTCTGTCAAAATAACTTGTTCGCGCGAAACTATAATCAATAAATAATTATCGCAGATTCATCTTGAAAAAGCTTCGGAAAGATGGTGGGAAGCATTACTCGTCGGTGAGCCAAAAATTGATTTGACCAAGATCGATTGTTCAAGAAATTTAGACGAAATGGGGTCAGAGGAGCAAATGAAAGTTCAAGAGCTAATGTGGAATCACCAACAAAAACTTCTTGGTAAACCAACTTCCGAACAAATTGTAAGTACACGAAAAAGCGTCAGAGTCATAGACGTAATCGCGAAACGAGAATTTCTAACACGAAATTTTCCATACAGAAAATGGAGAAAGTATTGAGAAAGGCGTGGGACGCAAAAGGATCTCCTTTCGAGGGCACACCATACGACCCTTCGATAATAAACTTCAATTGATTATACTCGTTCCCTATGTTTCATTAATTGTTATAGCTGAACCAATTAAATTGTACATGATTATTTCTATTTAGTTGCAGTTAAGTTTAACATATTTTAACGAACCCGTATCAGAATTTTTATTAACAATTTCGACAATTGGAATACACAGAAACAGTGTTTTATAATAAATAGATTATCTGTATGTATATTAGCGGAAAGATAATTTCTTGTTCATATCGTTCAAAGTCAATTCTGTAAAATCGGTGAATCGTTCGATAACGGTACCCTGTATCGAAAATTCAGGCAAACGGTCAGGTTGAAAATTCCATTATGCGCGAGGAAATTCCTAATACTCGGTTACATGACCATAATTAAACGAATCCGCAGGTACGCAGGTGTTTTCTCACGGATTTCGCAGGTAATTCTTATCCAGCGACGGTTCAAACGCTAACGCGTTAAAGCTAATCAATGCGACTGAAACGTTGAACGAAGGTTACCGTATAAAACGATAGTAGTACCGCGGACAGACGATAGAATGCCAAGGAATTCCTTTTTTCCACCGACGTTTGCATCGAGTTTAGCTGTTACCTCGTGGTGGTATTGTTTGGTAAAAGGAACAGGGAAAGAATGCTTTATGGAAGTCAGATATAGATAGCCAGGAAGGACGTTGTTCTCATTTTCTGGAATTCCTTCGACTCTCGCCTCTCGATCAATTCTAATCTCGCTGTTTTCGTCGCGTTTACGTAATTGGGTTGAGGCGAAGGTGTACTCGATTCATGATATAAAAGCTGATCGAAGCTGGCGAACGCGGTGAACTATTAAAAATATAACAATGTCGTAATCGGTCGAAGCGAGAAAATTATTAGGTTTAGTAGAGACAGGGAGCCATACCGAGGAAGAATCGTAGATACTCGAACGCTCATCGATGTCCCCGTTGTGCCGAAGGAATTTCGAACAGGCATTGAAATCTCCGGAGCGAAAAAACGCGCGATCGAAGCGAAATATTGGAAAAAAAGGAAGGTTTTACGGATAATCATTCGGCGAAAAGCGAAATTCGTAACGAAATATAATTTGACGAGCGTAAAATGCGAACGAAAACTTTTGAAGAGGTGAAAATGTGGGTTGAGCACCGCTGAAGGTAAAACGCAGGTAATATACCTGCCTGGGGCTACATTCATCCCCACTCGGTGTCCGGTTCTCTCTCTTTGGTTGGTTCTCAGCTTTTCTTCGAGTCTCCGAGTCTCCGAGTCTCCGATTCTCCGATTCTCCGAGTCGAGTCGAGTAGAGTCGAGTCGAGTCGGGCCGTTAGTATCGTCGCTAGAAAGAATGGTAGTAATGCGTATCGCGGAGTATCGTACACCCTGAAGGACGTTCGTCATCGTCGAATCGAGTCACTCGTACTGTTAATTTTTCTCGATTCCGACGAGACCGAGTCCAGCGATCCTGGGAACTGGGCAAATCGGTGAACAGTTCGTGACCCGTTTCGCGAGGATCTTTCGTGTCACGGATGCTCGACAAGTTGGAGGACGACGCGAGGACGACTACCTGTATCGCTCGGCATCGTAGTAGCTGATAGTGGTGTGAGGTGAACTCGACGGAGATACGAAATAAGATTCGAACGAGGGAAAATCGAAGAAAAGAGGAGATACCAAGATGCCCTGTTCAGCGGTGACGCTGTCCCTCGCGACCATAACCGGCATCATTGCCACTGGCCTCTTAGCCATCGCCTTTTCCACGGACAACTGGCTCTATACGGAGGTCAAACGTGCCCAAATCCAGGTTCGTAAGTAACGCGATACCGAACCTATAGCTATACGCCCGAGACATTTTCTTTCTTGTCATTTTTATCCGGTTCAGTTTCGACGGTACTGTCGGAGAACCTCTTTTTCAGAAGAGAATGCCACGTTGTTGGTCTTTGTAGGGGATAACCCCGTTATTTGCCCGTATCGCTCTCGTGTTTTACACTTTTTCCATTCCGCCGTGAAAATTTGTTATATTCACCTCGCGTATAATATTCGTAACATACCTTTTTAATTTATCATCGAATCTAACATCGTTATGAGGGAGGAACGTACACCCGTTTACCCGTACACCTTGTAAATTTAATACTAATATTATTTGGCCTATGGCCCGAAGTTTATCCGTTTCCGTACGAAATCTTACCAATAAGCTGTACTCGTATTTTATCTGAATCCAGGATCATCGGTTTTGCCTTTTAGTTGGAACAAAATAACGCTCAACGTCGTGTACCGGTAATCGGGTATACATAAGTAAATATATATTCGATACCGCTCCGCCGTCATCGGTGATCCTCGGAGATCGCCGTACATCTTTAAATCTCCATGGGTTGTATGGTCACGTGTCATGTCAGCACGCGCGATGTCGTCCCGCGTCGTATAGCCAAGCATTAGAATCGTTACTCGTTAGATCGCGACGTGTTTTACGATGTATATACGACGATAATATTACGCTCTTATAACGCTGAGGTTCAAATTATCCGCGAAATGTCAGCAAGATCGAACTAATCCTTATACGAAGCTTAAGTTTTGCTTCTTCAGCCGAACAACGCTCAGGTTCTGTTTACGAACGTTGATCGCGTCGTTGATGAAAAATAGATTTTCCCAGTGGGTCGGATATGGCCGATCGAGTCGTCCGCAATATACTCGCAATAATTAATCTGGAATTAGAAGCGTGAAGTATCGGTACCGAGACTCGAGGAACGAATATTTTTATTTCGAACGCGACGCGTTCGGTAACGCGGACACGGGTAAACACCCATAAATCTCCGAGCGGATAAAACCGAAACGAACGGAACAACGTATGTATCTATCTGGAAATACGCAGATTACGGTAAAACGCAGAATCGGATAGTGGGGGTAGTAGCAAAGACAGGGTGGCTGAACAAGGAAGATACGGTTTAATCGATTGTTCGCAGAAGAAGAGGGCTGTTCGGAGCGTAAAACCGGAAGTGGAATCTCCTCCGCTTCCTTCGTCCTTGTGACGGGTGAACGTTCGGATCGAAGGTCAAGTTCATCCTAGAGGGCCTCGGGAGTCTGTTGCGTGGACAAGGTTCTCGATAAAGTTTCGCGAAATACGTATTCCCGGAGAAAGCCGCGATAGGTTTTATAGCGAACGATATCGTTCATCCGCGCTACTCGAAACGTGTTCTATTAAACTTCGACTTCTATTTCCACGACGTTCGAACGATCTGGAAGCGAAACGGTGAATAAATTCGATTACCGATCCAACATATTTCACGGCAAAAGCGGACTCGTTATTCGGCTATTAAGTCGCGATAGTTTTAGCCGGAGTCGTTTCATCCGATTTCGGTACATTTCATATATCCTCCAAGGAGCGTTTGAAACGATCGACATTCCGAGCCGCGCCCATTTTCAGCGCTCGTTGACTCGGCAACTTTTGCGTTCTATACAGTGTTCGTATAGTTGCACCGTGTCCTCGGTGCACCGATGCAACGCGATCGCGCGTATGCACGACCTCCTCCTTTACGGTAATCGACAGAGATCGTACTCGGACGCGAGATTTTTCTCTTAAAAGTACCGCGATTTCGTTGCCGAGCTGCTTTCCTCCGACTCTCTTTATTTGGCTATGCTAAAAGAAAAACGATCGGAGTCGTTTCCAACGGACAACTTTCATGCCGATTCAATAGCAAAGGAGGAGAGAACAACCTCGGGAATAACAGATGTTTTAAACGTTCTCGTGCCGGCATGGCCGCGCGAAAATCGCCGTATCTATTTTAATATGGAACACGAAGTTTCAATAACCGACAACCGTAACGATAAGCAGCCGACTTAACATTTTTACGTTCGTGTTTTCTTACGAAACGAACCATCGATACGATGCGAAATATCGTTGAATCTGTCGGTAATCGAGTAAAGGTATCAACGAGTTTCGTATGTTCCGGTCACGATTCTCTATGGCTGTACCGTTCGAACGTTTATTCGACCACGTGGTCAGACATTTATCGACTATCGAGGCAAATTTTATCGGCGCGATTATGTACAGATTCTCGGTACAAGTTCGTCGTCGTCGTCGTCGATCATTCCGATCTTTTTATTCTGGAACCGATCTTTATTCGCGATCGCGATGTCGAGCACGAATTTAACCGTGTTCGTAAAATCGCCACCCAAATTCTGGCCAGACTATTTCAGACTATTTCAGCCAGTCGTACAAACGGAGTAGACGACTTCGTTATTCTCGCGAGCATACCGATCCCGACGCAACACGGCGAGTGCGCGTTAGATTAAAAATGTTGCCTCTCCTCGTTTTCATCGACCAACCGGATGATCGGTACATACGGTTACGTTGCTCGTACCGTCTTTCCCTTATGAGGCCACGATTACGCCCTATTCGTACATCGCGTATGGTCGCGTCGTTGCGATATCGGTAACTAACGTACACAAGTTACGTGCACCTGAACGACCTATTTAGAAAGAACTTTGGCCTCCATCGCGTTTCAGTTACGAACAGTCATAAGGAAAGAAATATTCCATCGGTCGCTTATTCGAGACTTTCTGGGACATGTTCCTCCGGTTTCCTTATTACTTACTGGCCACCTTATATTCGATATCATAAAAGCGAAACGCACGTTTATCCCTTACTCGAAAATCTAACTATATCGCTGAATTTCTCGATCCCTGCGTTTCAACAACTCGAGAATCCTACACGTTTTTACATCGTGATCTCGTATTTGGGACGTAACCGTTTACCTTATAAATGTTGAAACAAACGCAGAAAGTTGAAATCGTACGCGTCGTTGGAGGTTTTCGTACATCGAATCCGACGTTAACTTTCTCTATGCACGCTCGTTTTTCTCTTTGCCTTTCCGTGTTTAACTGGTGGCGGACCAGCGGTCTATTCGATTCATTTTCTATCAACGATAGTAAGTAGTTGAAAGATTCGGTGACGAACAGCGAAATACGGCGGAGATCAAAGTCGGCGAAAAAAACGAAACGGGCCATTGGAACGAACAAAAAGAAAAGAATAGCGGAGAATTGGCACGCCCACATTTAGAAGACCTTGAATCCTGAGAATAAACCTCGGTTCTCGATGGTCCACTGGCCCTCGTCAACATTCGTCCGTTGCGTCGCGTCGCGCTACGCCGTTCACGCTTCGGAGCATCGGATAACGTCTCCGAAGACTCGGAGATCGTGATCATACCGCGACTGCATCGCACCCCGTAACTCCAACTTGGAGGTCCAACTTTATGGACCTCTTTTTCTTTTAAGAATAAACGTAAAGCGACTTGACGCGTTACGTATCGTGGCCACCGATTCCCGTCCAAAAAGATTTGCTGCCTTTCCGCGATTACTCGGTACTTAACACTTTTACAGTATCGACGTAATTTCGTTGTGGCTAAACAGAAATTATCCTGCTACGTATTCGTCAATCGTTCCGAAATAAAAAAGATTTCCGCAACAGCAATTTCGTTTGTTCGAAGAATCGAGACATTTAATCGACGGCCGTAATTTAATAGATCGTCGGAGTCGACGTACTTACGTACATATGTACGTAGCTACATACTTATTTCGACGAAAGCCGATCGACAAGTTTTCGTTTGCTCGAAAATGGAAGAGACGAGAAACGATCGCTTCCTCCTTCTTTCCAGGTTGCTAAGGGACAACGGCGATCCAACGATTCGAACGATCGAACGATAGAGCCTCGCTCTGTAATAACAACAGAAGCATCGCAACAACGATCGGAATGTCGTTGTCGAACAACGAACCTTTACCCTGTTACGAGGCGCTTTCGTGATTGCGCAAATTACATACTTGTCTTCTAGCCGTTCGAACGCGACCGTGTTCTGTCGGTGTTAGTATCAGGTAGTATCCCGTAGAGCATAGACAACTCGTCGGCTGTACCTCGACGCAAAGTATCGTAACGCGTGGGCCAATATTAACGAACTCGGTACATCCTTGTTCGAAAATGGAATATCGCGGTCGTTGAATCGTGAGAACTTGGCCGACGCGCAACGGCGAGACACGAGCCAACGTTACGTTAACGTTGCGGACTCGCTCGAGTGATCGATCGTTGCAAATTGCGGCCAACGTTTCGTAAGAAACGGCTGAATTCGCGTTTTCACGGTAAATATTTTCACTCGGAGCGCGGCGACGCTTCGATCCAGCACGCTCGATTCGTTGCTTTCCGAGCAACAAATTATATCGACAATTATTCGAACGAAAATATCGAATGCCGAGATTGATTTAATAAAGAGCCGCAGAACAACTTGGATAGTCGATAGATACTTGCTACTTGATGTGGAAAAATCGCGCAAATTGTTCGCTCGAACAAAACTGGCGTTCAAGTACAGGTATACATACATATGTGGTTTGTAAGAACACGCGCATCGATTACGTCGACGACTGGGACGGTCCGTAACCGAGAATGCCGGTCCCGTTGAAAAAAATCGGGACACGACCGGAAGAGCGACAAGGGCCAGGAGTCGGAAAGAGATGTACGTAACGCGCTAATACGTTATCGCGATAAAGCGCGCGCATCTCGTTGCAGCTACCTTACTAAATCCCCGATCGAAAGTGTCCTAAAAAATGAATAATTAGTAATTAGGTAAAAAATGCAAATCGGTTACAACGCGATACGCATACATAATAGTAATTTTCAATCGGTAGAACCGATACTGGAGTTAGAGCCTCGTTCGCAACGAGTAACTACGCATCTGCGTGGTACGCGTTCACCGAATTCAGTCGATGCGATCATAGAACGATCGAAAAAGCATAAAATATTGTCGCGTCGAGCGACAACAGTTGCATAACGTTGAATTTATTCGCGACGCGACGCGACTCGACTCGACTCGACTCGACTCGACACGAAGGAACGACGCAGTTGGTTCACTGCGTAACAGTGTTGAAAAATCGAAATGAAAGTTGCCTCGTGCGTTTACAAAACCGAAATGTTCGTTACGAACACGTTTCCTCGGTGAACGGTGAACACGTTCGTGATAAGGCGCATTAATTAATACCAGCTACGAGGACATTGAACTGGGTACGCTTATTTTTTCCTGTGTGAAAAGAGTGGAAGCTCGATATTATTTCCCTCGGAACGCGATAATAAAGAACGCATAAGACGATGGATTCGAGTAATTTATAACGATTATAGGTACTTACCATACTTGGGTGTTTCGCGGCGAACGCTCGATCTCGACATGCGATAAATACGAGAAGAATCCATCGCGTAGAAGAGACCCGAAATTGCATCGACGCCAGAACGATTTCAAGTGGAAATTGTCTTATATACGAGACAAACGATCTGTTCAAGTATTTGTAAGAAGAATCGTTGGACGAAACCTAATCGTCGTAAATCGTTGATCGTTGTATCGAGTCGAAAGGAAAACGATGATTTTCTTTTGCCTCGCGTCGTTACGAATAGGATACTTTCTGCCAATTTATGTCAAGATCGTGTTCGAGTCGATTTTTCATTCGAACGAAAACTTTCATCGAGCATTATCGACCTACGCGTTGACGCGCGCTACCCACGCCGGAATATTTCACTCTTTATCACTCGCAAGGTTATTAACCTTCTATGTACTCACGTACTCGCGTACCATCCACCTACCGTGCAGCCAACGTATCAAATTTCTATCTCAAGTTCTTGACATTCTTCCTCATCTTTGCCACTGTCCACTGTCAAGGTGAAAGGTAATTGGGAGAAGGTGAAGTACCGACGTGGACGCCGACAAAATTGCTTAGAAGTAAAATATATTTATCGGTGTTTGTCTCCAAAGTATATTTTTTATACAACGTACGCGTTGAAACGAACTTACGAACCATGGCGGTATAGGTGTCGGAGAAAAACGGGACGCTTCTATTCCCGCATGTCATACTAGAAGCGTAACTACGCTATATGGATTTATGTACATACGTATCCTTTTATCCGATTTCTTCTCCGATGCATCGCCCGCTATGGGTCGAACGTTACGATTCTAACGTTCGTTATTCGTGGCGCTTACTCGAATAAGCAAAAGAAGTGGAAGAAGAAGAATGAAAAGGCAGAGACAGGAAAAGGAAGGAAGTGGAAGACGATTAACGAACAACGATTGCGCTTTCATCGCGATATACGTATAACGATCGTAAGATTTTTCGTTAGAGAATGAC
Source organism: Coelioxys conoideus (assembly GCA_947623535.1). Taxonomy (NCBI): domain Eukaryota; kingdom Metazoa; phylum Arthropoda; class Insecta; order Hymenoptera; family Megachilidae; genus Coelioxys; species Coelioxys conoideus. The sequence continues at coordinate 145,494 of OX392456.1, read as the reverse complement.
AGTTAATTACCGCGGGATAGTCGGCAACGAATCACGAATTGTTCGAGCCTGTTAGGAGGGATAGGAAGGTGACGGAGCAGATACATACGCTCCGTTTCTAAAGACACGTACCGATTTCCATTGAACGGGTTGGCTCGCGTTTTCCTTTCTACGTCGAACAATCGGGCAATATACATATACATACTCGACGATGTTCCGCGTTCGACGCAAACGCCGCTCGCCGAATAAAACGGACGTTTCGTTCTTTAATTCCATTCTTTCATCGAGTATCGAGCGTATAATCGCTGTACGCTCTCGTTCGTTGGCTAATCGTTGCATACACCGAATTCAGAATTTTGATCAGATCGTAACGCGTTTCTTCCGCCGATGGTTTCGGCTGTTAACGCGCGTACGTAATTATTTATTTATTCGATCGTGAGCCGAATTACACGAATTCTCGACAGGACGCGATTTATCGGCGATGCTTATTCGATCGAAATGTTCGACGATGACCGCGACCGAAAACCGAAACGTCGCGAAAATAATGAGAAATCATCGTAATATCCACGTTCATCGAAGTCGTACGTTCTCTAGAAGGAATGCCGCAGGAGGCACGGGTTCTCGTCAAGGTTACGATCTTGCAACATACTGGCAGCCACGGATGCGATTGTCGCTTCGTAATCGAGCAGAAACGTGGGATTTCTCGAGTTTCCCGTTCGATCGCGGTTTCTTTCGCGTAGGAAAGAATTCGTCTTCGAACGCGTCGTTCGCGGGTTCGCCATCTTTTCCAATTTACCTATTAACGATGCGAAATACCACGTTGACCATCTTCCTGGACGACGATAATTTTGCGATTCAGGAACGAACGATTCGGTACCCGACCGGAAACCGTTGGGGCGCGCTAAACGTTAAACGTTTTACGAAAACGCTTCTCTCCGTTCTCGCGCGATTCCTACGCTCCACGATTTCCCACAAGATGTATTACACTTTCTACGAAATGCTGTATCAGAAAACCGACACGGTACTTTCTATAAAATGCGTTCGAGACGCGTCTTCGAAAGCAACGCGACGCGGTGTACGTTTTACGTTTGGGGCATCTTTACCGAAGCTTCCGATCGAGCAACGATAGTTCGAAGAAAACGCACTAACCGTACAACGCGTTCCTAAGTCGGTTTTAATATGTTGCCTCGCGATTCTCTTATCGTCGGAATAACACGGAATTTCTAGAAATTTCGGTTTAGTCGGTTACGATCGTAAAGAGCACGAAACGCGGCGCGGTGTACCGACTTCAACTAAGTATAGCGGAACTATCGGTTTTTTTTTCGAACTAGAAACTTGCTTCCATGTCGGACACGGAAAGCAGCCATAAAGAGATCGTCGTAGACGAGCGACGATGCAGAAGAGCGATTTTGCTATTCACCGACCACAGACACGCCTGTCGCAAGATCTGAAATTACGTTCAATTTCGGGGGCGGTGCACGAGGTGTATCCTCGATCGAAAGAAAGTCCGTAACTCGGCTCGACACGGCCGAGTACACGCTCGTTCTCCGAGCCTGTTCAGACCGGCTCGTTCGCCAATGGAAGCTAGCATTTCTAACTCGACTATGATTTCCTTTCCTCCCGCAATTTCCGTCGCGAACACGAACACGAACACGGACGCGAACGCGAACGCGAACGCGAACGATACCCGAACCTCCTTCTTTCAAATTCTAACCTATCGACGAAACTACGATCTATAAAGTCCGAAGTCGAGCGTTTCGCTTTCGCATCTCGCAGGTCGTATCCGAAGGTTAAAATTTCAATGCCAAAACTTGGTTAGGTCAGGTGCAACTCGGTCCGCTTTAACCGCTATCCTCTTGATTCTCTTCCAACTTCCAACCGGGAAATTTATTCTCGATATCCCAGATATCGAATTATCATAATGGAAAGTTTGATCGAAGCGTTCGAATCGAGTAGGTCAATCACCGGCGATACGTTCCTCGGAAGTCGAAGAACGTGGAATCGTCCGACTAACGTTTCACGAATAATTTTCTATAATTTATTCAACCACTCTTATTCCAACAGCTACGAAAGACATTCGGACCGCTGAACGAACGTTCGTCCTAGACCGTTCTCTCGATTCCTCGAAGGAATCGCGACCGTTGCTTTCTTACTTTCTAACGGGCATAATAAATAGTTTCCATAAAACGATCGACGCTCTTGCATCCGCGTTCGAAAACCGAGGACCAATTTCTTCGTTCCACGGTACTGTTTCCCCTTCTATTTCAACAAAGATTTCCATTATCTATATAACTATAACATCTACGTTTTTCGTTCGACCGTCATTCGAGTTTTCCCGATTCTCTTTTTTCGACTCGACGAACCGTGCGACGAATCGTGCGACGATACGTAGTAAAAGCGAATGCTCCAAATTATTTCTCGCGTGACTTCCGCTTTAGTCGACGACCGGATACAATTTCGATATTCTCGTTCGATGAGCGAGAGATCCAAATAAGACACTAACGCGTATCGCGTGAATCATTTGAAAAATAATTTTGTTGCAGCAATATGCGGCGAAGCATGCCGAGCAGAGCCACTTGGTGGAGCAAATGAACACGAAATATTATTACTACACAAGGACGCAGGGTCTGTTCAGGATATGCTATCCCAAAGAAAGGCCACCAACCGGTAAGCTCTAAAATTATTACAATTTCCTTTCGTTCGACTGTTCGTTACGTGGCATTCGAGCCTCGCTGAATGCGTCACGGGGCAATCCAGTATCGGAACGAGATACTTATATGTATACGTAGAATTCGAGAAAGCGAATAGTCGAACCAGTTGACGAGAGACAAAATGTTTTGGAGGAAAGCAGCCCCAGCCCAATACGTCGAACGTAGCTCGAGAACGGATCTCTCGTGTAGAGCGGTTTGTTTCTGCCGAGACTTTGGGAGACTTTCTATGTTACGATGTCGATAGCGCGCGTAATATCGGATAATCGCGTAATAGGTTAAGAGTTCGGAATCGATGCAATCCGGTCGCTTCGGTTCGATTCGGTTCGATCGCGCGCGCTTCCAGGAGAAAGGAATCGCTTCCAAGATAACCTCCCGATTTTCTTAGGACAATACCGATTCGTATTCTGTCGCTCCAAAGAAATATTTCTAACGAACGAGCGATCAAAATATTGTCGGCGTCTCACGAGAAAACCCGATAATCCTCTGAACAGGAATACTCCGAATCGCACGATTCCTCGTAGCATCCTGCTTTCTTCGAAACGTTCTTGCAACGCGAAACCCAACGCCCCTTGTCGATTTTCTTAGACATTAATCGAATAAGTGGACCGTAGTAGCCGCGTTTCGAAATGTTTTCGCTCGATCGAGCGATCTTTCTTTCGCGTTTGAATCCGAGTCGAGGAAGTAGCTGTAGCCAGAATAGGCAGGTTACTCGCGAACTCGTTACAGAATCTTCGATATTCGTTAACCCGTTTAATTCGAGTTTTCTCGCCGAGCCGAACTTCGAACTTTCTAAGATCGTCGAACGTTCTGATCGCGCACGATCAAACACCCTGTTTAGAATTTCTACCCGACGGTAGAACATTGTTCGCTCTTCCGGTATCGCGTAACGGTCAAAGACCACTCGCGTCTTGTCGCTCGAAAGAAAAGAAAACGTCACGTCGACGAAATTCACCGTCGCGATCTAGCCGAACCTTTTTCCTCGTTTTGCCGTTAAACTGCAACGACGATCGGACGTATCGAGTCTCGTGGCTCGCGATGCGCCTTGAAAAACGAAACGTCCAATAGAATGTATCGAGAATTTCTCGTGGTACGAGAACAACGGTGGATGTTGTTTTTGTCGCGTCGCACCGTCCCGGCCCGGAAAACGATCGGAATGATCGATACATCGTACGTGCATCGTCTGTACCGTTCTGCGGCCGTTACTTCCTTATCGGTATTCGATAAGGTCCGTTCGCTTCCGGTGTTTCGTTTCCGGCTTCGTATGCGATTCGTCTATCGTACGTGATCGCGCTAAGCCGTAGATCAAGCGAACGGCAACGGGAACAAAGAATTTTTTTACCAACCGATTCGATCGAACGTAAAATGCACGACTACATATGGGACTCGAGAGATATGGGACAACGATCATATTATTATTATTAACTACGTTGTTATGTCTGTTATAACGAGTCGCGAAAAATGATCGCCCTCGAGCGCGGACCCGTGAACGTTCCGATATCCGAATTCGTGGACACGGAAATGCGATTTATCGAGGATTTGATATTCGGGCAAAAATTGTCACGGACAAAATGGAGGTCAGACGACTCGTCGCGTACACGAGCGACGTCCGTCGACCGGTTTCGGAACATTTTCTTCTTCTCGATTTACCCCTCCGTTGCATCGGTGAGAACGAGTTGGTTCCTCTTTCCTAATGTTCACGCGACGCAAACGCGCGCCGCTAATGTACAGTTAACCACGAGTCAACGATCTTGGCATGCCGCCTCATTTAGGCGAAACTAGATTCGAACAAGGTCTCGAGGAAACGCTCGTCATCCATTGAATTTCAAACGCTTCGAACGGTACGAGCAATTGCACGAATCGTCCCGTTGCATCGCGTACATATATCTATTTAGGTTTTGAGATACTCGACGAATATAGACAACGTTTTGCGTTTCAAAATGGAACACTCGATGTACGGTACCGAAATTTACGGTGCTCGTCGCAACCGATAATAATTAGTCGTGTCCTCTAATAAATACCGTATCCGAATCGCTTGTCACCTTCTCTAAGTAGTAGCTAGCGAAAAAAGAAACTCTGGCTCACAAAAGTCGTTCGACGATAAAACGAAGAAAATATCGTAACGAATGTGATCGGATCGCAATTAACGCGACTCGCGCTTTTCATCGGCGCTTTTCATGTTCCGTAGAATACATTCGCGACATTGGCACAACTTTTTCTTTTCACCGACCTTTCGGACGTCTTTCGAAAGTAGTATTTCGTAGATTCGGAAATGAACAATGAATACCGTTGTCCATGAAACGAGGAGGCAGCGCGTTAAGCGCGCAAGTACACGTAGTATGTAAGTATGTACACGCGTGTCGTATACGTACATAGTTTGCAAACGGTGATAGCGCGTTGAATTCTAGGTCGCGTGCTTTTCGATACGCGTATACTTATACGACTTAGGGATACATCCAAGCCGTATCGAAAAAACTCGCAGAGATATTCGGCATTTATTTTCGAGTATCGTGTAATCTACGTAATTTCTACGAGACGGCGCGTCCTTTCCGTCTGAAATATCGAGAATTCGGTACCCGATAGTTTCGATATTCGACAATTCGTGTATCCGTGGATTCGGGCATTTGAGAATTCGAGAGGCGCGCTTTCTAGCGCACTGAACGCGAAGCGTTTGTCCCGCTTGCCTAGGAAAATGCTCGCCGGCGAATGCAACTTTTAGAAGCGATTTTTTAAAACGTTTTTGTTGTGCCGTTGCTTTCTCGACAGCGTACAAGAATCGCGAGCCATTTTATTTTGCGATCGTAACATTAAACACGCGCTGCGCGTTCCTATACAGTATATGTACGTATACAAGTAGACGATATGCGCATTTTAATTCGCGTTGAAATCAGAACGTCTCCTAGGCAAGCAAATTTCTACCGGCGTCAAATTAATTTGAAGATTGTCGCAACCGATTTCACGAGACTAATTAATCCTATAACCCACGATGATCGAACCGAACATCGAAAATTACTAACTCGTTATATTCCGCATTCGATCGAACCACTGATCTTCGAAACGATCGATCGTTACAGTTCAAACCTATCTGAGTCCTGTGGAGACCCACTGCATGAACATCAATTACTTCATCCCGGACGAAGAGAATTTAACAAGAGGCTTTTCTGACGATGCGATGACTCGACTACGTACGTACAAGCATCGTAAACGTTAATAAGCGGTATTAATAAACGCCGGCGTTTCTTGATCGTTACTTTCACCGTTGCTTTCTATTACTCTTTTTTCAGACATGGGCAGATCCGTGATAGCTCTGTTTATAGTGGGATTCGTTGCCATCTTCACCGCATTCTGGACAGGCGTAGTAGGCTGTTGGAAGAGATCACCAGGAAATATCACAGCCACCGCGATCTTGATGTTACTAGCATGTTAGTGCGATCCATATGACGTTTATCGCGTTATTAGAACGATTATTCGATCGTTTCGATACGAAACGCGTATCGAATTTTTACGCGCTGAACGGTAACGGTGGTCGACAGATTTTGCTTCGAGAGGGAAAACGCGAGAAAATGTACGATCGAACAAGTTTTTACGGTTCGAGTCTAGGAATTATAATAGCGGCGGGGCTACACCGATATTCCTCGCCGTTGTAACATCGAATAAACGATCGGATACGGTAGTCAGAAATCGAAAATCGATAATTATTTGCCAATTATCGCGACTAACATTCACCGAGTGTCGGATCGGTTGGCCACCGGTATCGATTAGAAAGAACATTGTCTAAACTCTCTATGTATAACGAATCGATATATTTTCGGCAATTTAGGCCTGTTAAGCGCTAGCGGTATGGGTCTCTGGCACGGGGTGGAGTATTACGAGAAAGAGAAGATCGTAGGAGAGGAATATTATCAACAATGGAGCAACGTGAGTAACTTTCTATTAATTTTTTTGCATTCCTTCGTCAATTAGGTCGAGATACAGGGATACGCCCGTCCATATACGTCGAACGATTACGGCCAGTATCAAGATCGATTACTACATATGTACCTAGATATTTCGCGTCGATTCTATCGTTCGTAAATTCGAGCGTATACCGTTCGTGTAACTTCTATATATAATACGTATAATCACGCCGTACAAGCAAGATGAACCAATCGCGCTCGCGACAGTAAATCTTTGTCCAAGTACCTTTCTCTAAGAAAGCCACGGTTCCGCTTAAAGGAACGACCGACCGACCGACCGACCGACCGACCGACCGGAAAAAATCTTTTCAGACATTGGTTCATCTTTCTTCCGATTCAACTTCTCTTCGCAGCTATTTAGAATTCGTCGCTATCTGCGTCGTGTTCAAGGAACGCGTTCACCAAAAACGAGCAGCAGAGGGAGAGAGAAAGTCCGAACCGTACGAAAAGTGGGAAATCAAGTAAAGGTTCACGGAGGAATTTTCTCGCAGGTTTTAAGGGACAACGCGGTGCAGTGGTACGGCTGGTCGTTCTACCTTGCCTGGCTGGGGGTGGCTACGTGTTTCGGCACGATGATGCTATTCCTGATCGCGGCATCCTGCCTGCGGCGGGAGCATGCCCGCGAACAGGCACAGAACGTTCAGTACATAATGCCAGGTGACACGACACGAACACTGCAACGACCGGACTAACCTTCCTCGTATCTTTTTCTTGTTTATGTTTCCCGGAACGCGGCCAACTAGGTCCTGAAGGACAACTCGCTAATCTCGTACGACTGGTCGTACGTGGTCGCTTGGGTCGGCGTCGGTTGGTCGTTGGTCAGCGCGATCTTGTTTAGCGCCGCCGCGATTTGCTTGAGGGGCGAAAGAATGCGCGAGGAGGCGATGAACATGCAGTACCTCATGCCTGGTACATATTTAACACCTTTTGCTTTTGCTACGAATCGCGTATGGGTTCGCGCAGACTCTTTTCGGCGACCGGACAGCGATCTTGCCTTCGAAGATAGCCGCGTTTCCCTCTTTTCGACTAACGCGCCAAATGATCCTTCTACGTACATACGTACATACATGCATACATACAAATACATGTACGTGTTACTACCGTGCAGTACATACAACTGTATTACTATACGCTACATGTACAATATTACTAGGTGCAATATTAATGAACGTCGTGTTCCGATTTGACCGATTACGCTTTCCGAATATCAATCGTTTCTATCGTATCGTAGCGTGTTTCTACAAATTAAACTATAACGGACACATTATTTTCTTCTAACGCTGTAAAGTAAGCTCATTTTACGCGATTCCGTAACGACGGATGTTTCGGTCAGAACGTTTCATAGATTCGACTAAAGAGTCTGCGCGCACGCATTCGCGTTCCACTAACTCCGATCATTGGGTTGACCTCGAAAATCACGAATCGGTTCTTCTACTAACTCGAATCGATTCGAAGGATAAGAGGAGTCGATTAAGTAACTGACCGATATAGAAGCAATCTAATCGACGAGTAAAAATATTACTATATACGTATTTTTAAAGAACAACGTATCCCTTAATATGTTGACGACGGTTAATTATATATAAAGTTATTTAAAGCTCGAGTAAAGGTTATGCGTTATCGAACTCGTCACAACGGATCATCGCGACGAAATTAATTGGAACGAAACGCGAAAATCTAGTTAAGAAAGCAGAGTACTCGTATTTATCTTGCTTCTGTATCGATCGGTTCAATATTACGACTTTGACTGTAATATTATTATGTATCCCGTTCTTGGTAGAATTCCATCCTTGAATCGAACTATGTTCGTTTCGAGTGTAATTACACATCCCGTAAACATTGACCGATGACGGATATAACAAAATGCTCCCGAACTAATCGGTAACTGTGTAATATCCGAATGTAAATTCGATCGATACTAGCTTATTTAACCTGTTTATTAAAAAATAGAAGAGGTAAGGCAAAACAAAACAATCCTTGTATAAAAATAATACGGTGAATATCGATTGATTCCAATATTTAAATAAAATCGTTGTAGTCGATTGAACACTGATCCGTCGCTCAAAATTAATACATAATATTGTTCGACCGCCGAATACTAACGACGCCGTGGGAACAAGAATGTTCGATAATTCACGTTCGTGAAACTCTTACTCGTTTCGTTTCGTTTGGCTCACGGTCTGTTTCCATCGTCGATCAAAGTAATTTTGTCACGCTCTAGTCCTGAAGAACTTCCGCGTCCTGTCTAAAACGATTTGCGCCCCATCGTACTAATCGATACCTTACAAAGTTTTCATTCCTTTTTCATCGAAGAAACGAACATCGTATAAAATAGTCGGCCTACAATTCTAAACCCCGTAAACAAAGCGTCTATTGGTCTACTAATATTCACGAACAGTAGCGTACTAAAAACCGGAAACGTACAAAGTCTAGAGACGCGTTTTAACTAACCACTTCGAAAGCGACACACTTGCCTAATTTATTTGAGTCTATCAAGAAATACCTACGTTTCGCCAGTCGACGAAACCATTCGATCAATCGAATTTTATTCCATGCAACGGTTAGCACGCTTCGTCTCGCGAAATATGATCGATCCTTTAGATTTAGATTACATATCTCGTGCATCCACGAGATAGAAACCGTCATTATCCATTGACCGATTAATAATTAATATTTACGCGGAAGAAAGTCGTTAATATTAATAATAATAATAATAATAATAATAATAATAATAATAATAATAATAATCGAGACCGAAAACTAGAGTAGGACGAAACGCGCGTTCGAATGTCAAGGAAGTAAAACAACATCGCGCAGTATGTAACCACGATTATTTTTGTCGGTCTTTTTTTACGCTTTCGCAATTTCGTTCGATGCAAATGCAAATATTAATCGAAGCGTTTCACTTACCATTTAAAACTGGTATCGATAAAAGTAATATTTAACTGCTCGTTGTCCTTCCGCGTTCGTTGCCGATGAAAACTACTAAACATTATATTTGAACAAGTTCGAGTCAGCTTGGTAAAAATCGATCGGGATCAGTTCGAATAAGCTCTGTTTTATAAAAGGATACGTACCTTACGTGGCCGACAGCCAAATCTGTAGAATCGCTTTATTTCGGAAATTTCGAAACTTTCAGAACGTTAATTATTTATTAGAAAACCTTTTTAATTTTATGCTTTAAAACAAGAACTGATAAATTTGACATTCTAAAAGATAAATTAATAGAAGAAATTCGAATTACATATTCGGATGTAGGAGTTTCGCGCGTTCTTCGACGATTTCGAGCTCGCGAAACGATCCTGTCCGACGTTTACCGATACGAGCAAAAACTATCGGGAATATAGCTGCACGCTCATGAACGATCGCGGTGCAGTCTTGCTATAGAAAAGTCTGAAATTTACAAATCCTCGAACTTCAAATTCTCCAATCTTTTACGAGAGCGCTGTACCGGTCAGACGCTGCACGAGATCGCACGATTTTATTTACGTGATCTGTTTCGCGTTCTTTTTAGCTTTTACAGCCCCTTTTTTTCGGTCATACAGCAAGACTCTACTGTGCTATGTACATATATATTTGACACGTTCGTTACGGAGAATCGATATTAATATCGTCTCATTTATTCATAATAAACGTAACCGTCGACCCGTAGCGAACGTGTCGTTTATTTCTACACGGAAGAATAAACGTTTCTGCTCTTTTTCATGGCATTAATATCTTCTTGTTCCTGTTTTCAGTATATCCACAAAAACAACAGTACGCGTACGCCGGTTACCCAGCACCTGCGGCATATCCTGGACCGTACTACCATGGATCGCAATACGGGCCATACAATTATTGAAAGGGTCCTGTGTCATCTCTATCGATAAAGAAATGTCTCGGAGCGCGGACCGTGAAATGTGCTCGTATTGATTAAAACGAAATATAGCAAACAACGTTTCCCAGGGGAACAGTAAAAAAAAGACAAAAAAAATACGAACAGCCTGAACGAGCCTGCGCGATCAGCAGCAAAAGGAAAAAGGAAAATGGAACGTGGATGACCCTGGGCCCCGCCCTAGACATAATTTATCATTTGTTTTTAATTATACGTTAAGGACGTTCTTTGGTGCAAACTGGCGAGTCCCACGGTCTCCAATATCCGATTTCTCTTTCGACAGGCGTTTCGCTTCGGTAAAACGTTCAGTTCGACTCACGAGAGAGACAATTGCTCAAAAAGTTCACCTATAATATTTACTTAGAACTGAGATGACCTAATATACATATACATATACATATAACTACATATGTATTTTTGTTCTTAAATCTAATATTTGTATCTGGTATTATTACCCTTCGTACGTGCTGACCGTGCTAGGACAATAATAAATATATGTAGTTAATGATAAATAGTAATGCGTTTCGAGCGGAGGAGAGAATTACTAGATCGTTTGTTGCACGGTTTCATTGGCTACGTGATCTTCCTCAGGGAAATAAGAAATTATTTTATGTTCAACCGATGTTGAATTTTTCAACCGTACGAACGCGTATGCTATGAAATTCTCTCAGTACCTTATCTTTCATTAAATTTTGTTCTTTCGAATTCACGGCACTGCCTCATCGAATATGTATATTCTCCCTTCGTTTATTATATCGAGCGATAAGGAGAAATTGGCAAACAAAAGTTTGACAATATGGTGCAAGAGAAATATCCGTTAGTCGCATCGATATACATACAACATATGTAATGTAAAAATGGAATTCGCATTTGCGAATATTTCATTTCTCTAAAGTTACAGATTCCCTTTTCTATCATAAATAACGTCGATTCGTAAGATTTCTTATTACCATACATTTGCATAAAGTATTATGCGGATAATTTATTATGTATCAAACCATTTCCAACCTCTATCTGCCGAGTTATAATCGATCACTACTGTATTACGTTACGAACATTAGGCAAATCGATTAAAATCTTACGTAGTGTAAGTATGAAGTTTTGTTTACGTACGTTCGAAGCTCTTTAATCCTTCCAGAAATAAGTACTATAAACAAAACCTAACCCTTTATACTATACTATGAATGGTGCGACGTATCACTAAAAAGTTGTTTAATATATTTGATACGTTATAAACGAATTAATTGTTTTCGTTTGTTTACCTATCGTATCCTTGCTGGATCTTTTATCGAAAACAAATTATCTATGAATCGGTTCGGAATTTCTTTAATGGATACACCGTACCTACAGCTTTCGATATACGTATTAAACGATTCAAATTTTTGCACAATCGCGTCGAATGATCGCGATATAATAATTAATTAACTAAACATACGGATTAAACATGATATTCGTTCGCGTTTAAAGATTATAAAAACACGGGAAAAAGTGACCGCATCAATGCATTCTATGTATTTATGCAGTCATCCAATAAGAATCGAAATTGGTCCATGAATCACGATCAATCACGTGGGTATCTTTTCAATATGGCGGCGGGGATTTACACTATTACGATGAGCGTTTTGTAGCGGCGGCGTGCAGTTCGATACAGTCGAGTACAAGGTTTGTACGGTGTACGATGATGTTCGATCTTCTTTTACGGATTTTTTTCATTTTTGTCGGTACTTTTGTAACCGACGCAAGTATTTCGACAACAATGCGTTTTCAAAATCAAAAGGTAGGTAATGTTCGAATCAGTTATTTTTTATTCTTTGCTCATTTTTATAAAGTACTTTCACTTATCCTTGATTTATTCATCTCCAAATGTCGTCTTTTCTAACTCATTTCGTTGACCATCATCAACGTATATACGTTAGTTACAGTCATGAAATAATTCCAGTACTATCATGTGCCTGTCACGCTATCAAGAAATCAGATACTGGAAATATCGGATTTGTCAAATGTCAATCATATGGACCAAATTTTAGACAACATATGCATAGTCAGAATAGTTGGTACTCCGGCACATACAAAAGTAAAAAATGTAAGTTAATATATTTCGAGCTTATATAATCGTAGTAAAATATGACTTTAATACTTATATGATAAAATGTGATTCGTTATAGTATCGATAATGTAACTTGGTTTCAAATAAACAATATATACAGATAATTAGATATAATTCTTAAAGACGATTATGCATGTATCGATAACAAAAAATATCTTTACAGTATATTAAAGAATCGATGAACCAGCTTAATTGGACGGTTGAATCCGATATATTCGAAGAATATACACCAACTTTTGGGAATTTGCAATTCGAAAATATAATTGCAAAGTTAAATCCTAATGCACAGAGATATTTAGCATTGGCTTGTCATTACGACTCCAAATATACTAAAGAAAGAAATTTTGTCGGTGCTACAGATAGCGCAGTTCCCTGTGCTCAAATGATTAATTTAGCCAAAGTTATGCAGAATCATTTAAATTCTATAAAACATGTAAGTAACTAATACATTAATTGTCATCTTTATTTCGTTATTCGCAACTACAGTATTTTATTTTCAGAATGATGTTAGTTTAATGTTTATATTTTTTGATGGAGAAGAAGCTTTTAAAGAATGGGGTCCAAAAGATTCCATATACGGAGCAAGACATTTAGCCAAAATTTGGCATAATAATTACACATCTTACAAGGAAGGAGAAAATATTTCTGAATTAGATAAAATTGTAAGTGTTTGGAAAAAAAAGTGTCAAAATTATATACAAATTATTCGTTTCACTTTCTTTTTGTAGGATATATTGGTACTTTTAGACTTGATAGGTGCACCGGACCCAATGTTTTATAATTATTTTAGCAACACCGAAAAATGGTATTCTTTATTGATGGCTATTGAAAGTAATTTAGCTGTTTTAAAAGAATTTGACTCATACACTTACGGGCAGCCCGCGCAAAGATATTTTCAACCATATTCGATGGAAGCGCATATCGAAGATGATCATATTCCGTTTTTGCAAAGAGGTATGCATTGATTTTTACGAGTTTGCACCTGGTACGCGTTACCTTCTAATTGCGATATACGTGTTTCAGACATTCCTGTTTTACACCTTATACCGTACCCCTTTCCAAAAGTTTGGCATAAACCGAGCGACCATTGTGATAATATAGATATAAAAACTACTGAAAACATTAATAAGATTTTAAGGATTTTTGTAGCGTCGTACTTACATATCGGTATGTAATTAACAATTGACAAATATTTATGTTACAACAAAAAGTTATATTTTTATCAAGACTGACACAGTATTATACGAAAATCGAAACATACAATGTAAAATATTAGTTAGCAACGTTATTGTTTTAATATAACAGGACAACAACAGGACTATTTTACTTAACCATCTGCATTTGCACTTTTGTAATACGTGATTTGTAACGTAAATTATCTTTGAACAAACCAGAGTAACTTTTATTGTAATTTAAAAAGATTTATATATAAACATTTATGTATATATTAAAGATTACAAAGTAATATATATGTATTACAGAATTTGATATCAAATATATTCATTGTACATACATTGAACGATATAAATTTTAATAATAATAATAATAAAACAACTCCGAATAAGTAATCGTGATCACAACTACAACTTAAACTAATGGCTGAAAATATAAATAATACGGGAAATATAAAGCAAGCAGGAAGTTGGTTACACGCGTGACTTCCTTACACGTGTTTTGAATTGATAGTCGTTGCAGAAGTATTTTATACTTCAAATCGATAAAACATGAAATTTCAACTGTCGGTGCAAATACATGTTAAACTAAGGAACGATAACTTGTCGTTTTCAAGTAAAAGTTTAACAAAGTACTACCGAATGAAAAGAAGTTCAATATTAACATGCCAAACCAATTGTATAAAAAACAATTTTTATGAACTTTTAGCGTTCAGCGATCGAATCCTCAAAGTGAAAGCGGATATTCGATCATACGAGGTTCGGTACGCTTGGCCGAGGTCATTGTTCGTGCGGGCGCGACCTGCGAGATTTTTCATTCCGAATTCACCCGAACATAAACGACTTTATCCGACTTTGGTTGATCGTAATCGAAACATGTGATTGGCGGTAGGACGACGCGAGTGACAGTTGTCGAATGACTTCACGCCTCTTTCGAGTAATTCAATAGTTTCACACATTTGTTCGTAATTAGTTCGTATCATAAAATAAACAACGAATCCGATTATCGTATACCTCGACGACCAAAATTGTTCTTGTGGTCGATTTAAATAATTTTTTCAGAATATAACTAAAAAACAAATCATGTCACAAGTGGCATATCGGTCAAACAACGAGTGAGCGAGAGAAAGAAAAAGAAAGAGTGCGGGAGACGAAAAGGAGAAAGATTCAACGCGAAAGACAGGACATCGCGACGCGTTGGAAACGTATCTCGGACGTTTGCGATCCGATGTACAAATAAACCAACGAAATACTTGTTGGCGGTGCGCTCACGAATTTTATTGTTTACTCCAGAATGTTTTAAACGCGTAAGGAAAGACGCGTGGTTTACCTAGGTCTTTGTGATACATCGTGTTCTACGTTCAAGAGGATTAGTATTTTACGGTCCGTTGACGTCATATGCTGCTGTCGCGCCTATTTTGACATAACGTTACCGTTGATTTTATTCAGCATTTTAATTTTATATCGATGCTTATTCAATTAGGAAAACGCGTAAAATTATCGAATCATAGAACGTAAAGTGTTCACCATGTTGTGATGATATTATAAAAAAAGAAAACAGGAATAAACAACATTAGACGCAGTACTTGAGCAATATGCTTTGCTACTTTAGCATAGCCACGAGAGATTCGTCTCTTGCTACCACGGTGAATTCGTAATTACGTAGCGCGATCTTTGGTCGATTGTGTGGTGATCGAATGGGTTCATGCATGCCGGTGAATGACTATTCTAGGGAAAAGGTTACCTCCAAATTCTGATCACCCGTTTACACAGTAGATGCATTGTCTTGTGACATCACGACGGACATTAAGAATACCACAGTTGAAAAATACATGTTTATTTCTGATACTTTACCCGAAAAAGTATATCAATCGGAGAAACGAGAGGTTAGGAGTCCCGCACGTGGTATTCATATGGACATGTATACAAACTAACGAACGTAAACGGGCACGTAAAAATTAGTGGATTCCTAAAAATCCATTGCATTTTCGAACGTAAGAACTGTTAGGGAGGTCTTTCGCCTTGTTGGATTAAAAAAATATTTGTTTTCAAACACGGACTTTGAAAAGATAGTAGGAACCGTATATAATCGATTTAGTATTTGTATCCTAAGCATATACTTAGTTTTATATTTTCAGTGGTAAAAGATCAAACCAATCAGAAGTAAGGATTCGACCGACGACCGAAGTTTCACGAACTTTCACGAACACTCCTTATCGAACGACGGCGAGTATTCGTTCGTTCTTAGTTGCGGTTGTTCGCTTGATCCGTGCGCACGTGGAACGTTGCGTTGCGTTGTATTGTGTCGTGTCGTGTCGTGTGGTGTCGTGTGGTGTCGTGTGGTGTCGCGTCTCATCGGGAAGTTCGAGCGAGATCGGGAGGCCCGCGGCAGCGCCATCACTCGTTCTTCTTTGGTATTAATGCTCTGTTGGGCGACGGTGTCCGTCCGCCACAACCGTCTTTAATGGACGTGTCGCACCGCTCGAAGAAACAACGCCGACAGAGATGTTGAAGTTTATCAGAGGGAAGGGCCAACAACCTACGGCCGAACGACAGAAACTACTAAAGGATCTTTTTGCCTTTCGAAAGGTAAGATGCAATTTTTATTCGCCCACACCCGACCGGCTAAACGAACCGATACTTTCCTTCGTTTGTTTGCTTTTACGGAATCCTATTTTTCCGGACTGTACGATCACGGAATAGATCACGTTCGGTTTTATTCGACGATAACGTTATCGCGTTTAGTATTTAAAAGAATACAACTGTTATTGGCGTTCCGAACATAAACGGAACGCCTTCGATGAATACGTGAAAGAAGTATTCTTCTAGCTTCTTTTACAGATTGCAAAGAAAAGCGAAAGTGAGAATCGGAAGAAACAAGTTTTCATTTATGTCTAACAGGTATATACAGTTTCTGTAGTTACGTGATTGTTATTTAATTTTCTCATTTTATACGGTAAATTCAATTTTTACTCTTTTTTAACAGATTTCTTCAGCAAGCCAACATGTACGAATTTGTTGTTAAGACAAAATAATTTAACAATCACGAAACAAGCGATAAAAAACATCAGAGATAGTTTTACAACATTTTGTCGATCGCGTAAATGTTAATCGACCTGTTTATTTTCATTCACACGTTGGATACTTATTAAATCGAGAACAAGTTGGGAATCGAAAGTTTATTCTGTTACTAACATAGATAATAATCTGCTACTTCGCGATATCACGATGTTGACACGCCATGCGTTTTACCGAACACTACTTCTTTTTACGCGTAGCCATCTCGATTGCTTCACGGATAAATCTTGTCTTTGAAAAATGTTAAAAAGACACTGAATATCGTGTTTCAACGCACCATGATATAATTTACACAGATAATCAGAACACGAAATCTCGTGCCGAATTGATTGGTAATAAAAGGCAATTATCGAAATTCATAGTTAATTTAAATAAAAAATAATAATAAAATGTGCGTTTAAGTGCGTTTTTGAAGGTTTAAAAATTGATTTATGAAATGAAATATTTCGCAAGCCTTCGAATACCGGTGACAAGATTACACGGTTAATCTATCGATCGAAATCAACAGTTTGATACGCGGCTCGACGATGAAAGTAGCATCGAGCCAGTCGCCGAAATGTTAAGATTTTAAAGTAGGTTTCTCGAAGAATACGATATACAGCGTGCGTTAAGAATGAACGGCACGGTATCAACAGGTCGATACCCGATCGTAATCGATACCGAAAGTCTAGAATACGCAGGTTGGCGGAGACGCGATGCAGAGTCAGGATTATTGCGGTCGAACGGTGCGGTGGCGTTTCTTTAGCGGTTATGTTTGTTCGGGCAGTTGTCATCGTCAGCGACCATCGCGAAACCTTATCGTGGCTCGATTATCCGTTCGATGGATCGTAAGTTTCGATGACACGGATTGGGAAAACATTGGCGTACGAATCAGGTCGCGGTACCGACATCGATCGAAAGAAGACAGATTTTTTCAATTACACCCCGCGAATCCTGTCCGGTGTTTCGCGAGCGAATACAGCACAGTTTCGCTGTATGGTCTTTGTTCGGTCTATAGAAGCGAAAAAAGGAAAAGTATGTAGTCAAATCAGTCGTATAAACGGAATTTCAGTGCGTGGTCCTTAGAGCGGCCGATCGGTAGCGAGCGAGAAATTGGGCAATCGGATGTTGATCAATTTTTAAATTCGAACGTTCAAAACTCGATTATTGGGCAAATTCGGAAAGGTGAAATTTGTAAATCGCTTAATTCGAATATTGCGGCATAAAAATTTCCAGTGACCATTTACTAGAAAAGGAAGTTCAGCAAATAGGAGTTACCAAAGAGGGCCCCATATATCGAGACTGCACCGTGATTCCGACCCCCCACCCCCGCCCGCCCGCCCGTTACCGTAGCGACGATGCACTAACGCGACATCAGAAAAATGAGAACGTTTCGTTAACGATAAGCACGCGTTGCTACCACTCGGTTAGAAAATGGAATAAGAAATGTAGGTTAATCTACGCGTTAGGCAATTACAAGAAGTAGCGTGTTGTCCACGTTCGGATGTACGAGTTCGAAAAGGAAAAGTATCGTAGAAAGCCCCTTCTAGCGCGCGGAGGGCGCCTGTTGCCCTAATTGAAGCGGTTACGTTTACGTAAACAGCGGTACGGCGTTCCTATCGTACTTTTGAATCGTCTAAAAAAGAAACAAGAAGAAAAGAATAAAGAAAGGAAAGGGAAACGAACGACGTTCGGTTAGGCGTCACCGAGGCGTCACACTGTGCGTTATTCGCGTAGAAAGAGGCGCGCACTATCTATCGAAGGAAATTAATCGGAGTAAGTTCGAAAGACGTTATAGCAGGATACCCGGCCGTATGCATATACACGATTTCACGTTCGTTTCTAGATCACTAGGACGATGTTACGAGTACATATATACATACTTGTCATCGATTCGATCGATAATTTTTACCGCGACAAAGAAGAAGAAATTCTTAGGAAAGCGGTATCGCTTTTCGGTGCAAATTGAAATCCGATAAGACGCCTAGCCGTTTTGCGTTCGCCTCGATACACGCGTAAAGAATATACCGTTAGATTCGCCCGACGCGGCATACACTTACATACACGTACTAACGCGAGCGGATTATTCGGAAAGTTTTACTACGAATTAATATCGATGAAAATTTACATACTAGAGACGTTTAGCTCCGTTATATTTAAAGGCTAGTTGTAGCGAACGAACGAAAGAAATTCGTATAATACTTGGAAGGTTCTAGAAAAGTATGTACGTTGCTAGCATAAAATATTCACGTCGAAGAAATGTTGCAGTGGGTTATCGATCGAGCGGCAGTTTTTAACGTTTCCGTGTCCGAAAGAAGAAAGAGTCGTACAAAATTGTCGAAATTCTGAAATCGATATTGAAATTTGTACCCTGAAACGGACAAATATTACAATATAAGCGCATATATACATATTATATGTATATTTCGTACCTGGAATAACGTCGATCGAAATTAGGTCGATCAAGATGAAAGTTAATCTCGAGCGAATGAAACGACAGGGAGAAAAATAAGTTTTTCGTTTTGCGCCGTTGCTGTAATTTTATTCGGACATGCCCTTTCCGTCATTGGCGTGGCTCGAATACCTGTTCATCGATACTGTAGCGCGAGCTAAGTCTCGCGGCACGCACGATCGAACGCTTTCCGAGCGGTTGTCGAAACGTCGATATTCGAAATCGGACAATTCGGAAAGGGATCGAGACCTACGAGGATTTTCGTCAATCGCCGGTCGGGTCGATGTTTCTCCTTCGACTCCGTAGGAAAAGCACCGCTCGGAAAAATTGGGGAATCGGCGACTCTCGTGGAATCGACCAGGTAAACCTCATGGAAATTACCTGGGTCAAGATTTCTAGCCTTTATCTGCCGTACCGACCGAGAGCCGCGACCCTCGACCCGCGACCCGCGTTTCTATTCCAGCAATAGATACGCTCGCTACATCGATATCGTCGGCGAGCTTGTATCTTGTTGAGGTTGTAATATGTAGCGCGTAGTCGACGACGGTCTTCCGATTCGAACAGAGAGTAGCGTTACTCGTCGTCGACTAGTTTCGCTTACCGTAAATGTCCAAAAAGACTACATCGTCGCACCGAATCGGTATCCTGTCGCGGGAAATTCGAAAGGCGCAGGATGCACGCGACGCTATTACGCGCGTTCCTCGGTAATACGTACACTCCGAAGTACCTGTTTCGATCGTATCGGATTCGTAGTTACGAAACCGTAGCGAATCATCGCTTTCAAGGTTTCGATATTACGGTAGCTCGACCGTAAAGCGAAGAACACGATTTTTTAATATAGATCGGCGAGATTATTCGAATTTCGTTGAAAAATGTTTGTCCCTGTGCGACGGAGTAACGGAGCGTAACGAATGCGCGTATATAATAATACTTTGTTTATAATATACATATACATCGTCCACGTATCGCGAATCAAGTTATTAACGATATCGCGATAACGATGTTGGGATTTGGCAGCGAATTCGTAAAAGATGGGTGGGAGGGAACGCTTATCCCGAACAAAAGACGAGATTCTCGTAGGACGGACGACACGCACGTTACCAGTATATACATATATGTACATAGATAAGTACGCGCAAGTAGGTATAACGCTTCGAGAAAGAATCGTTGACAAGCGGTTGCTGATCTTGTCCGAGTACGTTAATCGATAAAACCGCTCGATTAACGGTGACCGACAAAATCTGACTCATCGATGACTAATCGGGGTGTCCGGCTTTCGCTGAAAACTGTTCCAACTCTGCCGAGGCAGTAGTTATGCCGAGAAAGTCGGAAGCGGTTGTCGCTGGTAATTACCGTTAATTGCATCGAATACGAGCCGCGGAAAGGGAGGATCAAATTTGCTCCGTGTTCCGTTTCATCGTGACTTACATTCATCGCGGGATACTTGCGTTACCCGCGTTTTACTTTCCGTCGAGTGGCTTCGGTTTTATTTTCGACGAATCTTTCGATACAAAATATCTAATAACGATAATGAAAATAATAGTAATAACAAGGATAACGGTAACGATAAGAGGACGATAGACAGTTAGGACGGATCGGATCGTTCCTGTATCGAGAACGAAATTGTCGGTGGCCTCGCTCGCGGCCAAGATGCAGTCACGATTTAGATAACGGACGCTGTTTTCGGCGATTTTCGCGACCAAATAGTCGAACGAACGCGAGAGGACGGCGCTCCATCGTAAAACAGTAGAATCGGAGCAAGTTTATCGTTTACGTTCGTTGAACGCGAAGCCTCGCTATTCACCGAGGTTAGAGGAGTAGGTAGATAGCGTATTTGTATTTGCGTCGTTTTGGAAAGAATCGCGAATGCGAAAAAAAAAAAAAACAACGAGATCGACCTGTTACGCTTTCCTTGATCGTATATGTTGTAAGTATATCGGGTTTCGTAAAACGTTCCAGCGTCTCACCGCGTTAAGTTATCTCTCGACGCTATTAGTTATCTCGCGATCGACGAAAATTACGGCACGGCTAATGGTACTATAACTAATAGTATTATAACTGCCGTGGCTAATAGCTGGTTTAACAAGAATGGTTACCTGTTTCATTGCAGACGGTGCAGCATGGCTTCCCGAACAAACCAACGGCTCTGGCATGGGATCCAAGTTTGCGGCTGATGATCATCGGCACGGCGTCGGG
>OX392456.1:0-123793 GCA_947623535.1 Coelioxys conoideus | reverse complement strand
CAGGACGGTAGATTTCATCGAAGAAAACCGATTCTCGTCGAACTCGAGAACTCGGATGTAGGACATTTTTTGAATCGACGCCCCTCCTATAGCAATACGTCGTAGTAAATTGGTAAACTAGGAAATAAAAGATGCACGAAAACGACTTTTGTCCTCTCGCGCGACGCGATGTTTCCCAAGAGGAAGTTCCACGAACGGCAAGAACGCGTTCGACAGTTTCGAATCGGCTAATCGCATTTCGATACCCGTCTAATTTTCGAAGAAACGCGAACCACCGGTTCCTCGTTTTCTTCGTATTTCTCTTCTCGATCAACTATCTAACTTACTACCATATTTTCCCGGCGATCCTCCACCAATTTCAGCGGCGGCCGTTACGATAAAAACGTGCTGATCCAACGACCTTTCGATCATCGACGTAATTCGAAGTTATACGCGCGACCGACAGATAGATGCGCGTATATGTCGGATCACCGACGACGATCCGATCGGTCAAAACGAACGAAACGTAGAAACGAATACGTTATCGGTAAGAAAATATCGTCGGTAGATATTGTTTCGTAAACGTTAATCGATTATTAACCGTTGTACCGTTCGACATTGCCTGCTTCTTCTTTTATTCGAGCACCGCGCGTAGCCCGATCGCGCGCGTCCCATCCGGACGGCTACGTAATCGAACGATGATCATTATCGTTTCGCGAGACAGATAGTAAATGTTGTTCGTTCGAATCGCGTGTAAACTTTGTTTGTACTTGATACTAATAAGATAGGGTGTACTCTTAACGAACGTTTTTAAAACGTTTAAATCCAAGCGGTATCGATCGAGAGTTTCCGACGATCTTCCCGTTGAAAAGAACCACGTTCCGATATCGACGACGACATTAAAATCCGCAAACTTTTTAAATCCCGTTCGACGAAGAGAAGCGGCTCGCTGCGATTCGAAATTTGAAATTATTTCGTCGAGGTACAGCGACGATGCGAAAAGGTACTTGGGCGGCACGAGCATGCTCGTTCTCCGTCGAACCGATCGAATCGGTCATTTCCGAAATAGGGTCGTACCTTTGTCTCTTTCTCTTTCTCTTTCTCTTCCTCTGTATCTCTCTTCCTCCTCCTCCTCTTCGTCCGCCTCCTCTTTCTCCCCATCACCTACGGTAGATAAGAACCGACGAACCGTTCGCGTTGTTCGAAAACCGACTGATTGCACTTTCGTTTTTTTTCCGTTTTCCTTAACCGATTCGCACAGATTCGGCAGACCCGGTGTCGAGTTCTACGGACAACACACCATCGAGAGCGGGGAACACGCCGTCACGAAGATCGTCGCGCTGCCTAACGAGGTAAGCTCTCTCGATCGCCGTATCTTTGATATCCGAGTAACATAGCGATTTGTCGTTCGTTCGGTCCGGCATTGTACCCTTTCGCGATACAGATCGTAACGAAAGGGTCGGCGCGCAACACGATACGCGACCCGCCGGTGTTCGTTGCTGTAAGCTCCGCTTACGGTCACGCGTTTCCCGTTCCCGATGCAGCACCGACTCACACCGGTCGATGCCGCGAGCCGGGAAAACGGATCTTTTAAACATTCCCGATCCGGAAACCGAATATTTCCACAATGCTCGACATTCGGATAATGTTCGACTTATAATTAATTAATTGCCGGTGCGGTAAGAAAAAACGAGCAGGTAATAAGGGGGAAAAAATAACGCGCGTAATTACGAGACAAGCAACGTTCACCGAACATTATGTACTTGGTCAATTAGCCCTCTTCTCTACGATTCGCGCTCTTCTCGATTTCGACGATGCTCGAAGTCTCGACTCCCGACTAACCTAACGAATAGGCGTGGCACGCTCGATTCGTAAAACGAATCGAGAATCGTGTTTACTTCGCCGCTCCGTACGAGCTATGAAGAATTCGTCTTATCGCGATCATTTTTCGAGCGATCCTAAACCCGATAAGATAACGTACTTCTACGATTATAAGCTTCGCGCGACTCTATCGAATCTCGATGTTCTCTTTTTTTTTTTTCTTTCGCCTCTTCTTTTTGTATTGCCATAATCGTCGCGGTTACCTACGATACGCTTAATCGCAGCGCGCTACAGGCGCATACCTACATACATACATATATGTACGTGGAAAAACCATCGAAACGGCATATACGTATAGCCGAATGGTCCGGGATTACTTCTAGCTGTCCCGCAGTCCCGATCAAAAATCGGAAAATCGAAACGAAAACGAAAGAGAGCAAAAAAAAGAGGAGTCGGACGAGAACGGAGAAGGGTCGTAGGTGGGGATCGGGACGTCGATAAATTCGAAAAACGAGCAAACTCGATACGCGGTAAATCGATAAGGATATTTATTTCGACCGCTCTATTCGCGTCGAAGCACGAGCGCGCGAAACGATGACTCTAGCGACAGCTTTTCCTTCGATAAATCGATTATCGTATACGTTTCCGCGAAAGCTCGAGTTACGTGGTCGTGATTTTTATCCATCCCCGTACCTAACATCTCGTACATAATGCCGAGATACCACCCCGTTATAGAGCGAGAAGAAACGAACGAAAGGATTGATAGGCAACCTGCTTCGCTCGTTGAATATCGGATCTCTGAACTAGCCGTGTTTTATAAGTCTCCTTTCCCCGATCCGAATTGCGTATAATACATATTTGAACGTAACAGGGTCGCGTGGTGTCATTGTGCGATGATAATTCTCTTCACCTATGGGAGATCAACGAGAGTTCGGTGGTCGAAACGAAATCGCTCTCGTTGGAAGGAAAACTGAAGAAAATTTCGGCGATGTGCCTGGAGTCTAGCGGCGAACATCTGCTTCTGGGAACGGAAGGAGGCAATATTTATCTGCTGAACTTGAAAACCTTCTCGATGCCCGACAATATCATCTACCAGGATGTCGTGATGCAAAAGTGAGAACATTTTTCATTGTTTTTTTTTTTTTTTTTTTAAATTGTACCAGCAACGGTTGCACGATCGATCGGTAATCGTCGTTTTTTGATTATCGACGGAAATCCCGAAACGACATTTTTCATAATGTCAGCTATTTCAACGAGTCCGATCGCCGCCGACACCGGAAGGAGAGTAGAGCGGCGTTGGTTCTCGTTCGCTACCGATCTCGGTCGCGATATTTTTCGACTTTTAAATCTTCTCGCGAATAACGCTCGATCGTGTGCCGCCGCCTTCGAGTTTGCGATTCGTAGATTCACGCGTTATCGCTATGTTGTTGTACGACAGTGTACCGGATGATTACAAGAAGAATCCAGGAGCGGTCGAGGCAATAGCGGAACAACCGGGTCATCCGGACAATATTCTGATAGGTTACAATCGTGGTTTGATGGTCCTATGGAACAAAGCGACTCCCGGAGCTCAACAGGTGAGTTTTCGCGTTTTATTTGCGTTGTATCTGCTCTTTTACGGACCGCCTATGCATATCTATACAGAAAACTATATATGTGTGCCACACGTAAAAACACGCTTACAGAACAGTAAAAAACACACGCTCCCTTCGGTTACATTTACGTGGGTTTACGCCATTAATCCATCGGTACACGATACTATGCTCGATGCAATTCCTTTTCTTTCTCTTTTTTCCTCGTTCTTTCTCCTTTTCTCTTCCTTTCCTTTTATTTCGCTCTCCGTTATTAGTCGCGTTTAATAGGAAGCTACGGAAATATATAATAGGAAACTATAATAGTTACGGCGACACGAGAATAAAACGTAAACAAATAGAAGGAGGATCGTTTTCGGCGCGAGCAGCGTAGTTGAAAACATGCCGATTTCGCCGGGGATCTATCAGGAAATTTGGAAAATTAACGACTTCGAAACGCGCGAGGTTGAACGTTTGGAAAATTGCAAACATCCTTTTCGTTCGAATTAGTAGAGCGATAATCGATCGGTTAAACGTCGCGTAATGTCGTGCTCGAAAGGCAGGCAACTAACAACCGTCGAACGATGCACCATGCAACTATCGAGAAAGAATCGAGAGTTCGAAATGGTTTGCGTGCCGATGGGTTAACAACGTACTACTTAATCGCGGAGTTGGTATACCGTTCTCGTTCTGATTGTCGTTTGTGTCTTTGGTGGTTTTGGCGAACGTGTACGTGCAGCTGATGGGTTTGTTTTCGCGTGCGCAGACATTCGTCTCCACGCAGCAGCTGGAATCTGTCCATTGGGTTTCCGAGACCCGTTTCGTTTCCTCGCACAACGACGGATCGTACGCGTTTTGGAGTCCAGGAAGCGATACTATGTTGGAATCGACCACTCCCTATGGACCGTTCCCGTGCAAAGCCGTTACCAAGATCCTAGTATATCCGACTGCCGAGTAAGTAACAGATACGTTTGTTTGCTCTCTCTCTCTCTCTCTCTCTCTCTCTCTCTCTCTCTCTCTCTCTCTCTCTCTTTCTTTGCCGATCTCTTACCATTCATTATCTTTTTATCGACGATCGAAGCGCGTTACAACCAATCGATAAACGTTATCCGTAGGCACGGGGAACTTGTTCTATTTTCGGGTGGAATGCAACGTGCCAGTTTCGGCGATCGTCACACGATCACCGTCATGACCAAGGAAAAGCACGTGGTCTTTGATTTCACCTCGAAAGTGATCGACTTCTTCACCGTGTTCCCGAAGCAACAGGACGATAAGGAAACTCCAGACGATGGCCCGGAAGCGCTCATAGTGTTGGCCGAAGAGGAAGTGGTGGCCATCGATTTAACTAATCCCGAATGGAAAATGATGGCCTTACCGTACTTGGTATCCCTCCATGCCAGCGCGGTAAATAAATTACGCTTTTCGTTACGTTCGTATCCCCATCTTCTTACGATGTATTTTTTACGACCATTATACCCGATCGTTGTGCTCGTCGACCGATACGATTATACTCTACTCTACTCTACTGTACTATACTATACTATACTATACGAAGTGAAACGAAATCATCATTTTCTAGGTCACGTGTTCGCAACACGTCCCGAATGTGCCCGAAGAACTATGGGAGAGTATCGTCGGGGCTGGAAAATCACAGACCGAGCATTTGTATTCGGACAGAGCATGGCCTATCGACGGTGGTATTATTCTTAATCAGAAATCGGCCAACGAGAAACCGAAGGGAAAAGAATTGTTACTTACCGGTCACGAGGATGGAACCGTCAGATTCTGGAACGCGTCCGACGTAGCTCTGACGCCTCTCTATAAATACAATTCGTCTATACTGTTCACGGGCGAACATTTGGACGTTCTCGAACAGCCACCGGAGGACGACGAGAACGAGTGGCCGCCATTTAGAAAGGTCGGAACGTTCGATCCGTATTCGGATGATCCGCGACTCGCCGTGAAAAAGGTTTTACTTTGTCCACTGTCCTCGACGTTGGTGGTTGCTGGCACGGCTGGCCACGTGATCACAGCCACCATATCCTCCGAGCCAACTAACAAAGAAATCAAGCCCATCACCATGAACATCGTTAATGATCGCGACGGATTTGTGTGGAAAGGTCATGATCATCTACCAGTAAGAACGACCAGCATATCCTTCGCCCTCGGTTTCCAACCACAGAGTCTTCTTCAATTATATCCACCGGCTGCGGTCACCGCGTTGGCTATACACAGCGAATGGGGATTACTCGCTGCTGGCACGGCTCACGGTTTAGCAGTTTTCGATTATACGAGAGCGAAGGCTGTTAACGTTAAGTGCACGCTCAACCCAAACGGTATTTCCACTCTTACGTTACTTTTACTTTTTATCCGTTGATCAAACAACTCGTTAGCGTTTTTCTATCTATCTATCTATCTATCTATCTATCTATATAAATATCCTCCTTTGTTCCACGTATACTTTGTTTATTCGATATGTCCTACAATATCGTTGTACAGATCTTTCCGGAGCGGGTGATACGCCTATTTCTAGAAGAAAATCGTTCAAAAAGTCGTTGAGAGAGTCTTTCAGAAGATTAAGGAAAGGAAGATCGCAGCGTAGAGCAACGACTGCCGGTAGTCCGACGAGAAACGCTACGGAAAAGAAGAAAGATGCGTGAGTTTCTTTGCTGGCTCTTCCGAAAAAATTTACTGTTTCCTCGTACATTTTACATGCGAAGAATTTATTAAAAAGATCGAACGAAATAAACAACGAATAATTGTATTATCCGTTAAAAAGACTCGACACTCGGAAACTTTGGTACGCGAATTTAGACTTTACCATCTTCGCTACCGTATGATGGATGCTTTATTTCTGTTAAATGATTATTCGAAAGTTCCAGTGTCGCTTCTTCGCCGATCGGTGATCTCTCGCCTATAGAGTTGAAGCCCGTGGAAAGACAAGTCGAAGCGAGACCAATGGACGACGCATTGGGATCGATGGTCCGATGTTTATATTTTGCTAGGAGTTATATCATAAGCAGTAAGCGTTCTCTCGACGATTACAAATACGAACACGAAAACGCTACCGTGTTCGGCGGATACGTTAAAGTTCGTTTTATTTTTCTTTCAGTGCAAAATACAACCCCTACTCTTTGGGCGGGTACCAATAACGGCACGGTGTATGTATTCACTTTAGCGATTCCCGCCGGCGTTAGGAGAACGGAGGAGGATGTAAATTGTACATTAGGAAAAGAGATTCAATTAAAGCATAGAGCACCGGTGATCGCTATAACGATTCTCGATGGATCTAGCGTTCCGTTACCAGAACCGTTCGAAGCCGAGAAAGGCGTGAGTCCTGGTCCTGATATGGCATCGCCTCACAGAGTCGTGATCGCTAGCGAGGAACAATTCAAAATCTTTAATCTTCCGTCGTTGAAACCTTATTGTAAATACAAACTGACCGCGCACGAAGGTTCGCGTGTAAGGAAAACAGGTTTTGCAAAATTCTCGTGTCCAGTTGAGCCTGCCGGCACGCACGAAGAAACCTGTTTATTATGCCTGACCAATCTCGGAGATTGTTTACTGCTGAGTATTCCAGAATTGAGAAGGCAGCTTAATGCAGCGGCCATTAAACGAGAAGACATTAAGTAAGTTGCTATTTCGGTTCAGCCATAATACAGTTTGCTCCATACGCTTCCTATTCGTACGGTACTACGGCATGCATCGGGTCTTCTCCTTCGCGCTGACCTTCTCCGACATTAAAAACCGTTGGGGAGCAAATGGCACGGAGGCATCGAAATCTACCAATATTGTTGTCATTTTAAACGCTATCGCCTTTCCATTCGATCGAGATGCGTAGTTTCAGAAATTTTTCTATTTCGAATTTTCCTTGATCCTCGTGATTTATCGAACGTGTTCGGTTACTTGAAATCATGAGTTTTCGAAATTTCACATTTCCGTGGGAAAAGACCCGCTTCTACATTTTATTCCACAACACGTTTCCCGTTTCCGGTTTCTAGTTCTTACAGCGTCGTTCAGCGTCCATATAATGTGTTGCTCCGCTTATAAACGCGCGCTTTTCTTTTCGAGCGAACGATTATTATATCGTATTGTCGTTTGTTTAGCGGAATTTCATCGTTAACCTTCACTAAAGCCGGTGAAGCTTTGTACCTGCACTCCAGTTCGGAACTTCAACGAATTTCATTGTCGACCAGCAAAGTGACGAAAGCGAATTGCGCCCTCAATTTACCGCCAAATGCTAGATCGTACCCGGAAGCTGACAACGAAGAGGCGCAAGAGCAAGGAATCGTCGAAGGAGCGGCCGAAACGGAAGGAGAGTCGGCGCAAGGAAGTCAACTGACCACGGTACAGAGGACGATCGTTGAAAACGGTGTAGTCGGTTCCAGTGAGTATTTAACGTAAACTTGCCGATAGATTCGTTCCGTATTTAACGCGTACCGATATCGTTCAACAAAACGTTAGACGGTTACGACTTTACACCGTGCCATTACTACATATATCTATATGTCGCTGCTTCGCATACGTTGCTGTAACCCGTGTATATATTAAATGTTGCTTCGCCATAATCATTTGTGATTCATTTAATAAAGCCTAGCAATAGCTATATTGTAATTTAACGACAATTAACTATTCGTCGATAAACTGCGCAGTCTCCTTAACCTTTTAGTATTTTGGTTCTTGAATACATGTATTTTAGCCGACGGTGAAGAATCTCCGAAAGAACCTTCTTTGCAACCAGCAGCGAGCACCAACGATGTCAACGGAGAGGATGATCGTCAAGACTTGAGTTCTATAGGAGACATCACGATCGATAGCGTGAAGGATCACTTACTGTAAGTAAAACCGCTGCACCGTATCGCTATATCGGCTTCTTGTCCTTTTATTTCCTCTACTTTGTTCCGATGGTTTTTCAAATACGTGCATTACAAATTACTTACAAGCAGATAGCGCGCTAATTCGATAAACTAAAACGGGACATTTTAAACGAGTACATCATTTTATTTCGTCAATTTATTTTTCCTTGCTGATCGATGTGTTTCCTTTTATTTACCGGCCATCGCTTGGCAGTAACAGTTCACTTTTCAGAAATGCAACATCCTCCGAAGAACTTCATAACCGTCTTGCAGGACTTAAAATGGAAGTGACTTCTCGAACTTCTGAAATTTCTACACAGAATCAATCCTTAGTGGTAAAGACTACCACCGTTGTTTCGCAAACAACCAACACTACTACCGCCAGTAAGTAAATCATTGTTATAATAATTGTATCTGCCGTACGGATTTATGGTTCGCATTAAAGAAAAGGACAATTATCGCCTTCTCGCGCGATCTACGAGTATCTTGCAGTACCGTGTCTTGCAGGATGACTATAAAATTCTTTGAAAGATCAAGTTGCATGTTCGAAAAGAACGAATTACCGCTGTTCAATTAAAATTAATATCGCGCAATTTCCCACCCCTTATATACAACCACTTTTCGTTCCGTTCTACGTTTCGCCGAAGTAGCTCCTTTCGCACGGATTTTCGTGCGCGCTACGGCTATTCTCCAAACATTTTACTTTAGAGGGTGTCAGAAATTTTCCATTTTTAAAAATGCAGGGATTTCGAATTTTCCATTTTCAAATTTAATAATTTCGTTTGAATTCTGTATGCATCCGTTTATATAGCCTCTCTATATCCCCGTTAATAGCCATGTAGCAAGGTTTCGTTACACATATGTATAACGAAACGATCGTACGGCATATTGCATCGGTCTAAAAAGTACGCTCACGTAATTAAAGAAATCCCTTTGCGTTTATATCTCCTCGACCATTTACGGTCAAAATCTGTCGAAACTAAGTCGAAACGGTATGCGCAGCGTATGTACATTTTGGTATATTGTATCGGAAGGCCATAATTGTCCTCTTCTTTCAGCAAGTCTACTGCCAATGGAGAAGTTGAAACAAGTGAAACAAACGAGACACAACAATTGAACAGTGAGTGAAACCGTTGCTGGTTCCAAATCAGTATGAATAAGAATACCAAAGCAATCAATTCGTTCGTGATATTTTTGATTTTTCTATAATTATACTTTTAAAACGACTACTTTCTATTTTGTATTTTAGGTTATATTCAGTCATTCCACGTCACAAGATTGTAAATATTTCGTTGTATATCTTATGTCATCTATCTGCTTAAATTATATTGTGTTTGTCTGCCGTTGCTTCGTAATTTTTGTTGTTGTTGTTGTTCTTCTTCTTCTACTACTACTACTACTACTACTACTACTACTACTACTAGTGCTACTACTTCTTCCCCTTACATCGTTCATAGTACTGTTTAGTTATTGTTTTGTTTGTGCTGTTTTTGTTGTTGAGCAGGCACTACGGTAGAGAGAGAGATACGCAGCGGTACCGAGACTACAACGACACACGCTACCATCACTCTACCTCCAAACGTCGAGGTCAGCAAACGGCATTGAGCGCAATTGCATTATTTGGTGTAGGATTTCGGCTCGATCATTAACCTTGTACCGTTAATGCTTAGCATACTTTTATGCTACATATTTAATGTATAGTCAAAAAGTTCTAGAGATGTTAGTTATTCGGAATCGAGAAGTGTCCATGCTTTAATAATATAGTATCCTTATTTCCATAGAATTTCCACTTATTATATAGAATAGTTGGAAAATATTTTGGTTACTAACGCTAAACGTTAATCGAATGATAAACTAAAATGTAAACGGGGTGGAAATAACTTTGAACGCGCCGTAGTCTTCGTTGTTCGGCATCGGCAAACTTTTATAATTAACAACTTTATAATTGTCTTGCGACGTAACTCTATGTAGTTAACTAATGTGTCTACTTGTATATCGCATGCAGTCAATTGGAAAAGTAAGATGTTCTACGCCAAACATGAGCGAAGGTGTATTTGGGCTATAAGTCTGATATAATCTGACAATTAAAATCGATCGTAAAATCTAACTTGCTCGACTCGCGCCCCCATTGAATTTTCAATTTATCGGTAGTCATTGTGGTCACTTTTACTTACGAATCTGCAATTTACGTTCAATTTACGTAATAACATTGAATTAACGTGTAATGTGTTTCAATATTTTGTTTCAGATCAATGACATTCTACAATAACCAGTCCAAGGTCCGATTAGAGAAAGTCCTAAATCTATGTTACATAAATCTAAATCTAGATTTTTACATGGTATTAATGTAAGAACGGGATTCGATAAGACAGTGCGCGCATTCTCGAAGCCACAGTTTATTAAAAAAAAGGAAGAAGGATGCAACCTAGCGTAGAACTGCCAACGTTCGCGACATTATGCGCACGCAACAATTCGACTATTTCGCCTCTCTCATTGTCTTGCCCAAAATTAATTGACCGGCAATTAACGTTTCAGAAATACTAACTACTTACAATATCTATTAAATAATAGATCGTGTTGTATCCATTGATTCTACATTAATGGCTCCTTTGTTTTCCTCCTTTTTTTACGGAAAACAAAAGCGAATAAAAATATATAATATTTTTATCGAAAAACGTAAACAGACTGAACGCATAAGAGAAACATATCCGTTGTCTCTTTCGCATTTAATTAATCGACGCCATTCGCGCGAAATTGAACAAAGTTTTCTCGTCGTTTCGCCGCCTGTTTCTCAAGACTATGCACTATACTAAGTATTAAAAAAAAAAATAATGTGTCAATTTCTTGTTCATTGATGCGATTGCGAGGCCTTTGTAGATAGATTTTAATCTTCCTCTAATTTCGTAATGTCCTACCTTTTCTTTTTTTACATCGATCGACCGTTTCTCAAAAAAACACGTTTCTATCGCGCGGTGGTAATCTTTGAATGAATGTTATACAAGGCGTTCCAAGGATATCGAGTATTATGCGCAGTTTTTAATGAAGACATAATTCCAAGTACAAAAATTTTGTACTTTCTTGACGAGTAATATTACAAACAGTTTTAAGCATTTTAATCAGACGTTCGTTCGTATTTAATTTCTGAAAGTCCGTTCAAAATGTTTCGGGAAAGCTAGCATTTCTACCCTGCTTTTTGGACCGCCCTGTACGTTAATTTTATCATAATTGTAAACTACGTTAACAAGGTGAAGTCAACGCGTTAAATAAGATACAATTGTACGAAAACAAACGTGCTTCTGCTATTGTAAAATTATTGATTTTTTACCTTGATAAAATATTACACATTGTACATGGTGAACTGTTAGAAATTTTTTCCCTATATCGTCCCTCTTTTACGATTTATTCGCTTATTAATTTATGAAGACAAAAAAATATCCGCAGGCGAATGACTCTTGTTTTGTTTGTATGATATCTAAATTTCTCGGTTCATCTTATTTATCGCGCTCTATTCGTGTGCAGAGTAAGTCACACCAATAGGACTACGTAAAATGCAAATGCTATTTTTTTTATATCTGTCAAGAAATTAAAAGGCAATATAACAATTTTTGGCGGTAATGCAGCGAGTTACGTATATATTTTGATCGCGTTAAGTTTTTCGAATTTTTGTAAGGAACATATTGAAACAGTTAATAATATGTTTACAATAATGTTACATAAATTTAAATATGTAGTAAAAAAAAAAAAAAGAAATATAACAAAATGCGCGTATACAGGCAAACATTAAGAATCGTATATCGATTAATCGGAGAAAAGTCGAATGCAGTGAACGCATACATGTATTCTATCGAATCGTGATTTTACCAGTGTTCACCAGATGACGCAAAAATTTTTCAGACGTATCGAAATCGTAACTCGAGTTTGCGTTCGTACGTTTCCGTCGGTATTCGTTTGATTTCGTTGTTGTGCTTGTGTTGGTCACGGTGTAAAGCTAACGAGTAGCGAGTGTTACCACAAGTAGAATAGTGGTTCTATTAACGTTTATTAGATAGAATAAACGCGTCGTAGAAAGTGAGCGAAAGTGATATTCGAATGGGATGATAAATTAGTACGTCCGAAAGGTTGATTCCGTTACCGAAAGCTAGTAATAAGTGCGTTCGTGTATTAAAACGGTGGTCAAAAAGTGGATCGTGATCGGTGAATCTTTAGACGGCCATAACTGTGCGCCATTTGGTCTCTGATATAAATCCGCGCAGCTAAAGGGCAGATGCCCTTACGCGGTTCGTGTTCCTATTGGTGGGGCGTGCTACTCTATTCGGATCGACGTACGTAACGAGATCCCGCAGTGTTTATTGTGCCGTTTTTTATATACTCGTTAAATTCACGAAATACAAGGACGAACGGTCAACCGCCCCCTTCGGTTGTCGAGTCTGTTAACAATTGTTTCGATATTGTTCGTGCAACGGGAAATCGTTCTCGATTCGCGCAACGTGGCTAACTTCAATAAGCTCTCCCTGCCAGTTAGCATTTTTCCAGTACCATACGCTTTCCACTCTGTCAATCACATACACGGTGGACTAGAGTATACCGAAAGCGGGAAGAATCGAGGATGTGTCGATTATACTAAATAGTAAATACTAAACAAAAGATCACCGGATATGCATGTTTGGTGTCACGATAACCGTAAGTGCGCTTGCGCGTTGCTTTTTTCGTTGTTACGGATTGTGGTGAACCAGTCGGAGCCGATATTCGCGGAACGAGTAAAAAGTCATCGAACGATGAGTACGATTTCCCGTTGAACGAATAATAATAACTGCACGATATCTGTGCGTCAGCAACGGTAGTGGCAATCGCAGCGCCGTCAACAACACGGCCACCACGACAACGACGACGACGACGACGACACTAGCGCCATCAGCGCAACCGCCATCGTAGGGAAAAGAAACAGTATTCGTTCGAGGAAAGAAAGAAGAAATGCCTGTAGGTCCGCGAACGTTGACGCGACAAAAGATGGAGGCCCTATCCAGTTTGTAACACGGCGGCCAGATCTCGTTTCAAGTGCAACAACGGAGCCTCCGAGCACTCCTCGAGTCGGCTGCTCAAAGTTTCCTTTGCCCCGTGCTACTTTTCTTCATAAGCCCCTCGAGGCTGGAGGATGGAGCTACGCGTTGGGAATAAGTACCGGCTCGGACGGAAAATCGGGAGCGGTTCTTTCGGCGACATTTATCTAGGTAAAATTTTTTTTCTTACCAAGTTCAACGTTTACCTTTTACTTACACCTTACCCACTCCCCACTATCCACCCACCTATCCACAACAGTTACGGCAGTTACATATTTGCCCTACGCGCGTACAAACGCGCCAACTCCCACATGCATGTCCAACTTCTTTTTTCCTCTTTTCTTTTTCTGCAGCGTGTGTCTGGCATTTTTTAGGTACCAACATCTCTACTGGCGAGGAAGTCGCGATCAAGTTAGAATGTATAAAAACGCGACATCCGCAATTACATATAGAATCAAAGTTTTACAGAATGATGCAAGGTGGTGGTAAGTAAATTTTCAGTAACTATTTACTAAATAAACGGGTTAGGGGTCTATCAGTAGGGAACTGTCAGAATTTTGTGTTTGCTGGACAGCTGGCCAGTGAACCTTCTCTCTCCCTCTTTTTCTCTCTCTATTCCCCTTTCCCCCTCCTTTATTCTGTTACTCCATTCTTCCCCTTCCTTGTTCACCATTCTTTGTGACAGCATAATACGTAGCCTTACCATTTTACTAATTGTAAACTCGCTCATGAAGCTTGTTTGATCAATTTCTTGTAAGTGGATCTGTTTTCGACTGTATCGGTCAGGGGATTAATAAGTGGACATCTTATAAGTAAAAGGAGATAGATTATTTTTTTATACAAATTCTTGCATACCTTGTGTACTGTATGTAAGAAAAAGTTCAATTCCATTTAACATAAGCCAAGCCCCAGTTCAATTAAATAAACCTGCCATTTATAGGTCCATTCTTGTTTCCAGCAACAATAACGCAAACTCGGATTTGTTTCTCATCGTGCATCAAACAAAAGATAATCGTGTCACGTTTCTGCGTGATTTACTTCAATATTATGGCAACGCCGTATTTTATTATTTATCATTAACAAAAAGTAATAATTTGAAGTTTTTAACTCAATAAATTATACTATAATCTTTTTTCTGTTAAGGTTCTTATTTTCGTTGTACATTATTTCGGTTATAAATAATTTTGGCACAGTTAAAGCGTCATTACATGCACAAATTAAATTTTATTGTTCGAGTTTATCATAGATATTTATTATTTCGTAAATTAATTATATTATGCGTTTACATGAATTATAACACGCCATTAATCGTTTTTAAGTTGGATTACGTAACGCGATTGTGTTTTAGCCAAAAAAATATTTTATCGTAACATTTCAGTTGGTATACCTACCATAAAATGGTGTGGTTCAGAAGGTGACTACAATGTAATGGTAATGGAGCTACTCGGTCCATCGCTGGAGGATCTGTTTAATTTTTGTTCAAGAAGATTTTCCTTAAAGACAGTGTTGCTACTTGCTGATCAATTGGTAAATATTACTCTTTATCGTTGTTATGATTCTCTGCATCAACTTGTCCTTCAATAAAAAATGAAAGAAGAAAGCATAAGATTCCAAATGCAGCATTATCTCGTAGAACAAAATCTTTGATTCCGTTTCCTCTGTGTCATTATAATTACAAAGAGTACATTGTAGCGTTCAAAGTTCATGTCGCGATTACGTGCAAGTATTTGTCAGTCCGTTTTCCGTTACTGAAATAAATTACAATATAAGTTACGTTCTTATCAGCTAATAACCATGTTGGCTGATAGTAAAGTTTTCCGATCCCAACTAAAACATCGTATTAAGAGAAAGTAAAGCATTGGTCATGGTGAAAATGTCATCCACAAAGAACTATTTCTGTGTTTATTCAAACGGCCAACAAATTTACAGAAAAACAAAACAGTTTCCACAATGGTTTTTCTTCTCCTT
This sequence comes from Coelioxys conoideus, assembly GCA_947623535.1. Lineage (NCBI taxonomy): Eukaryota > Metazoa > Arthropoda > Insecta > Hymenoptera > Megachilidae > Coelioxys > Coelioxys conoideus. Next base: position 108,541 of record OX392456.1, on the reverse strand, counting down.
AAATACTTATTATTATTATTTGTGAATATTTATTAACTAGTTTGTATCCTCTAGTTAACGTTGCTAGTTCTGTGCTATGTACACGTAAAATAATTATCATAGTCGACGAGCGTAAAAGTTTGTCGAATGCAGCTTAATTTATTTGTTCTCTTTTTTCTACTGTCGTATATTGCTTTTCATTTGATTTAAAAAAAACGTAGAAACCATTTGTTTTAATCGTATTAAAATTTTTAAATAATCTACGGAATCGTTAACCATTTTTCTCTCTGCTTCCGTCCTCACAGATATGTCGAACGGATTATATTCACAGTCGCAATTTTATACATCGAGATATAAAGCCAGACAATTTTCTGATGGGACTAGGAAAGAAGGGAAATCTAGTGTATATTATAGATTTTGGGTTGGCTAAAAAGTACCGAGACGGTCGTACTCACAAACACATACCTTATCGAGAAAACAAGAATTTGACGGGAACAGCAAGGTTTGTTAATCGATGTATCATTTAATTCGGTGCAGATGGCAATCGTTTCGTATACTCGTATCTTTAGAAATTTCGTTCGTATATTAACAGATACGCGAGTATCAATACGCATTTGGGGATTGAACAGTCACGGCGCGACGACCTTGAATCTTTGGGGTACGTTCTTATGTATTTCAACAGAGGTAGTTTACCTTGGCAAGGCTTGAAAGCAGCGACAAAGAGACAAAAGTACGAGCGTATTTCGGAAAAGAAAATGTCGACGCCCATCGAGGACTTATGCAAGGGTTATCCTGGTAAAGTTTCATTTATCGTTAATCGGCCACGCGTTAATTTAATGTCGTTTCTTCGATTCGAGGTAAAACTCTTATTATTGTAGTAGAGTTCGCCTCGTACCTAAGGTATTGTCGAGGGTTGCGATTCGAGGAAAGGCCGGATTATTCGTACCTACGGCAACTCTTCCGAACATTGTTCCACGGCGAGGGCTTCACTTACGATTACGTCTTCGATTGGAATATGTTGAAGTTCGGCAACGTCAGGCAACAAACATTGTCGTCGACGCAACAGGCACCGATGCAGTCGCAACATACGAATGCAGCTCTGCCGTCCGGGACCAATAACGATCAGGAACATCGATCTAGGTTGGTGTATGGATGGCAACCAGAAAATGAAGGACATTTCGCAAAATCTTATCAGCTACGAAATTAGAGGCGAAAACGTTAGCTATCGCATCTCCACCATGCTGTCTTTTCACGCACATAAATAGCATGGTCATTTTATTACTCGGTGCGTTCTATTCTTGGCGGCTTGGGTCAATGAATCGGGAAATAGTCGTGTTTAACAACACGCATACATAAATATACCTCTCGTTTTTGCTTTTTACGTGCCGCGGCTGTTTTGTAAAACAGGGGACACGCTTCAACGGTAAATAATGGTACGCGCATCGATATCGAACATACAGAGCCAGAAAATATGTTGGTGGAAAGAAGGCGAATCTTATCGGTCGTTTCGTCGATCGACCGTTTAAACCTATCAGGACAGTTTACGCTTGATATTTATAATAGGCGTGTACCGAAAAAGGGATCCTGCTTAATCCTTTATATGTATAATCGTACCATTATACTACCGTTTGTGAACGTTTTTTTATCATATTTTATGTATTCATTAATTTATTAACGCGCGTCGGTTTCCGTACCGAGTACATTATTAACAACAACACGGCATCGACCAAGTTTTATAGAAATAGGATCGCGGTAAACGCGTATAATGTTTGAAACGAAATTTTCAGGTCCTACACACGACAATGTTTGGCAAACGCGTCGGTGGGAACGGTGGGCCAAGCCGTGAGCGGAACAGCCACGAATCTGAGAAGCATGCGGCAGAAACGCGAGGCAATAGATGCTCTTCGCGATCAAGACAATCAGGACAAGAGCGATCTTCAAGGTATAGCACAGTTCTACCCAATATTTAGCCAGCAGCAGGTTATGACCGACCGGTACGAGCAGCCCGTGGCCGGATATTCGCAGGCAGAAGCGAATGAAAGCCCACGCGCTACCAATGCCTGTCAGTTTATTACGTTCAAGTCGTCACCGGTACAGGCAACACCGGACGTAGCCTCCTTGGACATTGGGGGTGTTAATTTAGGATATCGCGATCCGTCCCGGTCGAATCGTGCCGAAATAAATCGTAGCGTGTCCCGTGATTGTTCCGCGAACAGAGCGATCGAGAGTAGCCCGAACGCGTCGTTCTCTCCTCTAGACAAACAGCCGATTTTTCACGAAACGAGGGCCGTAGACGAGATGTGTCGTAGATTAGACGAGAAGAAGATCGATCACGTGGACGAGAAGCATAGCGCGGCAGCATCCGTTGCTGGTTCCTTGAATCGCTTCGCCGGTTTGGAAAATGAACGAAAAGGAGATTGCGCCGATCACGAGGAAAAGAAAAAGGAAGCAACTTCGACGGTTAACGGTCGACATCGTGCCACCAGCCAAGACGTTCGTCGCGATTCGGTGAACGTAGAATTCTTGGAGAAGGAAGGCGAGATATTCAAGATAAGAAGCAGCAGCAGCAGCAGCAGCAGCACCGAGTTGCTTCACGATGCTTCCGCCAAGAAGAAGAGTAATTTCTCTTTCAGTAATAAGGAGAAGAACAACCAGAGTGTCGAATCGTTGGAGAGGAGCGTAGAATCGTCGGTGATGGACGGGAAGATCGTGAATCCGTTGTCGGAGGGAGGAGAATCGCCGCTGAACAAGACGGGAAAGCGACCGAACTTCTTTCAGCGTGTACGAAGGACCTGGCATTTTTTACTCATGCAGCGCAGGATCAGGTTACGAAATAAATACGAAAGGCCGCAGAGCAGTCAAAAAAAGTGCGAATATTTTTTGGAGGGATTGGATGGAAAATATTTGATCGTGCCGACGAAATATTTGTCGAACGGCGAACTCTGCCCCGAACGCGACCGGAACAAGGATCAGGTGATTCCGATCGACGCGAACGAACCTAAGCAATCTACCGATCAACCGGAAAGTAATAATACGTTTCGCGCGAACGACGAACAAAAGAATTTACCCGACGAGAACAACACCAACGTATTAACTACGGAGAACAAGACGGAGAAGGAGAAAGATATCTCGTTAACGGGCGTCGATGAAAACGATGCCACGCAGAAGATTTTGGACGACGAGGCGGAAGAACAGTTCGTGCAATGGCTACTTTCGAACTTGGACAATTTTAGCGGAACACGCTCGAACGATTTTAACGGAACTCGCTCGAACGATTTCGGCCGAACGGTCTTGAGCGATTTTCGCGGATCAGCCTCGGACGAATCTGTAGACTATCTCGTTATTTTGAAGGGCATACTTTTCGACATTTTCCTTTGCACTTGCATTTAAATTAATCGGAACTTATATTTATGAACGTTTCTTTTCGCGTTTCGTTATTGATGGAGCAAGATTCTTTTAGTTATTATGCCAGGATACGTTTGTTTCTTCGTCACCGTATATCGTATATGTATAACGCGCGTTACCGGAGCCGGACGTTTACGCGAGTCTGATATTTCCCGGCTATCGTTCTTTGCAATCTATTCCAAAAGTATTGAAATTTTCTCATCGATATTCTCTCGCGGAGAAGAGAGCGCAGAATATTCTTCGTTCGTGTCGAACCAGATAACCGTTTCTCCGTGGAGCATACGATCTGAACCGTTCGATACTTATTCTTGCATTACTTTTGCTCGCTATGGCTCTTTGCCACCTATATTGTTAAAAACTATTCCGTTCGGAGTATACCCTTACTCATCGAGGTCCTGCAGAAATTTCTTTCCGCTTATCTTTCTGTTTGTCCACGAGTTCTAACGTTTTAGACGTCGCATATTTTTTTTGCCAATTTAAAAATCTTTTATATTTCGGTAAAACGTATTTTTAAATTTGTAGGTCGATATCATCGTTTTGGAATAGTTCGTTTCGCAAGTATATTTTGGTTCGACCGTATTAACGCAATATTACCAAATACCGATTGCGTGTGTCGCGTTCGCACGACGCGATAATTTGCGAAAACGAATATTAAGTAAAATACGAAGAAATCGGAGAAGGTCGATTCTATTTCTATGTCGGCGCGTTTCGAACGGTCATCGGAAATTCGAGCAAGTATCGCGAAAGAATTACCGTCGTGTTCAAAAGGAAACCGCGCGAAATTATTCCACGAACATTAACAAATAAGAAGCGAGGAAGAAAGAGAACAAGCGATAGCGAGGGTCGGGTAGATATATATAGAGAGAGTGAGTGAGAGAGAGAGAGAGAGATATTTTCATATTTTTTCGATATTTTCGTCGGTTCGTTGCTCGATATTTGAACGATTTATCTACGGGCACCTTCGTTAGCGTTCGGTCGTCTCCGTCACGAAGTGTTTCGTTTTGCAAATCGATCATATAATATTTTCCATTTTATACAGCCATTTGATAGCGTTGATAAGCATCGTACGAGAGGAGCAGTTAGTGGGAATGAATTTCTGCGAGCACACGGGGGTGTATCGAGGAAGCCTTTTGGTATACGAGGACAGTGGGAGAAGCGAAACCCGCGTCGCCGTACGTACAATTCTATCCGCCGAAGAAGCTCGCGACGGAGACTACCGATCACCAACGAGGACGAGTCCCCAGAGACAAAGCATTCGCTTAACGAGCGAATCACGTTCTAACGCGCTCGAGCGCGCCTACCGAAATATCGTTAGCAATACGATTAACCATTCGTTGTTTAAAGAAACTCGAGAAGCACAACATAATCTAACGTTCATCTAACATCGAACCTAATCAAACTTCACGCTGACATTATCGATTAAAGAAAGTACGATCGAAATTTTGAAAATACGATATAAACTCGTTCATCGAATGCGCAGGGTGTTACATGTAATTGTCGCCGCGATACGTTTCGTCATCGGTTTTCGTTCGTATCTATGCCGTTCGTCTTGCTTATTTTGTATAGATTAGATTATCCTATTGTATAGATTAGATTGCAAGATTAGTACATCGTTTCTGCGATGGTTAAAGCTCGAGATATAAAAAAAAATGCAGAATGAAATCGACCAACGATCTTTACTTCTCCGGTTAATAAGATAAAACGGCGCCGTCGAAACGAGGCAAAGGGGATGAACGATATCCGATCGGCCGTTAATGCTCTATACGAGCAGGGAAATTTGTTCTTTTTTAAATAAAATTCGAAAGAAGCGTTCGAAACGTCTCGATAACATTTTCACGAGACACCCTCTCAAGCGCCTTACTCGTTCATTCAATCGTTCGAAATTGTAATTATTCATAGTGTTTATTGTCATCGGCATCGCTCTACCATCGTGGTCATTGCGCTCCTTCGTTGTTCCTCAATTTCGCTCCTTTCAACATCCTCTTTTTCGATTCGTCTCGACTGTCATATTTATGGTCCACAATGTGTTCATTTTGTTTCATATTAACACGTTGAATATCGTCGAGATCGACATTGATTTTATCGGACCGAAATAATGGCCAAGAAAGTTAAAATTATCGGAGAAATGAAAATTAGGAACACTATACATCTATTATATATATATATATATATATATATTTTTGTTCAAGAATTCAACGAAGGAAAATTAGTAATAAAACTTATCAATTAATATTATTAAAAGGGGAAATTAAAATGGAGAGTCAGGAGTATTAATTTTGTTTACGAATGCTCCAACTGTAAATTAGTTTCCCTTTTACTAGCATTCAACGTGTTAATAAAATGAGACGTTGTACCTGTGACGAGCGTTTCCATTATTTTGTTTAACCATCGTAGAACAGTTTGTTCCGAACCTGCAATCTCGAAAAAGTTTCTTCCATTTCGATCGATTTCTCCTACCACACGTTGGATCCCGAGTATCGTTACTTTCCATTTTATCGTGTTGTACGATGATTTTTTCTTATCCCTTTCCCCGAATATTTTTTGTTCGCGGCAGTTTTCACGATTACTCGATCTATGTTTGTAATCGGTTCATTTATATCGATAGCGACGAGGACGATCCCGACGACAAAGACATAGTAGTAAATAAATGTTTTTCCATTCAAGGACTTGTCTCTTTATTTATTTTACCACACGACATTTGTCGATTGTCCTTGTCAAAATTCTTTTCTCGCTTGGCTTGAATGGAAAAACCAAATCGATAGAAGGTACCTTTGTTATTTTTTTCTGTTTTTCGTAAAAAAGTAACGCCAGCGCGGTTTCCTTTCCCGGAACGTTTCCTTTTTTCGTGCATTATCACGCATCATCTCTCTTCACGAAGACGCACCGATTTTGTCACGATCGACTTTTCTCTTCCTCCTTGATTCACGATCAAATATTTTTCCATTTAAACGGCCAAGGGCGAAAAATCACTCATCGTCGCCCCTGCATCGTCTCGAATCTTACCGAATCAGTTACCGAAATGTTGTTGTCTTGAACGAAAGTATGCGAGACTAATAATAATAATCGAGCGATTATGTTCAAAATAGAATTTCTTTGCCGCGTGTATAATAAATATCAGAGAAAGAAAAGTTAATCGAAATTGGACCGTTCGAAGCGGGAAAAAAAATCGTATAGTTGTTCGCTATATCGTGATTAAAGGTCAAGGAATTTGGCCTCTCGTTCGCTTTCCACGTTCAAACGTTGGAAACAACGATCTAGTCGAAGGAGGAATCCTGGAGTAGAGGAATCGATAGAACATGAAAATATGCTAAACCCGTTCTCGGGATAACATTCGATTCGTATTACCGCTATTAGAAATATAGTGATACGATGGATCCGAGGATCGAAAAACGTCGAACCGAGCACGTTCGATGTAACGTTATTTCCCGTATCGTTTTTGCTCTGTGTTTGCAGCAACGACGCATCGTTGCGTGTTACGTACGCGCGTTGTACCCGAAAAGATTGAATAATTTGACCGTGATCAAACGGTTTCCCGTACCGTAATAACTCTATATACCGGCGATGGTTGTCTCGAATAAACGACGCGGCGTTGTTCGAAACTCTCCGCGGGTTTTCTCTCGACTGCTCGATATTCGCGGAACGATAGTCGTCCAAGAGGCGCATCTGGCTTTAGTAATGCGAGCCTCGATTCTAGCCGTTATAGACAGAGTTCTTCAGCGCGGCGTGCTCTTACGCTTCAACGACCGCGAACGCGTTTCTTCTCTTCTTTCGGAGTGAAAAATCGCTATTTCGATTTTGAAATCGATCACAACGTCGAATGGCTTGGACCGATCGTTTCCGACAGCGGAGGACTATGCAACAGGATTCGAGGATACGTTTGTTTAATATACGTTTCGGGAACCTTTTATATACTACAGCAACATTAGCCGTCGAGTTTTGAAGAATCGTTCGCTTCGACGAACCGTGTAGAGATTGAACCGGTCAATTAAATAACGATCGAACGTTGTTAAATCGACGTTTCCTCGACATCTTGATCGCGTTAGGTCGATAAAATCTGGAGTCCCGGTTTAAGAACATTTAGCAACATCCTGTTATCCCCTCTACGCGCGTCAGACCGTTTGTCATACCTGTTTTTTCTTTTCAAATCTATATCGCATGCTTTGATCGTTGGAAGAAAGAAAAATCGCCTATTGTTTAACGAATTTAACGATTTTGTCTAACCGACATTATCGTAACGCGAGGCAATACCAGCGAGTTTTCTTTTTCTTTTTTTGTTGGCGATAGCACCGTTAGTTCGCGGGACGATTGTCCTATCTTTGAATTTTTCGAATCGGTTTCTTCAGCGGTAACGAATCATGTTTTTTACCGATATATATTTCAGCATCGGGTGCCGGTGTCCAGGAACGGAGGGTCAGCATGAGGTTACAGCGCAGGAACCCAGCTGCAAGCGAAATGCAGCCAAAGACCAAGTGAGTTTCCCATTAAATGTATATCCTGGCAAATGTCTCTAAAACAATCCAAGTATAACGCGCTCCGATAACGCTACGCAACGGAGCGCCTTCTTTTCAACGTCGATCGTACGTAAGTACGATCAGTTTTTGAACGTAGATTCGACATTCGTCGAACAAAAGATTCAACGGCTCTCCGAAGTTCGACCGAATCCTGATTTCCACGGTTTTTCGAACATCGGAGCTCGCTACACTCGGTGCTTTCGTTCCGTATCGTATCGTATCGTATCGTATCGTATCGTATCGTGTAACGTCGTGGAAATATCGTGGAACGTCGCGCATCGTATCGCGATTCGATTCGCGCAATCTTTCACACAGTTATTCGACGTTGCTCGGTGAAAAGTAATTAAATAGCTCGATAGTCGGTTACGCGTCGTGTACGTTATTGAACGATCCGATCGTAAAACGAATTGCGTTCTTGCTTTTCGTCCGGTATTTTATCGTCGAGAACAATGATCGATCACGGTAGTTCCTTAGAAAAATTCTGTTGCTTCCGAATCGAATGTAGGAGATGGACGTTTAATTCGCGTTCGGTCGTAATTTCACGAGTCACTTTATTTTTGTAGATCGTTGGTGTCTTGATACCGTGGCATGGTTCTTTCTCGATCGATACGGATCAAGGGAGAAATTGAGAGAGGAAAGAGGGTATGCACTTTGTCGTTTGGAAAGAATGCTCGCGACAAACGATCGGCGTTCGCTATTTACGTGATATTTTCTTTCGTTCGTTCGTTCGTTCGTTCGTTCGTTCGTTCGTTCGTTCGTTCGTTCGTAGATCGATAACAGCGCGATACAGTAGCCAGAGGTAAAAGCGGGCCACCGTGGAGGCGTTTCGATATTACGACCGCCGGACATCAACTGTTCTTTCGTTAAACCGTTCTCTTTTTTTTTCGCAAGAAACATTCTTTCCAAACGCGACATCGAGACTTACTTGCCTGCTATCGGGATGCACCGGGACACGTTTCAATTTACACCGTGCACGACGTCTCGCATAAACCGAACGTCCAAATTGTTTTCGTCGTTATCGGAAGCAGAGAAAGAAGTCGCGAAACCGTGTAACCTCCGCTAACTCGTTGATTCGTTTCGGTAATACCGACGCGAGACACCTCGCATAAAAAGTCTCCTTTTCCCGGTCCTTCGTTTCTCGATTCCCTTAACATTATCTTTCGTCGCGTACCAGAGACATCGAAAGCCGTAGTTAAAGTTGACGAATGAAATCGGAAAAAAAAGAAAGAAAGAAAGAAAAACAAACGAATTCCGGCATCGAGACTCCGCTAGAATACGTCCTGCTTTACGTTCTTTCGTTGAATTTTTTTTTCCAGGTAACCGAAAGCTAAGACACTAAATCCTTAGTCGCAAATGTGTAGCAAAGAAGGTTCAAAAATAATCTCCTGTGCCACGGTAGCAGACACCGGTGAAAGATAAACAAAAAGAAAGAAAGCACAAAAACGAAACCTGAAATCATCGGGGAAAAAGATATCCACACACGTTCGCCTCGCAAAAGAAACAATCTAATATATCGTCCTTCTCTCCGAACCTCGTCGCTCTCGAGTCTCCTCGCTTTCGAGCTTCCGATCGCGACGCACGTCCGTCGCCGTGTTTGCCTTACGTCGTTCTAGAAACGTATCGATTCGTGTCGCGAAAGTTGCCTCGCCCTTTCCCTCGAACGTCGCGCACGGACGAGCGACCGAATCGTCGCCGAACTCTACCCGATACCGACCCGCTCGAATTCGAGGAGACTCGTTATTTGTTCGCGCGACGTTACGAGCGACGGAAACACGAATCGAGAAACGATAACGATAACGATAACGACACCGGCTGAGACGCGAAACACGGCGACGATTATCGAAAAATATACAAAGAGAAAATCGAGTAGACGCTCGAGCAGCGAACGTTTTCGTGGAACGAATGTGGTACGGACCGAAGAAAAGACGCAAACGTTGACATCGACGAGGAAAAGAGAGGATCAACGAGAGTGTGAGAGAGAGAGAGAGAGAGAGAGAGTGAGAGAGAGTGAGAGAGGGAGAGGGAGAGAAGGAGAGGTCGATGTGGTTAGGTTCACGATCACGTTAATAGTTATTTTCTGGGTGTTTTTTTTCCGAACAACGTGAATTACAATGGTCGCTATTCACCATTTTGGGCAGGCTGGGAAGAGTTCAGCAGAAATGAACCACCGATGGCAATAGCAGCAGATTCGTAGCGATCCTCTACTTCGGACTCGTCGAGTTTCTCGGCGATGGTAGGCGTTTCCGCTCTCGGGGTGGTTCACGTTCAGCGTAAACGACGGCTAAACGAGGGCTAATCGACGGCTAAACGAGGGCTAAACGAGGGCTAAACGAGGGCTAATCGACGTCTAATCGACGGCTAATCGACGGCTAATCGACGGCTAATTGACGACTAATCGACGACGTATGCGCGAGTGCAATTGCTTTGGACGAACGGCAGGTCGGCGTTCGGTAGCCGGAGTTACGACGGGCCTATGTCGGAACGCGACACGCGTTCTCTCCGACGTTCCAACCACTTCGCGCCGGCGCGATCCGTCTCGTGGGACGTTCCTCTCCGACGACGGTTCGCCGATCTCCGGAGAAGCGAGACCAGAAGATGGTCGTCGATCACGACGAACGAGCCGGAAGGCTCTCGTATCGTCGTCGACGACGTTGCGAACCTCGCCAACGACGGTCCCGACGACGTTCGAGTCTTTCGAAACGAACAGCCAACTAACGATATAGTCTCGGTCTCTCGAGACGGATCGAGATCACGAAGACTCCGAGTGACGAGCGGACGTCGTTGAGCAATGTCCCGGCGTGTCACGAAGAAAATCGATCGCGACCGAAGCTGTCTGTCGACCGACGAACTATACGAAATCTATCGCGATTCGTCGGCTCGTCCGCGATACGAGTCCGCGTCTTTCGAACGTTTCCGAACGAATCGCATAGCGATCGAGGCGAATCGTTGCGCGAGGATGCCGAGGACACTCTACGATCGAAGATAGACGATAGCCTTCTAGCGATAGTCGAGAGCGTATGGACGGCTCTCGTAACGGCACGCGTCTACGGGAGGGGGTGAGCTACGCGTTTCGTGATTTTTATGCGAATAAATCGCGAGTCCACCGCGACCAGACTCGTATCGTCGTATCGGAACGAACGTTCCGAAAGGCAGCGTGCTGCCACCTTTCGAATCGTTTGCTCTTTCGCGATCGATCGAATTTTCGGGATGATCGATATCGCGCTCGTATGTTTTCGAAACTAGAAGCAAGTCGAGTCGTTCTCTGTTTTGGCGTTCGTCGACGATCGATCGGGTAGTAGGAGTATTTGGAGCCGCGCTCGCGTATCGCCGAACCTCCGCGAGAACATTAAACGTTCCGTTGTTCGTGATCATATGTTTCTCAAATGTCGGCCATTATTTCGAAAGCGACTCATTGGCGCACGTAGGCGAGAGCCAGGGTGAGCCCGTTCCGCCTAGCGTCGCTCGAACGATCTACCTCGATCGTTGTTCGTTAACGGACCGACGGACGGCTGGCTGGCTCGCTCTACGCGAAAATCCCGACTGCGCCAACGATCGAACTTGGACCTTCGCCCACTAAGAGAGCATCGTTTGTACATACATATAGACAGAATCGACATCGACGGCCGGACGACGGATCTAGGATGTCCAAAGCCGTGCACGCGCGAAATCGCGAGCTTCTTCGAGCGGATAAGACCGGCAAATCGAAGACGAATCGTTCCTTGCACCTTCCGATCCCCTTCGAGCCGAACCCCAAGAAAACCACACAGAGTCAAGCCCCTTTGCGCTAACGACGTTCCGGCCTCGTCCACTTCCTATCCCCATACAGATAGTCCTCATCTTCCCCGAACGAACGAACAAACAAGGAAAAGAGAATCCGACGACTAAAGTGACTAGATTGTAAGTTCGAACGAAGAAACAAGGACAATTCGTACGGTTGTGCTATTTCGTATCGCGCGTAAGAAAGACTCCGCACTCCTTACTCCGACTCCGACACCGACACCGACACCGACACCGACACCGACACCGACACCGACACCGACACCGACACCGACACCGACACCGACACCGACACCGACACCGACACCGACACCGACACCGACACCGACACCGACACCGACACCGACACCGACACCGACACCGACACCGACACCGACACCGACACCGACACCGACACCGACACCGACACCGACACCGACACCGACACCGACATCGACATCGACACCGACATCGACATCGACATCGACATCGACATCGACATCGACATCGACATCGACATCGACATCGACATCGACATCGACAACGACATCGACAACGGCACCGGTACCGCCACGCGATACGTCGATCGAATCGGGGCTGTGTCGTAGCGCGACGATCGAGATTCCTTGAGTCTCGCGGAAACTGAAACTGACCTTGCGGAGTAAAATTAATTTCGTCAATATTATTTTTTATCGAATTTAATCCAACATTTTATCGGACTTTAATACTTTTTATAACAAATAAATTATTTAATCGCAAGTATCGTAATTTTATTTTCTCTCTCTCTCTCTCTCTCTCTCTCTCCTTTCTATCTTTTTTTTCTTCCTGCTCTTTCTATTTTCTTCAAAGTCGTTCATCGTTCGTGTACGTTTACGCGGTCACGACTATATTCGGTTTAGCAAAATTTCGAATAAAGGAACAAATTGGAAATCGCGCGGCAGAAAATTGCGGTCGGTATCGCTTACTCGCCTTTCTGATACGGCCCCGAGTCGGCGTTGTCGGTCTCGGTATTTCTGTAGCGCATAAGTTCGATCGTATATCGATTTATTCGCGAACGTACCACGTCACTTTCTCCTCCTCCTTTCTTTTGTATCTTCTTTTTCGTTTTTCTTTATTTTACGACATTATCGGAACGAAAAGACGATCACCGCGCGGCTTCGACGTTTCCGGCGCCCCATCGATATCCCTATAGTAAATTGTATCTCGAGTATATGGAATAAAAATTGTCCGCGCGAACCTTCATTTTTTGTATCGAGATCGAACGTTGCGAGTATTTACCTTCGAATACAATCTGAAATTGTTCGCTTTTCGGTCACGAACGAGAAGAATTTTGCAATTCATGGGAATGCTAAACGCGGGATGTGGAAGAACGGAGAATGTATATGTAGCTCGTGTCGCGCGCTTATCGAATTTTTTCGACGAGATCGACCTCTATGTACAAATATTTCTTCGGTTATCGCGTAATCGTACGGTCAACGAATATTATGAAATGAAATGATCGCTTCTCGAGAACGTTACTTTCCTCGATAATACCAATACCGTTCTTTCGTTTCGTCGAATTCGAAGTGTTCGTTCTCTATCTATCGTTGATCGGTCCTTCGGAACATTTATTGTTTGCAATTTTTAAAAACAACATTTTCGTTTTGATATTCATAATAGTCGGTATATCGTTCGCGGTAAGCAATGCGCGCGTTTCTCGCGCCCTCGCGATACATTGAATATCGATTGTCCAATGTTCTATACGATCGATACAACGATATAAATAAATAAATAAGTAAACGAAAATGTTTCGTTGCACATTTTCGACGTGGATTTTTGTGCGTCGAGTTTCTTCGTGCCCAGTGCGCCTTCTGCTCCCGTATGTTGCGTCTGCTCATTGAATGTGTCCCTCGGTGTAGAGAGATAGATAGATAGATAGATAGATAGATAGATAGATAGATAGATAGATAGATATATAGAGAGAGAGAGAGAGAGAGAGAGAGAGAGAGAGAGAGAGAGAGAGAGAGAGAGAGAGAGAGAGAGAGAGCGTGTATTATTTTTCGTCGAGATCATGGTCGCAGAATATCCTGAATAAATAATATTCCATTTTTTTACCGTGGACGCAACTTGTTGGTTACCCGTTCTCTCGAAACGATTTAAAAAGAATAATTGAGTAGAACCTGATTCGAGCAAAACTTTGATATGTTTCTGTTCGCGAGAAACGTATGCACGAGCCAACTGTACGGCATTCGTTCGTACGCCATTCGGTAAGTTGGCGCGTCTACCTGACGAAAAGGATCGTTTATCGAACGATCCCGTCGCGTCGTCCGGTTGCCGGACCAGCAGTATACGCTGCTCGGTTTAACCCAACGATCGCGCGGAAATATCAACGTTTTACCTTACATCGTCGCGTCGTTGGGCCAGAATCGAGTTTTCGTTTCTAGTCTGACAATTGCCTCGACTCTCCTAGTTTTCACGAGCCCGTTCGATTACTGCGAGATGGAAGACGGAATAAACGGGTCGAACATCAATTTCGGTTAACGATTCTCTTGAAAGTTTTTGTTCGTTCGACGTACGCGCGTAACGCGATCGATATTTATTTTGTTTTATCGAACGCGTGCTTATTCAATTATACGTATGTATAGTAATACCTGTACTACCAGATATTATGTCTAGTACCAAACTATTCGATTTCTTTTTTTTCCTAATAAACTAATGCGCGCTTCGATTCCTTTTGTATCGACAAGTATCGACTCGTACCGCTTCGTGTTCCCGATGTTTCGGTTTCCCTTTTTGATCGTTCACTTTTCGCCAAACCGTTTTGTTTTTCATCGACGAGTTAACGATCCGGCAATACGAAATATTTTCGATCGTTTCGACCGATATAGCGTGCAATAATTATACGTACAGTTTAAATCGCATCGATCACCGAATAATGTCGCGAAATCTTGTATCGGTCGATGTCGAAACGATTCTGCGTTTCCCATTATTTCTTCTCCCCCTCTTCTCTTTATCGTCGTCTTGTGTAATGTATCGTGGACGCGTTGCATAAGAATATCCGAAGAACGGAAAGAGCGAGATAAAGAAGGTTACGTATATCGTATACCATCATATACATTTATTGCATCGATACATGTTTTTCTATGTATTTTTATTATAGAGTATTAATATTGCTATTATTATTATTTCCATATTATTATTATTATTATTATTATTATTATTATTATTACTATTATTAATCGCCGATTAATTATTACGAAAGTACTGTCGAGTTACGGCCACCACAAACAGAATAATCGATATACCTGTATCTTTGGTTGTTAAAATTCGGTCAAACAAAAGGAAACAAAGGGAAAACGATTTCGTTCGATCGATCGTGTTCGGCCTAGCGAAGCTTCTTCCGCTTTTTCTTTCTTCTTCTATTACTGCTTCCGCTTCTTCGGTTTCATTCTCTTCGTCTCTGTCGCGATATCGAGAAGAAGAGAGCCTATCGAAAGGAATCACCAGGCGCTTTGAACGCCAAAAGGAGAATCGCGAAGCGAAGCGATGCAAAATAAAATATGAAAGGAAGAAAGAAATGTAAAAAAAATATTGAAACGACGAGGCATAAATATCTGTGTAAAATTCGCGATTAACCTGTCGATCGCCACCAACCAAGTTGAATGGTTCGTTTCGACGAGGAAAATTTCGGCAGATTCATCGATTTCACCGGATTTTTTCCATTTCCGTGAAAAGAAAAACGGTAAACGGTTAAATTCTCGTACTCCGATAAGTATCGACGCTGATCGAATTTCTATCGGTATGATTTGTATGCGCATACACAATTATTACCTTACGCATATTTTTCTGGATCCGAAGAAAAAACAAAACGATCGCGATCGAATAACGAGTTTGGCCCCCGTACCGTACACGCAGCGTGCATACGCGCATTTGTTCGATCTTTGAAACGATGCACCGTTCGCGGGAAAATTATTGAGTATTTGCGAGTTGCCTGTAACTGTATCGTAGATCCGCGCGCAACGTGGACTTTCCTCGGTTAAGTTTCGGGAACTTTCGAAGAAGGAGGAGGCTTCAGCAATCTTTCTGTCCCAGATATTTACGCGTCCTCTATGTTTCCCCTTCACCGACAATGGTTCAAGTTGTGCGCGTTTGTACGCTGTTAAACCACCGAAACGTAGTAAACGATCGTTGATATTTTTCTTCTTCTTTCGTTGGTAGTAATTCCATGCACCCTAGTACGAATTCCTCCTTCTCGTTATATAAAAACAGAACATACACACACGTACGAGCGCGAGCTCTAGCGAGCGAGCGCCGATACGTTTATACATATACATCATATACATCTACAGTAAATACTCTGTTGCCATCTCGAAGACCTGGCCGTTTGCCCAGAATTCACGCTTTCTTTCTTTGTAGGTTGATGAAAAGCACGAGCGGCTAAACGAACAGACGGTAGCGGGTCTACCCACGGATTTAATCGTCGAGTTAATTCCGTTGGCGAGTTTCGAGAAGAATCCCTTTTAACCAGGCCGACCGTGAACACAAACACAAATTCTCGTCCTTCTCTTAACACCGCAACGGCGGTTAAATCGAAGTCCGTTGATATAAGATCTCGTTACGTTAGCGTACCATCGTTCGCTGACGCTTTTCTTTTCTCGACTCTTCCGAGACGAGAAAACGGAGAAAACGGAGGAAACTGTTCCGATCGTTATCGTTAGTAACGTACCAACCGTGATTATTTGGCCGCGGCGTACCCTTCTCCTCGAATATCGAATTCGTTCGCGTTCGATTCGCGCGTACCTTCTACTTTCTGATTAATAGACGGATACGCTGAAAACTCTGCGTTTCCGATACACGCGTATACGTATTATCGTTTCTTTCGAAAGCTAATCGCGACACTCTTTTATCTTTCGTTTCCAATGTTTTCGCGTTACGTAAACACTGTCCTCAATATTTTAGTTACTAACGATATAAGTCATACCAATTGTCCAAAGTTTATCGAGAAACGCGAACCTAATAGAAAATTGCCACGGTCATAATCGAGCTATGGCATCGACGTACGGACCCCGAATATGGCGCGAGCGCGATAGCGATAGCGTTCGTTTAATTAAGATTGTCCTTCGAATTTCGGAAATACCGAATACGGTTGCAATTATTTCGAATCCGTTCCGTATCGTTTCTCTTCGTCTTGCAATTATTAATTAATTAATTTATTTATTTATCTATGTATTATTAGTCATAATTCGCCTCTGTAAGCTGCCGCAACTCTGATATTATAATGTAGAGGATGCGCGTACACTGGCAAGCACGATAGGCTTCCCAAGGGAAACGACGATGCATCGGAAACGGGCTATTCGCTCGATGTATTCGCACATGTTGACGAAGCTTCGAATATTTTAATCGTCGAATTGCCGGTGAAACTTGTCGAACGTAGAAAAATCGCAAAGCGATTCTTTCCCAATTCAGAACGTTGGTGGTTCAAAAACTCGAGTATTCGAGACTTTGGAGATGTAGCATATAATTCGAGAAACGTGAAATTCGGAAATTCGAACACTTTACGAACACGAGTTGAAATTCGCGAGTTCCGTATCCTGATACGAAGGTGTTACAGGGGCGGGCTGGGGGCTTCTTCTCTTACGCTAACTTTTAGCCGAAGGAAGCCTAATTTGCATCCGAGTGTACGTGTCTCAATAACATTTTTTTTACTTATTTTTTTTAGCGTGTAGATTCACCGCCTAAAGGATATGCCGCGCGAGTACGGCATCGACGAGCGACCAGCGGTTTTCCATCACGTATATACTTACGTGTATACGTTGCACGCTGCGAACCGAGTTAACGCGTCGTGTAAGTTCTTCGAGGATGGCAAGAGATCACCAACGATCGAGAACGGAAAAAGAAGATTAAGCCGTAGTGTAAAATCGATCCTCGTCGCCGAAACGGAGATCGGCCGACGACGATCACGAACGAGAACGTGCCGGAGAGTAAAAGAAAAATATTAACTTGTCGATACTTCGATGTAACGAGATCGCTGTCGAATCATCGGTCCACCAACCATCGGTGCATCTTTTTTTCCCTCTCGATACTCTCGAAAGCTCAATTTCTTCTCTTCTTGCCAGCGAGTTTCGTTATTCTGCCGGATCGCCGGCCCATCGGACGTTCAACCGGTGTTTTCTTTCCGTTCTACAAGGGAATTTCTCGGCACCCGGTTAAAGCGCGATCTCGAAATTAACGATGTTTCCGTCGTCCGTTCGTTCATATTCGTTTATCCTTTCTGTACGGAGAAGATCGTGAACGACCGTTATTGCCGATTCGAGACTACCGAATGCGCCGCCTTTATCGAATCGGACGTATCGACGTCGCGCTAACTGTTCTCACCGCGTTGTTCGTCGCGTTGTTCGGCCGCGAGAGAACGGTCCGCGGAAAAAATTCTACGCGTATGGTAGTTTACTTCCCTGTCGAATCACGGGGACCCAAGTTGCGCGTCCTCGTGTAACGAACGACGCAAGCGATGCGGCGCGATCTCTCTAACCGACATAATAATCAAAAATAATATGTACGTAGGCAGCTAACCGAGAAGCGGTCTCGAACGCGGACGGAATAATGCCGCGAAGGTGTATCGAACAGAGGGG
Organism: Coelioxys conoideus; assembly: GCA_947623535.1. Classification (NCBI taxonomy): domain Eukaryota; kingdom Metazoa; phylum Arthropoda; class Insecta; order Hymenoptera; family Megachilidae; genus Coelioxys; species Coelioxys conoideus. The sequence goes on along the minus strand of OX392456.1, from coordinate 90,282 downwards.
TACGTTTCGTACGTGTTATCGATTTTAATACTTGTACTCTATCGAATCGTAGGATATACGTGTATACATACATAGTCATTCTTAATCAGCGACGTAATATCGTGTATATTTTGAAATAAAACGAGAGACGCGGTTTGTAATTAATTTTTGATAAACAGAAGAATCGACGAAACCTCTCTAACGGAGGAGCAAGAAAAATAGCGCGATCGGGATTCATTCAATTTACGTTTATTTCCATATTTTCGTTCTCCTTCTTCTTCTTCTTCTTCTTCTTCTTCTTCTTCTTCTTCTTCTTCTTCTTCTTCTTCTTCTTCTTCTTCTTCTTCTTCTTCTTCTTCTTCTTCTTCTTCTTCTTCTTCTTCTTCTTCGACTTATTCTTTGTCCCATTATCTTTTGTACGCTTTATAGTCTGCTAATTTTATTTTGTGAACGATATTAAGAATCGCTGCCGTAAACGATCAATTTAACAAGAAAAAGGAGCGGTTCGCTCGTGGCCGATCGATTCCGCGAGTTTCGAACGCGAATCGAGCCTAACGCGAGAAATAAAAAATAAACGCCTGTTCGACGATCAATCTTTCGAAATGTCTCTTTCGTGCGAGCAAACTGATTTCGCGTATTTCTCCGCCATTTATGTTCACCGTAGGGATAATGTAATTACCGATTATAAGAGCTGAAACGAACGTTTGTTTTTAGACCGAAACAAACAACGGCGAACGACTCGTGAAACGAAAATACGCGCGTTTCGATTTAATATTTTCGAGAGGAGAATAAAGAAAAGAAATAATAATGTTTCCCGCCGTTTGCTCCACCAATTCTAGTTAAATGATAACAAAAAGTTTTGAAAAAAAAAAAAAGTAAAAAAGAAAAAAGGAAAAAGAAACAAAGCGTTTTTTAAATTAAACGAAATAAACGAGTAATTGTGTTCGCATTTCTCTTCTGACTTATCCCGAATCTAGATATAACGTACGTTTATAATTCCTTTCGTTTACATATACATATACATATACATATACATATACATATGTATATATGTCGTCTAAGTAAGAGCGGTCGAAGGGTACCTTCGATATTGACTCATTTCGATGAACTATGAATTTGATAAACGAAAAATGAAGGAGGAAAAAAAAAACACATTATTTTTTATTTAATAAAATTTTTTTATTTAATACCGGTTTTCTTTATACCATCGTATCTTCTACGTCCTATCGCGCTCCGACTGTACATTGACCTTCCTAAAATAAAGAAATATCGTTAGGTGTCGAAAAGAGAGCCGTCTTGAAAGAACACGACATACGTTTTATGATTTACAATGCCAAAAATCCACCGTCTACCGGTAACGCAACGCCGTTGATCATCGAACTGCGATCGCTCAACAGATACGTAATTGCATCGATCACCTCCTGTACTTCTGCGCGCGTAAAATGAAAATTAACGTCGCCGTCGATAACGCACGATGTCGAATATCGACGCTCGTTTTCAGGATACGACGATTACTTACCGCCAAACCGACCTAGCGGTATTTTACTTAACATGGTTCGTGCTTTATCCGGATCGCTCCAGCCTAGTTGTCCCATTTCAGTCATAATCACCGTAGGATTCACCGTGTTTACTCGAATATTGTGTGGACCAAGTTCGAGGGCCATCGTTCTGTAAGATACATAAGTTTGACGGTTCGAGTGAAAAATCCTGCTGCAGCTAGAGGAAATATTCTGTCGGAATAGACTACCGGTATCGCGTCGATTCATATTTTTTATAATTAAATAATTCCTTCTCTTACTTGCTCAACATATCGACAGCTCCTTTGGAGGAGCAATAGACAGCGTGATCCTTCAAAGCCGCTTGGCTAGCCTGCGACGATACATTGACGATACTCCCGGCAACTTTTCTCTCGATCATGTTTCTCGCGACCACTTGAGACACGTTCAAGATAGATTTCACGTTCACGGCGAAAGTCTCGTCAAAGTCTTCCGACGTCGCGTCCAAACAGGGTTTCAGTCGAGCAACGCCCGCGTTGTTCACCAACAAATCGATGGGTAACACGCTTTCGACCGCTTTCTTCGTGGCATCCCAATCCCGTATATCCACGCAAACGGTCCGAATACGAGAATCTTTCGCGCACAATTTATCCAGGTTCTCTTTCGTTCTTGACAACGCTATTACTTGGCCTTTGTATTCGGACAGCCGAAGCGCCAACTCCTTGCCAATGCCTGCAAATAAACATTCACGATTAACCTGTTAAGCCAATCATTTCTTCGTTTGTTCTCCGTACGAGGAATTGAGAAGCAGCGACAATCAACGAGCCCCTTCCGCCTCTCGTTTCGACTTAATTTATCGTCACCGTTCTGTGTCGAACCAGTTCCAGTAACCGATACATTTATATATATTTCTTTCTTCTTTTTTCTCGACACGACATCTTTCACAATTTTCTCGTAACGTTCTTTCGACCGAAGTTGCTAGAATAAATCGTGACTCGTTCTCGGATAAATATTATCGGCAAGTAAAAATGCGAAAGGGAGAATAAACGCGATTATCGTTGATCGGTCCGATCGAAATACTCGGTCAATAAGGAAGTTTTCGTTTAGGAAAATTTCGACGAATCTTACAAATTTATTCCATCCCGTGTACGACAATACGCGATTAAAAATGTTCGAACAAGGCACGCATTCGGTTCGAAACGGACGTAGATTTATTAAGTCGTATAATTTCGTATAGCATACCTCGCCCGGCACCTGTTACGAGAATACGTTTTCCTTCGAAGTTGATATTCATGACTCCGAATCTCTAACTAACGGCCGCCTAATATTTCTTCTCGGATACGATTTATTCTGTTCCGTTCTGTTCGACCTTACCAATGACCTCCTATCGCGAATACCGATATCAGCACTAACATATTCTATTCCGTAGAGCAGAGCCGTTCGTTCGGATCCGACATGTCCCCACTCCGTGTCCATTCCTTTCGCGGTGTAAATCGAATCCAACGAACTTTAAATTATCGAGATTAAGAAAGCGTCACTCCTACATACCGATCGCTGGTCATATTATCGAGTCGAATGTTTTCAATATCAACGTTCTCGAATATCGAACTCGATTTAAAACTTTATCCGTTTCTTTTTCAACTCGACAATTCGACATTTCGTATTTCGCGTTCTCGAAATCGAAGACCGTGAAGTTGTATCGAACTATCGATTACGCATCGATACCGCGAATGACCGTCGTATCGTCGTCCCGTCGTCCCATCGTCGAAAGTGTAAAATCATAAAGTATCTGTCAAACCTATATACGTGTAAGCTTTTCGGAAATTGTAACAATATAGAAACATATTATATTATGTTTGTAAAAGCGTGGATAAGCGGGACGAACCAGTTTTAACGAGCAATTTTATTAATCGCGATCGTTCGGCACTTTTTGGTGATTAAATATTGGTATCTTTCAAAATTAACCTCAAAAAACTGATGTTTTTTTCGAGAAAACTCGTGAAAATACTGCGTTAATCGCGGACGATCGACATTCGCAAGTTTGATATCATGAATTTGGAAAGAAATTTTTTTTTTTCTTGTCTTAATGGTTAGTTTACCGATAAAAGGATATACACGGTCGGCAAAAAATATTTATTAAGTCTGCATGAGAATGATGAAGAGGCACCGTTACGATTATTGTATCTTGTTGAACTTTTTACAGGCTAAATCCAATTATGTAACCGTTCGTTCAAGAATATTGGAATACCATATATTTCGCTAACGAAATCTAGACAGACGTTCAAGGAGTAGCGTTGACGGTATAAAACAGGTATTTGGTTTCGAATGGTCCACGCATTCCTGAGAACAATGGCATCCGAAGTTTTCCTAGGAAGCGGCAGGACTTTCCATCGTGCTTTGATTTTCATGCTGAAACTTGGATGGCAGTCGAGGTTTCGTCTACCGATACTTTTGATTATCGTGTTTGTCACCATGGACTGTAGGCTTCCGTTCGAAATCGAATTTGAAAACAACACGTAACAACATAATCATTTGTGATTAAGGATACGATTTGGCTCCTTCGGAAATATATAATCGAAGAAAGTCGCAAGCTATCCATAGAGAGAACGAGAAGATATTTTTCATTGTACATATATAATTAGAAATTTAAGGATAAAAGGGTATCGTTGAAATTTTTGGAAGGGTATCGTTTCCGTTATAAGCTCCGGTCGTTGTAGATCTATATCTTTTCTGAGACCGAGGCAATAATTATGACAAGGAACAAATAGTTAATTATCCGTAAATATCGAGTTCGAGAGCTCCAATAATCGTGAATGAATTCGAAACATTTTTAATACTTTGCGAGAAGGTTGCTCTCGTTTATCGTGACAGATTCGATATACGTACAATATGTATATGCTACGTTGTTTGCGTTTTCGTATCATGTTTTTTATCCGAAAGTAAGAATCACGAAACGAAAAATGTCGAACGACTACTAGACGATTAAGAAAGTTACGGTTAATGGAATTTCTTGCGACTACGCGTAGTTACTATCAGAAATTATGTTATCGAAGATGTAAATTGTGCGAATACGTATATACATATTTTTGCTATCGATGCACGTACGTACAGATATGTGTATATGTTTATGAAATCTATTGGACGAAATATTGTTAATTTAACTAAACAACTGAAATATTTCTGGAAGGCTGGTGATATATCGACATGATTCTTGTTCGACAGATACAAATGGCTCCCTGCTTCGTTATTTATGTTCAAGTATTAATAGTTTGAGTTTAATATGATATAAGTAATTTAGAGCGAAAGAGTTATTTTATAGAGACGGATCTGTCACGAGCGTGCTTTTTCAATACGCGTGTGCGCACACACGCGTCGTACCGATCAGTAAAATTCTGTAACGTTTTCACGAAACGGTGATATCTTTGTATCAACGAGCTGCCAACGTTTTCCATAAATTATAACGTACCGAAAATAATTGATCGGGCGCATATCGTACCGTACCGTATCGTATCGTATAGGGAAACACGAAATCGGTAAGACACGAGAGAATATCGTCGCCCGTTCGGTACGATTCCGTGTCGCGACGCAACTTGAAATTCCGGCTGTTAAGCGTTAAAGTTATCCGTTAACGGTGCAACGTACATTACGCAGCTAATTTGCCACGATTATCGATTATCGATGGTTCATCGTTCGTAAACAGTTACGCTGTACGTTATGAAACAAATAAACGGAACTATTATTTTTATAAAGTGCTTTCTCTACGTTCTACCGTCGCGCCATCGATAATACATACATACGTACATAAGTATGTAATGTATATCGCATCGAGGAAACAACGAAATGTCAGGTTCATGCGATCCTGTTTACCGTCTACGTGTAAATAAAAAACCTATAGGATAAGATTTAATAAAATTTATCGCGATTTAAATCTTCGAAACGCACGAAAGAACTTGAAATTTAAAATTTCTTTTATCGTATCTTATATATACGGTCGTGACTGAAATTTAAAAGTATTTTTGGATTGTTCGAACCTTGATTTCCGGGCATCGATATTCAAATTCGAACGCGAATTTTTGGAATTCCGCACAGCGCGCATTTCACTTTCAAATAGAGAATTTTTTGATCGGTAAAGATTTACAAGAAATCATAAATATTATCGCGCGGTAACCTCGCGTGTACGTATATTTAAAAAACGATGCGAAAACACCTCGAAGGGACGAAACCCTTTCGTAACCGAAACGATATTTTGTTGGCTTCTTCGTGAATATAAAAGATCTCAGTAGCCGGAGAAACGTCAGTCGAGCGTCGATTCTCGAACATTTTTCATCCTCGATCCGAGTATCTACTACTCGACATAAACGTTCGGCACGTAAGTAGCTCCTTTCGTTCGATTATACCGACAGGTAGCGTTCTCTCTTGTCCGTGGGAATTTTACCGAATACATATATCAGAAATCCCGTATCCGAAGTATCGGAATAAATGTAACGCGATAAACGCGGTAAACGTAAAAATGCTCTCTATCGACCGCGCTTTCTGATATTCGATCGCTCGAGGTGCACGTTTGTCGTCGAAACGAATTTTCGGTGGTGAAAAAGAGTGTCGATAAATCGGCTACCGGCCGATAAGCGCGTAACTCGTACTTACTTAAGTACTTAAGTAGTTACGTTCGAAGTCGAAGAAACTTTGATCGAAAATTCGGTCGTAACGAGTAGAACGTTGCATTTTATGCAAAGGACATCGAAGATGGTCCTGTTCGTTCTTCTGATCGTTGCGAGTTCGAGCTTGGTCGCTAGAATCTCATCGGGGACGGTTGAATCGACGGATCCGCTAAACCGCATTCGGAATCCTGTGATCATGGCTCATAGTTATCCTAGCATGGTATACACACTTTAATAGCAACGACACTGTCGGTTTTTAACCGATTACAATATTTTCACATTGGTTTTACGCGTGACATTTTAGGTCGAAAGGATAGACGGCGAATACAAGATGGACAACGGCGAAGATAGGTTTTGTCAGATCGAATATCGAGTAGTAAGCTCCTTTACGTACGCGGTCGCGGACGCTCGTTGTATCGCCGGCGTAATAGAAGGGAATTTCTTGAATCGGCGATTCTTTGAAACGATCGACGTTAATCCGACGTAAACGAAAGCTGTACAACGAGCGTTTGCCGTAATTATCTATCGAGTCTACATCGTTCACGGCCTAACGGTAGAAATTGTTTACGACTTTTTAGACCAGAAAGAGAGCAGGGAGATGCGCGCAAATAAGCAACGGAATAAGCGGATGCGTTTCCGAAGATTATATAGATCCTTTCAATGCGGATTGTTTTTGAATCTTTTCGGAATAGACTTTTTGTTCGATACATAGAGACGATCGATCGTTTAATTCTGTAAATACGAATAAACCGCTAAAGAGTGTCTCGGGCAAAAAGGTAAGGAGAGTATTAGTTGTTTAGATCGGGATCGGAAGCGATATCGGAGGGGCGGCGCCCTGTGGTGGTCGACGCGATAGAAAACGTATGTATTAGTTGTTTCGGTCGGTTCGCGCGCACCGCGAGTCCCGCGTGTCACGCGTGTCACGCGTGCCGATGATACACCCACCAGAGGAGTCTGGCCGAAGAAAAGATCGATTCGGAGGTTTTTACCGAAGAAGCCTTCGACATTGGATACGTCCTGCTCTCATGAAGAAAAGTGGCCGCATTTCCGCGGTCGGCTCTACGTGACGGAACAAACAAATCGATTCGGCGTAAATTCGCGTTAAAATCGAGACTGAGGCGAAGGAAAGCTGGCGGGGTTGTTCGTATAAAAGCCGCAACGAAGAAGAAGAAGAAGATCAGCTTGTTCGGAATCGAGCATCGGCATGGGCAGACTCGTAACGCTTGTAACTCTCTCGACTATTCTACTTGTCTGCGATGATTCGCGATCGATCGACGGAAAGTTTGTTCCTCGAGATTTCGGTGAGATCGCTTTAGATCGTTCATTCTCGTTCGATAATTTATGCCGTGTACGTTATCGTTTAGCGGATTTCCGGTATCGGTAATCGACACGGTCAGTCGTTTAGAATCGGAAATAACGGAACGCATGTTGATTGCAGAACGACAGTTATTAACGCTCACGAAGGTAATCGATTACATCGGTCACAGGCCGCAACAAATGAACGCCGATGTCACGCTGTCTATCACCATCGTCGAAGGTAACGCTCGACCAACCGATAAACATACACGTACGCCTAACGTATAGTGTCTGTCTCGAAAATCGTCTAATCTACCGATAGAATAATTGCGTGTGTCGGTGTGTTTCGCGACAGCCAACATAGCCAGCACGCTTTTCCATAAAAACGCGCGATACCTTGGAAGCGATTATCGCGAGATTCTCGGGGGAATTTCGCGAGTTTCCGACTCGATTCGACGATACCTGCTTGGTATTATAATTCCGGGGAACGAGGACGTTCGACTACGTAAGTGATCCGTTGTATAAAATCCTTGAAACGATCGCGATCGTAAATATACCGATAAGACGAAAAAACAACCTAATTCGTAGTGCACGAGACGTTGAATAATCCGGTTCTGTGGATGCGAGCAATACCCTGGCGAATCGGTGCCCTACGAACGGCGAAAGCCAATTGTTCGTTAACTTGGCGAGATATACGTGAGCTGATAATGCAGGGAACACCGAAAGAAGAGGAGAGCGACCGATGCCTCGCGCAAATTATTCGGAATAAATTGAATTCCGTTTGTTCAATTCCCGAGCTCTGCGTCGACATATTGATGGACGCTGGTCTTACCAGGGGATATCCTCTCGCGCATAGATTATTGATCGTTCGAGTCGCCAAATCGGTTCGTCCGACATCGTTACCGTTTCTTTTCGATTCCAATTTCCGTTCTCTCTCTCTCTCTCTCTCTCTCTCTCTCTCTCTCTCTCTCTCTCTTTCCTCTGTCTCTTTCTCTTTCAGATGAAATGCGATCAACCTCTACCCGTTTTATCTTCCGAATTGATCCTATATTACTGTTCCGAGATTCTTCAGGATTTGATTGATATCGAAAGAGCCGGATTTCCTTCTCATACACCGATGGACTTGATGATGGAAGAAGGTAAACGAATGTCGAACGCGAGTAACATATTTCTCGATCATAAACGCGACTATCTTTCTTGTTACGTCGAAAGTTCTTCTCTGTGGCATGGAAGGATTCCTCGAATTCACCGACGACCGCTATCATCGTTTAATAACGAACTGGTCTCATCCTAGCGGCTGTTTCAGCTCTTTCGGGTACGTATCTTTTTCGATATCGAGCAGCGAGATTCGAGATTTTATTTTTTTCCGTTTCTTGCGTTATTTCGAGAAAAAACTACACGCGGTTTCTGGTAGCGTCTCCGAAATTAATCGCAGAGCTGTCGACCGAGGAACGATCGCGTTCGACCGTTGCCCGTGCGATTTTTCCCTATTTAAAGGAAGCTCAATTTTTGGACGATTTCTTTCACTCTCTCGTTAACGAGAGATCGAGCGTCGCGTCGACGGACTCTTGGATCGTTGTCTGTTATTTTACTCATACGAACAAGAGAATGGTATATATACATATATATATATATATATATATAAACGTTCGTTTGTTTTTCATGAGACACGGATTTGCCAACGATGGGATTCAAGTGACTCGAAGATCCTCGGAGGAAACCGATTTCGGTTGCGGCAACCACGCGACCGGCCTCGCGGCTGCGGCCCTGTCCTTATTTGTTCGTAAAAGCGTGGAGCTGGCGTTCTATTAAACCGGCGAATCGCCGCTCGATTATCTGTAAATCGTGCTTATCACGAGTATACATAGAAAAGGAACGAGAAGAGAATAAACAATTACAAAGACGACAATAATTTATTCGTTGTTGATCGCAACGTTCGTCGTTGCGATCGTCGATGGGAAGACCGTGGCGCTAAGGGTCAGTAAAATAAATAAAAATCAGTCGTTAACCTTGCGTAGGAGAGACTGGTTGTCCGTACGATGAGGCAACTCGTATATTTTTGCATACGCCTTACGTTTTCGTTTATCCTTGAAAATGGAATCTATTTTCGTCCGACACCGAATCAGCCATGCCATTTTCGGTATCACGAATATCGGGGACGGCAACGTAAATTGTCGATTTTCGGTTACATCGACAAAAGATATTATCGGTATCGCGAAAAGGATACAACGTACATATTCCCGTTTCGAAGAAAATACATTAAATGCTATGTACATACGTCTGTATAATCGGGTCGGAGAGTACGATCGATCGTTCGGCGGCGAACGCCGGTGACTAGCGCTTCGGTGCAAGATCGCGATAATCGAATTCGATGCGAAAGTCTCTCGACAGCCTCTCGAAAGCGATTAAACCGACGTTTTGCGCGTCGCCTAGATTCGTCGTGGAGTCGTCGAAGGCTGGTTTCCGCCGCGGCAAACACGGAGCGCGTTGGTGACACGCAGCCTTTGGAAGCACGGTTCACGATCAACGACATCGACCACATCGTCCGATCGCGAAGCGTCGAACAATTTCGATGGCCGCGGTTCTTTTCGTCGGTCCTGCTCGCTCTCTATCCTCGATGTAAACTAGGCGTCGCGTTGTCCGATCGAATATCGGTCCAGCGATTAGGGTGGACGGGGCAAATTTTATTTGTCCCGTCGTGGTACGTTGCCGCGACCTTCTCAGGAGAACGTTTCGTTCACGGGAAGCGAAAGCTGTCTCTCTCGCGAGAGCGATCGCGTTCGATACATTTCGGATTACTTCACGGTCGTCGATAGTTGAACGGTCTACCGTATGGACCAATTCTGCTGTTCACTTTGTCGTATCTCAGTTGTTGGAAGTAGCTGTACACGACCAACCACAGGTACGTGTAGATCACTGGAAACGAGCGTTATTGCGTTTTTCGATGGGAATTTCGTTAAGTTCGGAGACAACGCGGCTAAATACTCACCGACAGCCACGAGGCCGAGGACGAGCCACAGGACACCGTTTATTATTTCGTGATTCACGAAGAACATGATGGACGTGTAAATGACGCTTACCAATAAACCAACCGCCAGGATTATACCGAGAACAACCCACGGTATCATCATGAACGTGTTTCTCTGTAAAAGCAAACAAAATGTATCGCGTTCGAGATGGATCGTTCGATCAATTAATCGTAATCGATCGCGATAAACGAAGCTTACCTTAAGAACGCCCACTATCAGCAGAGTCGAAATCAAGATCGTCATGCAGAGGTTTATCGCGAATATGATTCTGACGATATTCTTGTCCAGCACGTCGATCAGTATCGTCTTCCATTCGACGTTCAAAGTGAAAATCATAATCAAAGAGAGGATCGACAGAATCTAAATAACAATAAATCGCATCGATAATACGTAATCGAATTAGACGTTGGCCCGTCTTTGATCGTTGGCCCATAATCGTTAATAATTAATGATGCCGTGGCGCATGCACGCGTCGACATCGGATTTTCCGAACCGTTCCCGAGTACCGAGTACCGAGTACGTGACCCTCGTTTACCTAATTCCAAGTCAATTAGAATCGTCCGATACTCACTATACCGCATACGCCGGTAAATAATGTCCCCGCCTTCAGAGAAAAACATCTACAACACGTTGTCAGCTGCATCCTGAAAAAGATGGAGAAGAAGATTTATTTGGGATCGGCCGTTCGACAATTGTCGCGCATCTAGACCGGGATCCACGGTTCATTCGACCAAACGCGAACAAATTTAACGATAGAATTTCGATCACCGACCGAATTAGAAATACGCGGCCCGCTGAGCGTTCGCGTATTTTTAAAACACCGATCGACGGGTCAACTTGCTCGTTCTTCTCCGGAATCAGTTATCGAGAAAATTCGCTACGTTCGTTCGTTCCTTTATTTATTTGTCCAAGTCCGATTCGCGAACAAGGAGGTTAGACTTTGAGGAAACTTTACGAAATCGTAGGTCGAATCGAATCGATTTATTTTCACGGCGCGAAATAAAATCAAAGGGACAGGCAAAAAGGAAAGAGGAGGGTAAACACACCGGGGGTAAAGGCGCGAGAGGTGTCGACGATCTCGACCACGTTTATTACGCTACGCCTCAAAAATAGGAAGAATATGGGTCATTGGCATAGATGGCTATTCTATTTTAACGCCATCGACGCTGTTTCGACTCGGTATTTCGTCGCTGACCTTCCTTCTCGCGCAAATTGTTGTTTCGGTCGTACGCATCGGGGGAAAAGAACGTTTCGCTACGAGTACGGAACGAATCCGGAGATCTTCTTTCGAAGCGCTTTGAACCCGTTACTGCATTAAAAGGAACGGACTCGACCGGAGGTGAGGCAATAGCCTCGTAATATGCGACGAAATCGATCAAATCCACGTGCGCGCGTGCTGCAGATAGTTTGAAATTACTTTTTTCGTCCCGTGACGGCTAGAAGATGTTTTAAGCACTCGAAACGACTACGCGTTCTATTTATCGAGATTCGAAGCACGCGTAAGCACATACATACATATAGATATGTAAGTACGCGACAGGGACATCCTCGCGTAACGAGAAGAAAGAGTCGCCTTCCTCGTTTTTCCGCGGACGATTCGTCGTTCGAACGGACAACGGCGTTTTATCGTTTGTCGATAAACAAAAAAGAAAAAGAATATTCGGGAGAAGACGGGTGGGCGTTATTATCGCGACGGTCATGGCAAGCGATGCCGAGTCGCGAGGTCTTTTCGGCTCCCCCATAAGGAAACGCATTCTCCGGTTCACCTCGTGCAAAAAGGAAGCGCGCGTCGAGCTACGACGAACAGCTCGTCGAGCTACGACGAACAGCCCGTCGACCGACATTGGCCATCGCCATCGTACGGATCGCCAACAGTTCGAATCTACCGATCCGTAATTTATTCGAGCATCGATTGGCAGACTGGAGAGACACGAGCTAGCCCCTAGGCCACAGCCTCGGACAGAATGAATCGAGGCAGATCGAGAAACGTTGCAACGCCACCGGCACCGATCCTCGGATACGATTTGCGAGCTCGAGACAGTTTTCGCTTCGGCCCGTACAGAATTTTGTTCGTTTACCACTTCGGAGATCGAAGAACGGTGTCGGCCGTTTAACGGAGGTCCCTCCATAAAATATTAATTTCGGGCGTCTTATCGTCGAGAGAGTACCGTTTCCATCGTACTCTTTATATCTCTAACAATATGTCCGAGTCCGAGCGAGCAGAAGAAAATCATCGTTTGTTCCGGTGATCCCGAATACCGTATCGCGGTTAAAAGCGGTACCACGCTTAACGGTAAAAGACTAGTAAACACGTAGTAACTATATAACTATCGATGTTACGCCGGTAGCACGAATAAATATTTATTCCGTTTATTTCGCGACTCGCTACTCGCGATTCACGAGAAAAATCAGCCTGTAGGAAAAGAGCGGTCGAGGTCGAGCCTGATCCGTGGCTCGATTACGCAACGCGCTTTTTTCTCTCTCTCGAGGAACTCGTCGAAGCGTTTGGCGAATATGTAGTCGCGTTGTTCGTGTTTGTAGAATCGGTGGCGATATCGACGAACGTCGATATTTTTTCGGAAAGTTTCGCGGTCAAAGTGTTGAGGTGCACCCCTGAACCGATCCGATTCTACTCGGATTCGACGCGTCATCGTTGTTTCGTTGATTACGGAAGGCTATTTCGCTACGCGTTTCTAAATGGAAGCGACTCGCGCGACAGCCTCGCTGCTTGTCATTTCTTTTTTTAAGCTTTACGATCTCGATGACGGAATCGATGATCTCGACGTCGATTTCCATCGACGCACGATCAGTAGGAATCATGGTCGAATCACGGTTTCGAGTTTACGACATTAACGATCGATTCGACGATTACCTTACGTACCGCGCTCGTGAACCGTTTTCTTCGTTATTATATTTACGCGTTTCGAAAGAGGACATCGAAGCGTTTTTCTGTGGCAATGAAAGCGAACATCGCGTCGCGGAAAACGCGGCCAATGGTATAATCGGATGCGACGAAATCAGAGAAATGCTAGTGTCTGGCTGTTCGACTAGCGCGGTCGATGAATAATCGAGACGGTTAACGAAACAGAAAGCGAAATTACACGTTGTCTCGAATAACGAAGGTTCGTTAATAGGAAAGCAAGAGCGAGAGGCGAACGAAATATCGCGCCGCGCCACGCCAGGCCACGCCACTCCGTATATAGCAAGAAGAAAAAGATCGCGCGCGGTCGTTGGTTGCCCACGCGGCATCGAAACGATTCGCGTTCGAAAATCGTCATCGGAATTCCGCCTCGCGGATCTTTACCGTGATCTTTGTTCGCCCAATGTCCGCATCGACGCATGGGACAATGAATCAGGTGTACTTGTCATCGAAGGTGCATCGTGTACAGCTTCGTAATCGTTTTCCAGGTACAAGGAAACTCGTGGAACGACCTTGTTCCATGCTTCTCGAGATCGCGTTGTACATTTTCCACGATTTTTGCCAGGTTATTCGATCAAACGAGATTCCTAAAGCGTCGATTAATTACAATAAGCGTGCAAGCAAGCAAGCAAGCAAGCAAGCAAGCAAGCAAGCAAGCAAGCAAGCAAGTAACTAAGTAAGTAAGTCGTTCCGTTTTTATGGTTTGTTCGTAAACGACGCGGCAACTCTGGCCTCCTTTTACTTTCCGCGAGCATCTTCGTAGAGTCGCGTGCATAGATATCTCTCTGTCTCTTTCTCTCTCTCTCTCTGGGGTCGATCGTACGTATCATTCGGAGACGCGTCGATTATATTCGATTCCGACGGAATTATCTTTGTTCTTCTTTCTTCCGTATCGTTTCCGATTGCTTGTCGAGCAACGCGGGAATAAGTTATTCGCTGAATAAGTGAGGGGACGCGACGCGTCGATCGACAACGAAACGAACAAAGATCGACGAAATACTGTTTACTCGCGCCCGGCGACGAAAGAACGTCGCGAAAAGTCAAAAACTATATTCGTGCCAACGGCGTTCGCTTTTTGGTCACGTTCGTTATCGAAGTTTGTCGAATCTTTTTCTTCTCTTTCGTCGATAACGAGTAAAAATTCGAGCCACAACAGCTGCGGTAACGACGGGCGAGAATAATCGATCGCGTTGCAAAGTCCGTCAGGATAATTCGTCGAAATATGTGTGGCAAAAGAGCACGAGCGGTAAGCGAAAATAAGCGTTTCGTAACGGCGCGTAATATCGTCGAAGAGAAGTCGAATTTCGTCGAAATATTTTTTTGCGAAGAAAATTTCCTTCGTAGTTACCGTCTTGCACTGCGTTAAGGTAGAAGGCTCGTTGTACGAAAGCGTTTTCGGAGAAACCGCGAGGAATTTTCAACGTTATTTGCGCATCACGGTGCACCGTTCACGGTAAATATGTACGCGCACCTACGCAAACACAAATTTCTGTCACGCTTCAACGTGCCGTTGCCGTCCCACCGCTTTCCTCCTACTACCGACAAATTGAAGAAATTGTCAAGAACGATTACGCGATTCCCCGCGATTACCATCAATTACCGAGGTAGCGCTTTAATTTTCCTTTGTCGAGTCGAACTTGTCGAACGTTCGTCGAAATCTTCGGTAAGAGTTTTGTTTTCTTTTTCTTTTCCTTTTTTTTCTTCGACGAACCGATACGCGCTTTCCGTACGCGTATGGACATAATATATCGGACGCACGAAATCCGCTTCCCAGATCGGACGAAGGATCGTTCTTCGAGTACGAAAAATCGAGTCAATGCGTCGCTTAATTGACCGTAGGAGCGTCGAAGCGTCCTATCCTTCGGTTACTCACTTTCGATCGGTCTGTTCTCGACTATGCACTCGCGAATTCCGAGCAGGAGAATGAACAAAAGTGTAGCGCGAAGCGCGACGAAATTACGCTCGAGGTCCAGAAGGCGCGCGATCTGCTCGCGATAGGAGATGATCAGAAACTGTGCCAAGAACAGCACGGCGTAGCGTAGCGTAGCGTCGCGTCGCGTCGCGTCGCGTCGCGTCGCGTCGAGTCGAGTGAATCGCGTTGCGCCGCGGCAGATCGCGAACCTGTATTACACACCTACTATACTACCACGCGAGCCGCGCTGCTTAACCAAAAGCGAAACCAATACCTACGATACGCATCCAACCTACGCGTCTATTTCGTACGCGTCTATATTATTTTCATATTATTACGCGGTGTAGCCGACGCGTCGATTTTAAAAATCTACCCTCTCACCGTGCAACTTCCGAGAGCTCTCGATGAAAAATATTCGTGCGGCAAGCGGCAAGAGATCGTTTGCTCGCAGCCTTCTCGGGGCGATCGATTATTTTCGCGACGCGTACGAACGGAATCGTCCGTCGTTCGTCTCCGATTTTCGAAGAGACGAGAACCTATAATTTTATGAGCCTGGTCTCGCCTGGAAAGCGAACGGTAATCGTAAGAATTCCTTTAACGGCGTGCCGCGATTCCGCCAGCTTCCGGCAGCCTCCGTTCACGTTTCGAACAACAAATACAATTATTCGTGCACGGTTATTTTTATCTCGCGAGACCCGGCCGCTCGCACCCGCGCCTCCGCGCGCGCGTACGGAGGTACGGAACGATAGAGAGTCGATCGTTTAAAAGACCGCAACGGGCAAACAGGAACTGTTTATTAATTAAGCGCATTAAGCTCGCTCGGTCGTATAATATAAAACGACCTAGCAACGATCCGAGCGAAACTCGGTTCGCCGTGCACCGAGCAGCTCGAGACTGAATTCGGTAGACAATCTATATTAGCGATGTCGGCGAATTTTTGTCGAACGCATCTTTTATTCAACCAATGTACAAACGTCGCGATCGGACGAACAAAAGAGAAGCTCGTCGTTGAGAGAAAACACGATTTCGGCCGTATCGCTGAAATTACGTAAACGCGGAACGGAACGGAACGGAACATTACGAAACGAAATGAATATTTCTTTTTCTTTACGACAACACCGAACAGAAACGATATCTAGTAAATTTGAACGGCTTTGAACGGGCAAAAACTAATACAGAGATCGCCGTACGAACGGCGATAAGAAAAATGAAAAAAGATACTTATAGTCCTATTTGTCGCGAAAAGATAATCTTTTCGAAAATAAAAGAAAAGCGACGAAAGGCGTTTACCGTTTACGAATTTCACAGAAAGCGTTCTCGTCGATGTAGCGCGGCGATCGAAATGCGACAAATTGTTCAATCGCGTTGGTCAAGAGAGGTAGGAAATTCTTCCATGGAGGATCCGTCGAAAGCGGAAACAGTGCGTTTCGACGAGTCCGAAATCTGGCTGTACGTCGAATCGAAACTGTCGATATTCCGTAGGCTCGATTCGACGATTTCGCGCGACGATCCACTTCTCCTTTCTGTCTGTTTGTTCGAGCGTTCGGCCTCTTCGAGCTTCCCTCCAACGACCGTCGTTTCGTTCTCGAGAAATTCCCTATCTCCAATCTGTTCCTTTATGGGACCAGGAAAGACTCGTTTTTCGATTCGTTCGA
Source organism: Coelioxys conoideus (assembly GCA_947623535.1). Taxonomy (NCBI): domain Eukaryota; kingdom Metazoa; phylum Arthropoda; class Insecta; order Hymenoptera; family Megachilidae; genus Coelioxys; species Coelioxys conoideus. The sequence continues at coordinate 73,337 of OX392456.1, read as the reverse complement.
TATTTTCCGCGACACCGTCTTGGTCGATTCTCTGTTCGGCAGAAAGATCATCGACGAACAGCGCCGTTCGCTCGTCGTCTTCGAAGGACGAGTTGGCCGATCCGGAGTCATCCTCGAAACGGAAAGTTCGAATATCTTGTTCGGCCGTTCGGGAATCGGAGACTCGCTCGTTCCGGTGTTTCGTACCGATTTTAACGGACGTTTCGACGCGTTCGATCCAACGTAAATCCGATCGGGTTCTTCTCTCTTGGTCGGGATCGGAGAACGACGGAATTCGAACGTTCTCCGATAAATGCTCGCCGAGGAACAACATCGCTTCCTCGACCTCTTGCTCGATCCGTTCCGATTCCCGATCTCTCGTTTCCGTAATGTCCGAAGACATTCTCTTCGCTCGAAGATCTTCCTCGGTCGGTTCGAGACCGGCCATTAAATAGGCTTCGTTCTCTCGTCTTTCTTCGCTCTCGAGAATCGCGATGGTCGACGCGGTCACCGAGTGAATATCGAACGGCTTCAAACGCGACAGTCGACACGGCGAGACTAGAGTACGATAAAAATTTCGAACGTAAAACCAGAATAGTATCATGACGAACACGGCGTTGCAGATCCAGGAGACCGGTTCGTTCGATTCGGCAATTTGCTTCCGGCGTTGGTCGACTCGATCGGGTCTCTCCTCCGGTTCTATCGTCTCTTCTTTTCCGTCCTCGTTCAGGAACGACCGAGTTCCTTCGTCGATCTCGACGAGTTTCTCCGATCCCGCTCCATCGCTTCTCGACGCGTTCGTTATCTCGTCCGATTCGAAATACTTGGTTATCCGCGAGCTACTATCTTTCGACGTTTGTTCCGAAGAAACGGTTTTGCGGCTTCCGGTTAGTTCCGAATCGTCGAAAGGTTCGTCGGTCTTTTCCGAACGTTCGTCGAACGTTCGTTTCGAGTCGATCGTTCCGCGACACGATCGTCCAGGCACCGACGAGAATTCCAACGCGCCGAAGAATACGGACTGTACGATACTCTTGGTCATTTCGCCTCCTAATTTTTCAACCTTTTCACCCGTCGTTTTCTCGTCGTTCGAGTTATCGATGATGAACGATCTTGGCCGTTTCGTCCGTTCGATTTGCCGATCGAACATCGAATTCGAAGGTTCGGGAGCCTCGTTCGATACGGTCAGAGAATCCGACCAGTTGATCACGAGAGGAAACTTGATATTCGTAAAGACGTTTTCCTCGATGAATCTCAGCGTTCGATCCTCCACCTCCTCTTCCTCCGCCTCTTCGGAATTTTCTTCTTCTTCTTGTTCTTCTTCATTGTCGACGTCCCCGGATTCGATTGCGCCCTTCTCTTCCACGATCGATCCTCGTCGTCGTCGTGGCTCTTCGGCATCGTCCCGCGCGGAAGCATCCCGAAGAAACTCCGCAGCGGGCTCGGGGTTTACCGCGCCGCAACTATCGACGTTCATCGGGCTCCGCGGAAACTGGCCCGACGAAACGATTTCGTTCGAGCGAAATTCCTCGATCCGAACGGTGCTGCTCTCTTGCTGTCGGTTCAGCTGGCGAGATTCGCGAACGACGGTTCGGACGGTTCGTTCGAGGCTGTCGGGATCAAGCGAGACGAACGGAGTACTCTCGGTGAACACGTCGACGGCGTCGTTGCTCGATCGACATACAAAACCGTCGTCTAACGCGTTCGCGGTGCCGTCGTTCGCGAGCACGATCAAACCGTCTTCTGCAAAGTCGAAAATCGAGTCCATGGACCGATAAGAGAATGCGTTATGAAGCAACCTGGACGCGTCGTCGTCGACGATGTCGCGTCGAAGCGGCTGTTTACTCGCGTCCGTGCTCGCGTTGCTCAAAACGAAGCCATGAACAAGCCAGTTGACGTCTATGTTCCTGCTCGGGTCTCCGTAATCGCTGTTCCCTCCGCCGCTCTCGATCTCGTCGTCGAAAGATTCTACGTTGCCGCTGTGTCGCTCGAGATCCTCGTCGCTCTCGTTTCCTTTCGTTACCGACGTATCCTCTCGATCCTCGGTTTCTACCGAGTCTGTCTCGGCGCGTTCGGCGAATGCGGCCGGTTCGGATCGATCCACGGTACGCGAGCAACCTGCGAACAGTCGCGAAGATCGCTCGAAAATCTCGATTCGACGGCCAACAACCTGTCTGTACTTTTCTTCCTCTATCGTTTTTCTCACCTTCTAGAAACGACGACGCCTCGTCCGTTCGATCGACGCTGTTAACGGACCAAGCGGACGCTGTATCTCGGTCTACGTCGATTACGGGCTTTATCGTCGATAACGAGCGATCCTGCGGCATCTCGGTGTCTCTACCATCTACGCGGACAAAACAGAGATCGGCCGTTACGATCGTCGCTCGAAGCCGTTCAAAGTCCTTACGATCGGAAACGAAACGAAACGAAACGAAACGATATGTATCTGTTATTTTCGGTCAACGAGAAAAAAAGAAAGAAGAATACGTAGAAACGCGACAAATTGAAAGATTCCGTTTCTCTATACCGAATCGATAATAATCGGTAATAATTTGATCGTGAACCACGTTTTTGTACGACCTTCGTTAGATGCGATTCCATCGGTAAATCGATCCCTGATATCCTCCTTGGCGGCTGTCCTTTCGAGTTCACGACCCGTTTGCATGCCCTCCAATTTTTTGCTCGACGATGTCGAAACAACTTGTTCGTCGATCATCCGTTTAGGGTTGCTGTACTTGCTGAATCGTTTCCTGGAGTCCGCGTCGGTGATCGATCTAGCCCTCTCGCGACTTTGCATTCGATTACTGAATAGTCTGTCGAAAATCTTGTCCGTTACCCTGTTCACCTTGGACAAATTGGAGCAGGAGTAATTTTCGTTGGGATTGCCGACGAATCGTACGGTCTCGTTAAAGGATTTATCGCGGTTGGACGCGGATGCCTCGGCCAACGTTTCCAGCTCGACCGACGTATCGGCCGACAAGTTCTCTTTGCCCACGTACTCGTCCGTCGTTGATCTCGAATCCTGACCAACTTTCTTCCCGGGAAAGTTGTTCCTTTTGGAACGCGCTCGATGCCACGTGCTTTCGGCAAACGGTTCCGGTGCCGTTCCGCCGCCAACTACTTTCCGTTTCGCGTCAAAGTGCTCCTTGTCCCGCAACAACGTGATCTCGTTGTACGCTTTCAACGCTCTCATCTCCCTGGCATTTACCAAACTTTCCGTTCGAGCGTTCGGCCTCTTTGACCGTTCGATTTTCTTCGCGATCGGCGCGACCGCCGCGATCTTCTTCGGGATCTTCGGCAACGGGACGTTCAGTTTCGCTCTCTTCGGACAGGTCGAAGGCTTTTTTCGACGCGCAACGCCGTCCACCTCGGAATCGCGAGTCACCCCCGACAACGTCACGGTACCGAAACTGTCCAACCTACCTCGTCGACGATCGTCTTTCTTCTTGGACGACGAGTCCAACCTCGACTCCGAAGACGGCGAACATTTAGCCTGCAACTGTTGCATCTTGCACTCGCACTCGCACTCGCTTCTGTCCGAGGGTGACTCGGCAAGAACGGCCGATTCTTTATTCGGATCGTAGAGTCGTTTGTTTCGCTTTTCGACACGATGACAATTCGACGAGTGTCGCGTATCCGCCGTGTCGTCCCGATGATCGTGGATCGACGAGGCGCTACCTCGATCTTGTAACCGCTTACGTTTCAAAGAGGCGTTCGCGCTCGCGTTCGCGCTCGCGCCCGCGTCCACGATCGTTTTATCGAACAAAGGAGATGGCAGGTCCGTTTGAACGTGACCGCTTCTCGTCGCGACCGCGTCGCAGGAAGCGTTCTCGAGCGATCGTTCGTTCGCTTGGATCTTTCGAGAGATCAGGTACTCGCGGTGGAACAGGCCCCGCGAAGCCGAGCCTGTCGACGTCTTCGACCTGAAACAGAGCGACAATTTTATACGGAGAACTCTGGGATTCGAGAAAAATTCCGAATTTCTGACGTACCTATTTACTTCGACGTTTTCGCGATCGTTCGTCATCGAATAAACGTTCGTCGACGCTGGCACCGTGCTCCGATCGATTTCGTCGATCCTTTTCAACGGAATCTCGAGATCCGATCTACCAGCGAACGGATTCCATTTGTTCTTTTCCAGTTGCCGATATATACACTGTAATTCGGAGTTATCCTCAAAGTCTTGTTCGTAGCAACCGTCGAACACTTTCATCGAACCCTCGAAGAATCTTCGAATGCCGGTGTCACCGAACGAGTACTCCGGTAAATTGGCCGTTAACCGATTTACCTCGTAACGATCTATCATCTTCCGTGTCAGGCTCGCGTCTTGAAACGAACAAAGGTCCACTGAAAATATCGTCCAGCTTTAAGCTTCGCGGCGATACTCTAGCCGACGCTTCGCGATACGATCGAGATAGAAGATCTATGAATATCTACATATAGCAATTATGACAGCAATTACATAGAGAAAGGAAACGAAGGAAAGTTAAAGAGAAAGAGAGAAAGAGAGAAAGAGAGGAAGGGAGAAAGGGAGAAAGAAAGAAAGAAAGAAAGGAAGGAAGGAAGGAAGGAAGGAAGGAAGGAAGGGAGGGAGGAAGGAAGAAAGAGAAAAGAAACGGATTCGTAGTAAAACAGACTGATCGATGGTAAAGAAAAGAGGATACGAGGTTTCGTTTACCGTCTAAAGATTTCGCCTTACTTCGTTCCGAATCGATCGTTGCCGGTGTTTGCGTATTTGTCGACGATGCCACGGCCTTTTCGATCGTATCCTTTAGAATCGTCGAAAGTTTATCGACTCCGACGGACACGCCGCGATTCCGTTCGATTCGATATTCGGGCCGCTGCTCCGATTTCTCCTCCGTCGTCGACCTTCTCGAAGATGGATCGTATTTGAAATTCCTCAATATATCGTCTATTCTATTCGTAACCAACAGAACTCTTTGTTTCAAATCCTCGTGCACGATCAATGTTTTCGCGCTCGAACGGTCTTTAACCATTTTCGATTCGTTTCCGCTTTCTTCTTTCGTCTCTAATATCTCCGGATACGGATTTTCCACGGTCCCTTCAAACTTTTTTCGCTCGCTTATCTCGAGATTCTCCATTTTATTCGTAACCCGTTCGACTTCATCCATAAGTTTCTCTTTCGCGATCAGTCTCATCGAGCACAACTTCCCTCTTGTTCCTTCCGATATTTTCTCGTCGTTTCCAGACAGACTCTCCTCGATCGAGGCAACACCACCGTCCCTCCCCCGATTCCGAGTCTGCCCGTCAAGAGTATTGTGATCGTAGATACAAGAGCGAAACTCGTGCTCGCGACTATTCGATTTCGAGTCGGTTTCCATCGTGCCGGTGTCGGTAATTCGTTTCGGCGTCGAACTCTTCGACAGGATTTCGTCAGCGAGCGAACAACGATATTCTTTTGTTTCCCCGAAACGTTTCTCGTCCATCGAACTATACCGGTCGAAGAAATATCGCGCCGCTCTGGGACAGTCGCAATCGCTTTCGATCGAGCGTGGAACATCTAACGCGGTATCGCGCAACTTGGTACGCTCTTCTCTCCCGTTGGTCGAACGGGGTTGGTTGCCAGATTCTAAGCTCGAACCGCGGCACGAATGTCGCTCGTTTCCTTCCGTTTCATTCGTTGGAGCGTCCGTTTCTTCCGGTCTCCTCGTCGTCGTCGTCGTCGTCGTCGTCGTCGTCGTCGTCGTCGTCGTCGTCGTCGTCGTCGTCGTCGTCGTCGTCGACGTCGAAACGATTTCCGCTTCCTCGAAACGATTTGGTTCCGTTGTTTCGGAAAATTGAAATTCCGCTCGCGGCCGATTTTCGTGCTTGATCCCTTTCTTCGTATCCTCCGGCGGCGATGGACCTTGCCCGAGCTATATCGACCGTTACGAAGAATATTAAAAATTTGCAAGATAAACGAAAGAGTCGAAAGAATCGAAAAATAATAAAAAAGAATCGGTATAGACGAGAAATCGGAATATTACCATGGTCGAATGGCCATGGATCGCGAGCTCGCCCTTTCGTTCGAGAAACGCTCCGATCTGCTCCTCGTACTCGTCGTCGATCACGAAGAAGCTTCTCGGTATCGATCTGTCGGTTTCGTCGAACTCGTCTTCTATTTCGGTCAATTTCCTGGAAACCACTCTTTCTTTTCTCCTGATACGAGCCTCCGTAACGTCCTGCTGCGAGATACCAAGGATCTTCATCGTTTTCTGTACCGGTGTCAAATCAGGATCATCGAATATTCGGGAAATAGTGTCTCGCGTATCGACAGTCTCGTAACTTTCGTACGATAACAGAGTGATAAACGATCTGCTTCTGTATCGGGAATCGGCGATCTTCGCGAAAAGACGCCCGGTAAGAATGTTTCCGTTTCTCAAGCTCTTTCTAAATTTGCTTATCTTTTCCGCGTGACGTAGTTCCAAGAAGAAACAGGAAGTCGAATACCAGTTGTAGGTGGCTAACGCTGAAAAGAAGGCAAGTTATATTCGAGTTATTCGTATCGTCGAGAATCAAATAAAAATGCTATTAATATCGAAATTATTCAGGGTCCATCGCGGTGCGAAATAATGATAAACGAACGATCGTTAAACGAGGGGAGACGAAAATAAAAGTTAAGAAATCTACCGACTCTTCGAAGAGAACTGACCACTTACTTAGAGGGAAGATTTTAATCAGGACAAACTCCAGCAAAATGGCCAAGGAAAATCTCTTGTCGTACCAATACAAGAGACACACAGCGAGCACGATCACTTCCAGTACGACGTTTTTGAAAAAACTCAGGATCAACCAGGGCAAGAGCAGATTCGGTCGGTTCCCGGTCAGTATCGGATACATGTTTATCAAATGGGTGATCGTGTAGACGTGGGCGATCACGATTCGCGTAATCACGATCCATGATAGAACTAGCAAATATTTTAGCGAGAAATTGTCTGTAATTAATCGCTGGTAACGTTTACGCGATAAGAAATTGCAATCGTTTCGAACCAGTTTTGATCGTGTCCTCGCCGATAGTACCGAGAATCAGCGTGCCGTAGGTTAACGACATATTCTGGATTTGCTCGAGTTCGTTCGTCCATTTCAGACGACTCCAGTCGAACGTGCTGTTGATCTGCGGATTTTAATATAAAATATACATGTACATACGTACATAAGTACGTACCTTTCGGATGAATTCGCGCTACGATATATATTTCCGAGTTTTCGTTCGAGGAATACAACGAAAATTAGCGGGGTTTTCCTCGGAACACGTTAATTCGTAATCGATATTCGGTGGTTCGAAGCGGAAACGTTACTCTCGGGAATAGGAGCGTTTCGAAGTTTATCGATCGCAAAACGAGAATAAGAGACGATATCGTTGGCGAGCATGGACTTGCTCGAGATCGAAGGTTACGCGTAAAAGGTTAGAACGACAGCGAAGCGAGGTTTGGTCGAATCGTTTGGAAGAATAGCAGGTAAAGAGTCTTACCAGTCCTATAACGTTCATTATCAATCGTTCGGTTCGGAAGGAGATGCGAAAAAGTCGTCGAACGAAGTTAGGCATCGGGAACGCGAAACTTTCGAAGAAGCCGAAAGGCCAACGAATCGTTTATTCCGCGAGAACCGATCATCGTTGACGCTCGTTCTATCGATTCCGCTACACGCGATCCTCGCTCGGTAAACTCTTTTCAATTTAAACAAGCACGCGAGAATTTAGCGGTAAGTTTGCCGGTCGAGGGCCGAGTTAATTTCGACGCTGAACGTTTAACTTTTCTACCTTCGCCAGAATTTCGTTACGAACACGAACACGAACACGATCACGAACACGAACGCGAACGCGATGCGGCGCGAACGCCTCCTCGGCTCCCTCTTTGGTGTAATAACGGTCGACGATCGCTTCAAATAAACGACGGCGACGAACCGCGTCGATCAACGCGTAACTCGCATCGTTTATCTATCGGAAGAAAATTTCGTCGTTGGATTCGTAAGAAACGAGTGTACGTAAGGGAGACCACCCTTCGACCAGCAACGTCCGCCAGTTTCCGAGTTGAAAAATCCCAAGAACGGGAACGTTCGTCGTTTCATCAAGAACGAATGGACCGGTCGAAACAAAACGTTCGATGGAAACATGCTATAAGATGCGCCGCTACTCGATATGTATACCGTAAGCAGCTGCCTGATCTCTACGGCAACTCGTCGAATCTTTTTCTCGATCGCGTAACAGCTTCTTCCACGCCTTTTTACCCTCGATTGGACGTTACGCTGACAACGGACGATCTCGTCCTCGTTGGATTACGCGACTTTTCGGAGAAATTCGGTAACTGTACTTACATATGTTCCTGGAGAACGAAAGCCTGTTCGTGGAAGAAACGAGCGGAAAGTAAAAGGTTCCATCTGCCGCAAAATATCTGGCCGCGCCGCGAACGCTTCGCGATTGCGAATACATACATACTCGTATACTCGAGGGGAGGCAAATACGAACGCGAACGGGAGACGTGTTTCATACTATTAGGCAGCAAACAGAGATCGCGATACACCTTATATTCGCGTATCGTATCGTAAGAAATTCATTTAGCCAATTATCTATCGGGCCACGTGCCGCTAACGCGGCAAATTTGGTCGATCGCGTTCGTCTCGCAAGAAAAAACAGTTTTTTTCGTTCCAAACTCTGTCAGCGTTTTAATTCCACATTACTTACATTCGTAGAAGATTTTTCCTCTAAATGTTCGATTTACGCTGTCGCGTAATCGCGCGATCATCGTACGAAAAAAGTGTCGAGTGTATAAAGAAAAGGAGAATTTCCTCGGGAGACTTTACTAAAAACGTAATCATTAAGCGCGATCGCATATTCTTTCGCCGTTGAAGCAATCTCTTTTCGTATCTCGATGTTCGATATTTTCACGCTACAAGATTACCGAAAATCGTACTCGTTCTCTCGCTGGATTCGACCGGTCTTATTCAGCGACAGCCAAAAAGAGCGTAGAATTGGTGAGAAACCAAGTCCGGATAATTTTCTTTTATTTTTAAAAGACAACGCGCTTCGTTAATATTCGCGATCGGTCCTTGTCTAATTGTTCCTTGATCGAAGTCGGAAAGTTCGGTATACGTTCCTGGTTGGCAGCCGTGAAGGGATGCGCGTTCGCGTAACGCCGTAGATGTTCAGCATGTCTCGTCGTAACCGTGTTCGGAAGCAACCACCAGGTGATTAGGGTCGCATACGGTGTCCTTGACAGCTTCTTTCGCGTTCGCCTTGAACACCCTGTAGTTGATCTTGTTACTATCGACGCTTCCGTAAAGATACATGGCTAGCCTGTTGGAGAGTAACCAGACGTTCTGATCGTATTCGCGATCGACCTTGATGTCGTTCGGGAATACCAAAGAGAGATTGCTGGTTCCTACGACACCGAGATTCTGAGGTATATACTCCTTTCTGGTGTCCCAGCACCAAACCGAGTCTCTGGTGACCATGTTGAAGAACATCACTCCGTTTCTGTCTATCACGGAACCCGACGAATGACCGTAATCCTTGGCTCTCGGTCTGCCAATCGCTACGAAGCGGTCCGAATTCTCTTGAACGGTTCTCTTGTCCCGAAGAATCGACGTCGACACCGCGAATTCTCGGAAGCTCGACATCGGGTGAAAAAACAAGGTTCTGTCGTCGTGGATGTCCACCGGGCTCAATGCGATCCCGAAAATCCCGTCCGTCCATTGGAACTTTGTGCCGTGAAGCTCGTAGTTGGCGGCCAACGGATCCGGATAGAAGTAGTGGTGTTGGAAACTGAACGAAGAGTCCGCGAGGAAATCGTAGACCAGCAATCCGTATCTGAAGACGTCGGAAGCGTACGCCACCGCCGAACCACAGTCTTCGTTTCTAATGTCGACGACGATATTCGTGTACAAGGAATCCTCTTTCACTTGATTTTCCGGTAGAACGTACTTTCTAATCAACGCGTCCGTGGTTAAATCGAAAATAAAGATCGCCGGTGGACAGATTTGCTTTCCGCCCGTTGCCACGTTCGCTTTGCCGGAATCGAGAACCCACAGACGATCGCATTCGTCCACGTGGATCCTGAACACCGAAGTCAGACCGTCGCAGTTACCTGCGAACGAGAATCAGAGTCGATCGAGAATCAACGATAGAAGGTTGGTCGTACCGTTTTCTGTTTAAACGTTTTTCGGACAACCTGCTCGATGCCATCCCCAATCGGGATACGGCCGCAGCTTTGGACTCTTCGTCTTGGACCGTTTCGGAACTGTGGCCAACGTAACCGGAATCCCGTCTTTCCATTTCGGTAGAGTAATAAAAACCTTGTCCCTCCAAACGTCCAGGCCAAGAGGCAGATTATTCTCCGCGATGAAATCCCCGTCGTAGATGGCCGAATCTCTAGCCTCGACGCTGTCGTACACGTAATCGATCGTGGACCAAGCGTACACCTGCGACGATCGCAACGATAATACTCGATAACGATACTCGATAATACTAAAAGGGAGGAGGAGAAGAGGAAGAGACGCGGAAACGTTTCCATCGTGTATATGATCGAGGAATATTCGATAGCCGAGAATCTAACCAGTTGCATGGCAGGGCCAACGTAATCCTCCTCGACTTGTCCTCGGCCAGGATCGTAATTGAGCCCGTGGCTTTCGAGCTGATTCGCCAATAGCGGATCGCTCTTGAACGCGTTGTTGAAATTCCTGCCGGATGGCCTCGCGCGAGATCTAATCCCGTCGAAGCTGCTTAGAAAATACTCGCTCGAGTCCGGCGTCGAACCGTACATATGGTTGTCGTATTCGGGAGTGGTAGCCCCCAATTTGTCCAAGAAATTTTCCTCCGGTTTAGGCGAGATGCAGGTTATGTGACCCGGCAGTTCGTCGTGATCCGCTATCAGAGCCTTGTAATTCCTTAGGGACTGGCCAACGTCGATTCTTTGTTAATAGATTTACCAACGCGCGTTACGACGTCGCTCGCGACAACGTACCGCGGTCGCGAAAAAGCGCGAATCATTACCGATCGAAAGTTGGACGAGCCGCTTTTCACGGCCATCGTTTCGAGTTGTCGCGGAAACGCGTTACTTCCGGGTTGAGCGGCGAACTCCTGCATGCTCAGAAGACACATCGACATCAACCATGGCAGAACGTTCCCCATACCTGCGAACAAACGAAATTTCAATGCGTTTCGCCCGCCTATCGCGCTTCTTTCCTTCCTTCCTTCCTTCCTTCCTTCCTTCCTTCCTTCCTTCCTCCTTTAGCGGATTCTCCCGGATTCCAGTAATCGATCGTTTTACCGAAGGATCACCGGCTAGCATCTAATAGCATCGTTACCGTATCGAATTTCTACGTAACTCGACGAACGATTCTCCATCGGTAAACGATATTTTATTCGATCGGTCGGTTCGTCGGGCACGTATCTACCGAACAAACGGGCCGGGCCTGGCCGGGCCGGTCCTGAATCAACGTCGCTTCACGACCTCTATTCGCCGCGAGCTGAAACCGAATCTATACGTATCGTACGGAGAGCAACGAACGCGACGCGCTTTCGCGCGTCGTAGATGTGAAAGAAGATCGTTTTCGTTCGCTCGACGAGTCCGCGAAGTAATCGTGCCCAACGAGGGCTAAAAACGTAAATAAATAAATAAATAAATATATTCGCGCTGTCTAGAAATAAAAGAGTCAACGTTCGCATAAACGGTTACCTTATCGTGCTCCGAAACTCGGCTACCGCGGAACGTAAACGCGGTAGAAAAGCCGGAAAATCGGTCACGCATTCGGCATAATCGTTCGAGGAAGCGGCAGTTCCCGATTCACTGACAAATTCCTCGACAAAAGTTATACGGTCAGTGTCTATCGCGTTAGGAGACCCGTCTCGCGCTAACGTTCCTAACGACGCGCTAGCGGACTTGTACATGAAGGAACGGAGAATTTAAAAGGACACTTAAAGAAAAAAAAAACAAGCACCCGTTCGAGGACGGTTTACCGGGAGAACGGCAGGGAAATCGACCTGCCGTCTAGTCTATTCGTCGGTAGAATCGAAAAAAGGGCGTAAGCATTATTCGCTCGATGGAATCGAGAATGCTCGCGAAACGTGCTCCGATTCGATTTGAATTTTTTTTCTACTTTGCCAATAACCGATTCACTGTATCCGATATCTTGCAGTATCCTTTTTCTGCGAGCGGCCCGATCGTACGTTAATACGTTGGCATAAAAACTCTTCGACGCACTTTGAACACGTTCACTATCGAAACACAAACACGAACACGAACGGATTTACGAATCGAAAAGCGAAAAAAGTAATTCGTCGGCGTAACCGTTCGATGTCGGTTGCCGCGAAACGGAACTTACGAAAACGATCGCTCTATTTCTTTAAACGTTGCGTACCTGCAACACCGTTTCTCTCAAGGTAACCCACTGACTTTCGAGTACTCGAACGATCTTCCGATCTTTTGTTTCTTCGAGATGCGTAACGATTCGAAACGAACCGGATCGAAGAGTAAAAAACGAAATATAAACGATATAAGAAAAAGAAGAAAGGTCGAAAACGTTCGGTACGCGCAATAACGGGGCAGAGAGCGATCAAATAGAGATGTTCGTTCGGGATGAGGCCGTGGATGTTACCCGACTGCCATATTCACTATCCGGGTCATAAGTGTGTCTAGGTGTACTACGAAAGGAGAGAATGGCGAATCCCTTCTCTCGGAGAAGAGTTTCCCTCTCGTCCGCGTTACGAGACTCTCCGTCGTATAGGTCATTGGCGGCGGCGAGTTCATGGGAGCTTCACGAATCGACGGAACCGTTCTTTCTTTCTATCATCGGCCACGTAATCGACCGCGTTTCGAATCGATACCTTGGCCGATAGGAACGCGCGGTACTCGCAGCGGCGGAAATTCCAGCAGAATCAACGTGTCTTTCGTTACTATCTAGTTAGTATCTGGCTAGCCGCGACAACGTTAGCTCGGACAAACTTTCTCGGCTATCCGATCGATACGTGTTTCGCGCAGTCTGGCTATTTACTATGCTATACATACTATGGTAAGACAGCACACGCGGAACATCAATGGATCAACGGCTCGTCCTTGACCTAACGTCTTCAAAAACTAGCTCGACCGTAAATTATGCACGATCAAATTATATACGACGCAACGAGTAAATACCACGGTAATTAGGTACGCCGGAACGTAGATGCGTCGAGACGTAACCTCCTACGCTCCCGGAATATTTCACGTAACGCGAGCGTGCGCGCTTCGATTATTCGATGGTATTCGATTCGCGCTCTCCGATTACTAACGGCTCCCGTAACTACCCGGCTATATTCGCCGTAACGAAGAGCCGACTCTATTAAAATAGCTTTTATCCGAGCGCTGGCCCGATGGCATTTTACGATGCAATCATTCTCTGTCGTCGCGAGCGAAACTGCTAATCGGGATAGAAACGTTTGTACGGTGCAACGATACTTTTTTCATACCGAACGCCTTCTTTCCCTTCTATCGGATTTGCGATCCCGCGGACCACGCTCTCCCACCTATACGCGCCGTCTTAAATTCCTCAATCCCTATGTATTCCCGGGGCCCTGTGTCGTTGTTCCTCCCATGTCCATGACAAACGAGTATTTTTCCCGCGATTCCTTTCGTAAATAACGCTCTGTGCCTTTGATAGTTGACGGTTAATTAGACGCGTAATAAGTAGTAGCGAAACCGACGGGAGCATCGCTCGTTCGAACGTCTTAATTGATCCAGCACCGATCAATTACCGTTCTAATGGAAACTCGAGCCGGTCGTTCCTCATCGAATTCGCGCCGCGGCGCTCGATATTTAGAGCGAGTTTCGAGCAACCGTTCGGTCTCGAAGTCTCGACGTTACGAAACGGGGGACCTATCCGGTAGAATACACGCCGGAGCATCGTTACGCCAGCATTAATTCTCGTGAGAACCACGACGTTTCTTCGATCGATGTAGAGCCACCGATAAGAAACCAGAGAAATACTATAAAAACGATAGATGGACAGAGATAAATTCGACGTGAAAGAAATTGAAATTCCACGGTGATTGCGTGCTTCTATTCAGGACACAAGAATTTCACGGTTACTCGATACGCGGAAACCTGTGTATGACAGCACGCTCTCTACATCGCGTTTTACGTTGTTTACCTATCGCGAACGATGACGCACCGTTAACGCATCTCTCGCGATTATATTGCACATCGTAGTTACAACAACAGGTCGTACGTATCGTACAACGTCCACTTTTTGCGACGCGACTTACAATATATTTTTACGCGATATTTGCAAACGCGTTACCGTAGCGTGTTTAGTTACAATTCGAATAGCCTGTTTATGATCGACCTTAACGGTATCATCGATTCCAAAACGTTTTCGATCACATTCTCGCGATGGAATTCCATTGTTTCGCGAAAGCGTGCCAACTTTCCGTTACGCAACAACGAATTAACGATATCTTTTGTTGCAGCGGGAAACAAAGACGTCGGGCGAATAACGCGAACGCGTTTTCTCGGAAAACGATTTCGCTTTATGACAGCCGGAAAAACATCGCGATTCCGCTTTTACGAGAATAAGCCGCGGCTACTCGCGGTTACTATCGTCCGCCACGGTCGAACTTCTTTCAAATTTACGGACGCTCCCGCTCGGATATCTACATACATACTTACGTATCTTAATTACGCGAACGAAACTCACCACTGCCAAAAGAATCGTATTTCTTGGATGCTCTCCAATCGACGCGCTCGTGTCGGTATCTGGTATTAGAATCGTCCCAAGCGTGGGCGAACGAACGACTCGGCGATACATGAGCGTAACTGTTTGGATGTTCGGGAGGACTCGACGATACCAAACGATACTCCGGCAGGACGAGCGTTCCCGACTTTGCTCGGATATCTTTCCTTTTTCGTACGGCCCGAGTCCTACAAGAATGGAAAGAAAAATCATCGGTACCGCACGATCGAACGAGAGAATCATCGTGTCGAGCGGACGACGCAGAAAGAAGAAACGTCGGTATCCGAGCCGTCACCTTTATTATACATGTTGAAGATACGAAACCGACAAACTCGTTACCCTAAAAGTTCCAACATACGGCGATTACGCAACCCTGTCTCGACGATACAACGGTACGAACGGCCCGAGACAGGATCCTGTAACTACCTTCGATCCTATTCTTACCGGTTAAAAACGATTATTCTAATAGATTTACTTCAACGGTTGCTCGTATTTTTTCATCTCTTCTTCGCGTCGAAATTGTCACTTCCGCTTCTTCCTTTCCTCTTTGCTCGTCTTCTATCTGCTATCCTATGCTAACCTATTGTTCCGCTCGCTGTATCTCTTCCTACTTGCGCTCCTTTATTTGGGTTTATTAAAAATCTTGCATGATCGAAGAAGAACAAATAATCGCGCAAAAATCAGGAAAAAACACCGACGTTTCGATAAAAATTAAAAATTTCGTTTAAACGAACGCGTTTTTAAGTTGTCGAAACTTTTGGCACGACGAAGAAACGCCACCTTCGATGTTTTTCGTCGATATTCGAGAAAATATCGTTGCCCGAGGCATAGAACCGTTCGTGATTACTTAATCTCGCAGACTGACACTGAAGCATCGACCGTTCGACTGAAATTGGTTCGACCGAACCAAGAAAGCGGAAAGTAATGTTTTCTACGCCCGCCGTTTTGCATTTTGTTATATATTTTATATAAAACGATCGTTATCAATCAATCCGATCCGATCAACGTTTTCGTTTAAAACGTGATCGCGATACATAATATCCGTGTACGCGCGTTGTTTCGTGTACTTAACCAACGCGATAAAGATAATAAAATTCACTTGCCAATGAATAAAAATTTGTTTGGTTCGAACTTGTTTTATTTTATTTTATGATACAATATTTTACGTACAATTTTTTGCGGTATCTCACGGATTACGCGCTCCACGGAATTTACTGTAACATACTAAACTCTTGTCGAAATGCTCGTTAAAACAACGTCGTAGAAGTTAGCGTCGCGTGGTTGCAAGGAACGCGCTTCCCTGCAAACGCAAACGAAACAAAACAAAATCTCTTGGGTGATCAACGATCGTAAGCATTGTATGTATGTTTATGTACGCGAGTCTTATAGCGAACGGAAAGAAAGGAGGTCGCAGCCCAGGGCCGAAGGGGGACATTTAGACCGTTTTCGACGGCGAACGATCGTTAGACCGATCGTCGAAACGGGTAAAAACTATGTCGCGCTCTAATGTCTCGAGCGGCAAACGGTATTCTCGATTAACCTATGTACGCTCGCTCTCGATATTCGAAAATTCACGTCCGAAAAGTTCATAGTTCCGGTAGCTATTTTTTGATATCGGTTAGTCAACGTCCACAATTCTTCTCGGCGACCGTGATTCTTAATTTTCATCCCGCTGGTGAACTGTAGAGTGCGATCGTTAACGGCGACCAAATCCTACAACAGAAGTAACGAATAATCGAACGGCTCCGTCGAAAAAAGAAACACGAGTACGCATGTACGTATACTAACGATGTTTCGCTTTTTCAGCGATTTCCGTTCGTTCCAACAACCGATCGACGTGTTATTTACCAGGCCGAAGAACAGAGTTCCGCTACTGGATATCGCATTAGCGGCCGCCTGGCTCGACAAAATATGCTCGTTGCTGAAACCCAGAGAAATATTAATTGGACAACGAAAACGAAACGCCTCCCTTCGATTCGCGACAAAACGTCGCGGCGATCGGGCTATCGAATCTTCGATAAATATGTAAACGTTTACATCGAGAATCGTGCGTTCGAATTTCCTGGCCCGCGAAGCGATCGAGTATCGAGTATATTCAAGTTCAGGCTGGACATGGGACTGTAGTAAAGATTGTGCGATATGGGAGACAAGGCCATTCCCACGGGACCATCTTGCAACGTGAAACTCTGCCCCTCGATCGTATAGGTTGTCGCTTCAGGATCGTAATCAACCGCAGCCGAAGTCAATCGACGAAACGACGATCCATCGTACACTATTATAGCGTAACCGTCGACGTCCGCGATGTATACCTGCACAAATTATCGATACGACATTGACAGTGACGGGTTCTCACGAAAGATCGAACCGGTGACCGTAAACGATGATGTCGGTAGAGAACGAGTTTGCGCTTACGTTGACTTTTTCGCACTTCCGTCCGAAAGTCTGAACGACCGGCGTCACCAGCAGCCCTTGTCCGGTAGTAGCGTTCCTCGCGATATCGTCGGGAATCGCGATTCTTTTCAGCAACTTCGAAGTCGGTAAATCGAACACGAGCAACTTTGCCGGACAAACTCTGTCCGAACCGATTACGCCCGTGTCCAAAACCCACAGTCTGTCGCAGTTGTCGATCTGAAAACAACGTGTATCGCGTCGATCGACTCGATTCAAATGGTCGAGCTGTTCTCGACGCGCTCCCGTCCAGTCTCGATAGTTTGAGAAAATTTACCGCGACTCTGTAAACGCTTATGATCCCCGTTGCGCAATCGTTGGTTTTAGTCCAGGTCCAATCGGGATACGGCGAGAGCAAAGGACCGCCGTTGCCGACCTCTTTCGACACGGTGTTCAAAGACGAGGGCACACCCTGGTCCCTGATCACGGTCACGAATATTTTCTCTTGAAACGAAAGTATTAGCCGCGGTTACGATACCGATATGTCGATCACCGAAGATATTAAGACCGCTTACCGTGCCATCGATCGACGTCTATGGGGAAACACTTGGTGCGATCGAACTCGCCGGACTCGATCGCGGATTCTTTCTGTTTCTCCGTCGGATATTTGTAATCGAAATACTTCCATTGCAAAATCACGTTCATCGCGTTTTCCTTCGAAAACGCGTCCGTATTTTCGAGACAAATCCCACCGAAACATAGTAGCGGTAACCACAAAGTCCGCATCTTGGACAAACTTACGTTGACAAGCCTACGAGTGTACAAGGATACTAAGAATCTGCAAAGTCCATGGAGCCCACGGAGACCACCCAGTATATTCTTCGTTTTCTACTTTCTTTTTGTATTCCCGATCGAGACCGATAGTTTGTTGCGCGCAGAACGCGAGCAGACGAATGCACGCGACGACCCGTATGGCGCCAATAAATAGAACCGCCAACAACGACCTTCCGTATTTGGAACGTACAACGACAATAACGATGTTAATAACAACGATAATAACGCGACAGTAGATAAGCGTACGAGGAAAAAATGAAACATTTACCTTTCTATCGAAACAGTCACCGGCAAAGTTTTTACCGACTAACGCATTTAAAATGCATCAGGTAAGAGGCCGAAAAACGCCGATAATATTCTGGGACACGTACAGCCGCGTTAACGCGTCAGTACGTACGTTCTTGTTTTATTCCAAGTTTTAGACGTTTCACTCCAACGCGTTCATAAGCGTTTTTTTTTTTAGCTAAATGGTGGTAAAATACATCGATCAAAATTATTCTTATACATAATAGCTTTATTACGATATTAATAAAGCGCGAATCTGCTGCAGAAAGTATATCGGGTACCGAAGTGTTGGTTTGATTGTGCCCAATCGAAATTAATTCTGTACGTGTGGAATATAATTCTCCCGTTTACGGAGCGTGGCATCGAGTCCGCCCATACGTACATACTTATGTATACATACTTATGTATATAGTGAAATAATTATAGATTAGGGCAGAAAAAATGTATCGATGAGAAGAAACGGTACGCGCTCGAAGACGTACATACATATGCGTATTAACGCGTCCTTTAGCAGGACCATTATTAGCTTTTATATCGAATTAAGCGCGTTAAATTGGTTGAAGAGGCGAAAGCGACGGACAAAAATGTAAGCGTCTTATATAAAAAAAATTATTTATTTACATGAACGAATTGTATATCAAGTTTTTCAAAGAGCACGATTCATAGCCTAATCTCGATCGATAAATTAGTCGATGCAACTAGAAAGAAATACATATAAATTAATAATGAAATTTCGTTATCGTACTACTAAGTTATAATATTACCGTCGCAGAAAAAACTTACGAATCCTTTCGATCGTTTAACAGGAACTCGGAACTGATCGAGCAATGATATACGGTTAAAATTATTTCGCTAATAAATTATGTCGGTACGCACGCGTACGCGTACCACAATAAATAATTATAATAAGCTATCGATTAGCTTTGTTCGGAAAAACGGGCAAACGTTTCGATAATAGGATGCAGCAGCACCGCGAGCAGAAGTCGACAACCAAGAACGTTTCATTTACGATCGGCGTACATGTACGGATGCTCGTGAACGATTTTCGATGTAAAGAGGCCGATCTTATTAGCGGAGAACGATCCGTTAACGAAAAGATCGAGTACCAACGAGAATGCCAGGAACGTTCGTGATCGCCGTTGGATGGTCGCTCGCGGTGCCGGAATATTCATTGTGGAAATCGAATCGCTTTATTGTCCATGGCAGACACGTCGCACTTGGTACCACGGACCAATTCGTTCACGAAACCCGCTTGAATTCGGAAATTGATCTCGTTGTTGTTCAACGTACCGCTCATGTATTTCTGGAAAGATGGCGTGAGTACCCACAGTTCCTGTCTTCCTTTCTTCGAGGTAACGATCTGAATAACGATAAGAACGAGTTAAGTAAAGTTAAGTCCGGTTTTTAAATCGCGATCGATCGATCGGTCGGTTCTACCTTCATGCCCGATGGGAATTGCAATCTCTCCGAGTCGACGACAAGTATCTCGTTATTGCTGCCTCCGTAATTGGGATAATGTTTGCTGTTCCAACAACCGATCGCCAATTCGGACATCAGACCGAAGAAGAGCACCCCGCGATCGTCCATGGCCTCGGCCGCCGATTGAGAAGATCGCTCCTGGTCAAACGGTACGAACGACCTCGCAGCCGCGTTCGGATCATCGGCGAAAAGCGTGTAATTTCTACGGAATCGGTCAAAAAGAGATTAGATATTATCGGTCCAGTGAATGTTTCGCTCGAACGCGAGAACGAATACCGTTCTTAACCGGACAGAGTCGGCTTTCGAGTCGATACCGCCACGAGTATCGTACCCGATCGCGTTCCATCCGATCGAGTTCGACTAAACGAAGCCGGTTTTTACCGGCGAGGAAATGGCAAATTCGCCGCGCGCGATCATTTACCTGATTACCGATGTGGGCACCCAGGACTCGACTCTGCTGGCCAACGAATGGAAATAAAGGATCCTGTCGTTGTTACGTAGAGGACCCAACGCCAAACCCAGGATGCCGTCCATAAGATCGAACGTGTCATCCTTGATGTCGAACGTACCGTACGATGGGTAAGGATAGAAGAGGTTGTTGTTGATCTTCCATGATCGCGAATTACGATAATCGTACACGATCAATGCGAATCCAGTCACGTCGGCGACATACGCGAACGTGTCCTTGCAATCGTGCGCTGCGTCGCGAACATCGACCGCGACGGTAACGAACAACGAATCTTCTTTAAATTGATCGCGGGGAAAAGCGTAACGCGCAAGCAACGTGCCTTTGCGCAAAGAGAACACGTGTAGTCGCGGTGGACAGATTCTCGTCTCTTCCAATACTCCCGTATCGAGGACCCACAAACGATCGCACCGGTCTATCTGATAACGGGTGAAATTTTGTTCGTTAATATTTCATGAAAGCGGCCGTTGTTATCGTTCGCGACAAATATCAACCAACAACTTGTTTACCGATAACTTATCGTTGCACCAGCGATCATGGGAATTTCCACGAATACCGAGAATAGCGCAACTCGCCGATTAGTAATCGGAAATGCCCATAAAGACAATAATAATTGTCGCTATTTCGCTGTCTCGGTTCGAATTAGCGAAAATTATTATTCATCGCGCCGTTTATCGTCGGATCGTGTAACCGTCGATCGATCGATCGGTCACCCGCCCCCTCGTCGATGACAAATAGCCGTCGTTAGACGTATTCGACGAAATAAATAACGCTTGGACAATTCGTCGGAAGCGTACGTAGAAACGAACCGATTCCTAATACCTGTATCCTATAAACGCTGGTGATAGTGTCGCAGTTTCCAACGACGTTGTATTCCCAGGTCGGAAACGGCGCGATTATGGGATTTCCGTCGGCGGACACACGATCGGTAACATAGCCCAAAGTCACCGGTACACCCTTTTGAAATCTTGGAATCGTAACGAACACCTTCGACTCGTCACCTTGAACGAACAACCAAACAGAATTATTATACCACGTATTTCTCCCATAAATTTGTATTTCACCAATTATCGAACATTCGACCGTAAAGGACAGGAGCGATGTCGAAGAATCGAAGAATCGATGATCGATCGACGTTCCTTTCGAGCGGTTAGAAACGACGATATAGCTATTTAAGTACCTCCGTTATAGACGTCAACGTCGATAGGCAATGCAGCACCGACTATGTAATTTCCACTCCGAATGGCCGCTTCTTTCGAAAATTCGTTCGGAAACAAAAATTCCAACGTCTTCCACGAGTAGATGGTCCTCAGATTTTCGTACGTCCTCGCGCCAAAAATAAACAACGACGAAATTATCCAGAAAACTCGTGTCATCTTTGAATCAAACATCGATCGTAGTCGCCGTCCTTGTCCCGAAAATTAATATTTTCATCTGTAATTCGACAATTGCTTCTATTGAAAAACGACGCGACGCTGCGTTCTTCGTAATTGTTTAAAATTAGAAGCGTTACGAGACGCTATCACGGGACAAAATCTTGTCATTGTGAGGCTTGTTTTTCAACTCGAACAACATTATCTCCCACGAGTCATCCTGTCTTTCAATAGTTACACACTTTTTATCGTACAGAACGTGCGTCGAAAAACTCCGGAGAACAAAAACTATCGATCGCCGGACGAGACGATATTCGCTCCTTTGCTACGTATCGTAACAAAAGCTCGAACGCGATATCGAAATTTTCTCGCTGACCAGCCTCTCGAACGATCGCGCAACGTAAACGTTCGCTGGCCCACGCGTTCGTGCATATACCTGTATGTACGATAATTGGACGGGAAAAACGTCGTTTGATTCCTTCTCTTTCTTTTTTTTGTCGAACAAGGTAAACGTTTTCGCCGAGAAGGTATCGATACGAATCGTTTCGGGCGTCCAACTATTTCCGAAAATCTGTAATAATCGAGTCCCCCGAAAATCGTGGCGAGAAACCAGCGTACGACGCCGCTGCCGCCGATCGTTCGGCGCAACTTAACACCGATCGTTTTTGCGCATGATTTTTTCCCGATCGTGATATCATTTCGGTGTCACTTGGCTCTTTCTCCGTAAACTTTCACCGTTGCGGGAAAAACCCCGATCAATTTCATCGCAACGACGAAACTCGATCGTCCCGAGTGTTTCAGGAAACGCACGATCGACCTCGAAACATTAGAAATTATCGATCTCGCGATAACCCCGATGCAACTAACTAAATAAATAAATCGACACAAGTCTATTATATATGTTTTTGCTTTGATTGGGGAAATAGACGCTGGAGAGAGAGAGAGAGAGAGAGAGAGAGAGAGAGAGAGAGAGAGAGAACCTTGATTTTACATCGGCTTTGACAAACATTCGCTTTCGAACATTTTATGCAACCGTTTTACGTGTCGAAGCTCCCGGAACAATCGGTCTTGTTTCTAGCGGATAATCTTATAGAAATTCGTGGCAAAGAAGCGGGAACGTATACGCTAATTAGGATATCATTATATTATCTTTTTACGGACAGGTGTTTCGGTTTGTGGAAATAACATCACCGAATAACATTAGAAATTTACTTGTTCGTTGTATAATCGTGAAGCAATCGGTGAATGTAGGAAATTGAAAATTTCGGTATAAAACGTTTCGGTTCGTTTATTCGTATCGACGTATACCCACAGCTCTCACGAGGTTCGATCAAAATCGAAAGAAAAAGTGAACGAGCCCCGAATCGGTCATTGTCCTAGTTTCGAGTAATCGTCGCGCGTAACGACGTTCGAACGTAGAGTACGTCGTAAAGGAAGAATGTTTCATAAGAGGTGGCCTGTACCGATACCGGTTCACTTACCCGTAAATATTCCACGATCTTCAAGTTGGATCGTCGATCGGTTCTGTTCTCGCGCGATTCGAAAGACGAAGCACCGAGCGGCAAGTTGCTTTCCTCGCAGCGTTCGAGGACCGACTGAGACTCGAAACAGTGACCGAAGAGACGAGCGATGCTCGAGGAGCAACGATCCCGCTTAATCGAGTCTTCGGCGAAATCGTCCGACAAGCGAAGCAACATTCGTCGAACGTCTCGACACCTGGATGCCTTGGCCTTCTCCGCTCACGGTCATAATCGCGCGTAACGCTAATTAAACAAGTTCGTTCAACGAACCGGAGGCTCGAATTCGTCCAAGTGGTTGGTTGCCAGGCAGATCGAACGTCACCAAATAAATTACGAGGACATTAGGAGGGAATCGTTGCGATCGCGCATCTTTCGAATAAATAACAGATAAACGCTATGTTTAGAAAACGTGTTTAATCTCGATTACATAATTGAATCTGCCCGCGCAACACTTACCTAACAGAGACGCGTAAATCTATTTGAGCGGATGACACGCGACGACCCGTCCACGATCTTTTCGATCGTATTTCGATATAATATTGAAGAAATCGCTTTCTACGAACGTGTCTAATATACTTATATAGTATACTTATACGTACAAGTATACGTATATGTAGATAGAGGTAATTCGCGGAATTTCCAAACAGTTTGCCGACTTTGTCGTACCGAGGAAACGCTCGGTACAATTTTCGAACGCGTAGAATCCGAAACGCGTACATTTGGGAAGACCGATATGAAAACGATCTTCCGATGCGTACCCGCGTATAAAGTTTCGATTGACCGGGCCGATCGCTATCTAATTGATTGCTACCTAATTCAACATCCCCGAGTTGATCCGGTCGGATAGAGAGGGCGAAAAGTGTACTATGCCCGAACGAAATCTCATATAGACGGAAACTTTCGCCACCGACCGCGAATCAGAAGCCTAAAGTATTGTTGTAATATCGTAACGGAAACGACGGTCGACCGTATAAATCGAGAATCGCCTGTTTCACCGAATATTGTTCGGGAATTAGTCTCATGATTCGTATGTTGACGTCGCGCGGGTTCACCTCGTTGCGGAAAAATTTCTGGAACCTGCTGCTCAATAACCAAAAATTGCCGTTGCCGTTGCCGTTGTCGTCGTCGGCCCATCGAATTTCGGCGACGAATTGTAATTTCTCCGGGCTGTATGCCAGAATTCTGAAACAGAAATTTCCTGCCGTAAGAGACACTCTAGGATGGTTGCTGGAAAACAACAGACAGAGATATAATACCTTTGCCGATTGGTTCGCGGATGCCAGGCAGCGATCGCCAGTTCCGTTAACGGTGAAAATAAGATGGCATCGTCGCGGGGATCAACGGCCAATGCGAGACCTTGACTCGACTTTTTGCCTATCAGAGTGACCGGCAATTGTTCACCGAACGCCGGAGGACCAGCTTGGAGCGCCGTGGTCGGTACGCTGAATAGACGATCCGTTGCCAGAGGTTGATAATAAACCACTCCGAGTTTCGCGGAAAAAGCCAAGCCCACCACTCCGTCGAGCAGCTCGAACGTGTCGCTACCGATCTTTTAGTAAAATGATCGACTTTAGATCAACTATATATCTACACCTGTCGCGAACCGTAAGTACGCGACGTTGTTTCGATCGTAATTTGCTACTCGGTGTTTGTCCGTCGATGTTCAACGACCGGAAAAATCGTTTTCATTCGATAACAATACGAACGCGAGTCGTGTACCGACTCGAACGTCGATCGTACACCATAAAGAGGGAACAGCGAACCTCCTCTCGACGAACAACGCGTAACGCTTGAAACGTTCGAACCTTACCCGGTATATCGAGAAATCTGGATGTGGATACATGGAAGCGTGCACGACCCGCCAACTTCTGTCGGTAGCTCCGTCGAACACTAACAAACCTGAATAAGAACACCGATAAACGTAACTAAATGGAGGGAAACGACGATCGAGGGCGATAAAAAAAATATTTGCAAAGTCGGACCAGGTCCTGCGGTATCGCTGACGTAAAGGAATACGTTATCGCAGCTGGTAGCCGAAACGTCGTCGATGATCAGATTCGTCAGCAAGGTATTGGGCCTCAGGACCTGAAGGGAAAGAAAAAAATGTCTATTCGGCTATCTAGGCCAACGAACGAAAAGATATATC
The DNA here is from genome assembly GCA_947623535.1 of Coelioxys conoideus. NCBI lineage: Eukaryota > Metazoa > Arthropoda > Insecta > Hymenoptera > Megachilidae > Coelioxys > Coelioxys conoideus. The sequence continues at coordinate 48,170 of OX392456.1, read as the reverse complement.
GTAACTTACGAAATGCTCGCGATCGAAAATACAGAATGGACAGAAATTATTTCGAAACGCACCTCTCGTGGAAACGTGTAGTGCCGCACCAGTTGATCGGTTTGTAGGTCAAACACCATAATTTTCGGCGGACAGGCCGGCGTAAAGTCGTCGATCGACGTCATTATGCCGCTATCGATCACCCACAGTCTATTACACCTGTCTATTCTCGATCTGTAGACAGATATCAACTTGGAACAATTCAAGTCCCCTTTGCCGGCGCCGTGCCAATCCCAGGACGGATACGCTCGAAGCTGCGGACTACTTTCGGCTGGAAGATTCCTCGGAATATAGTTCAAGGTCGATGGTACGCCGGCTCTTAACCTCGGAACGCTGATAAAGATCCTGTCTCGGCCTATCTCGATCCCCGTCGGCACCACGTTTTCGGGACGATATCGATTTATGAGTTCTGGATCGTACGGCAACGCGAAATCCATCAGTCGCCATTGCGCCAACGTTTCGATCACCTCCGCGGAGGATAATCCAGCCAGAAGGATCACGAGTACGATCCTGCGACGAACGTGTCAAACTTTTATCGGAAACATTGTACGGTGCTCCGAGGTTGCGTCTACGTCGGGAAAAGAGGTTTTCATCGAATCGCGTCGGAGGAAATGCCACCGAACCTAAATGTCCTTGATCGAATCGAATACGACGAATATTCGTTTGTTTCGTTCGGAAATGTTATAAATCGCGACGAAATACGCGGCGAGTAACGCGTTCGTTACAACGGTCCGTTTCTACGTTCCACGCGCTCGCAACTACGATATTATCACGGTCGATCGTGTTCCCGCCTGCCTATTCGAGCTTAAACGCCTACAAAAATTCTCGTCGATAGATCGCGTACCTGTCTGTCGCGAAATGCACCATCCTCTTCCACTTAATTGCCGTTTACGATCCAACGGGTATCTCAAGAATTTTTTTTTATGCCGCTATTTACGAACGTAGAAAGCGAGTAGAACGACGGCCGATCGTTCGCGTCCAATTTTCAAAGAATCGCTTCGCGGAAAGTTTATTTTCCCATCGAAACAGGTTCGAAATACTGTATATAGCTGCAACAGACAATCGGATGGTTTTAAGCCGCGAGAAATACTCTTGATTTTAATTCCGCCGAACGTTTCCGTCCTGACGAGGAATAAATAATGATTATGAAAAACGGTGTACGGCATCTCGTCGCGCGAACTCGCGCGTAATACCATCTCGATGTAAAAGTCTGTATAAAACGTATGTGCGCATATTACGGGGAACGATGACATTAGACTCGGCGCAAAGAATCGTTGAAATTTTTCAATAATTTCAAATCTATACAAATATACGTACGCGTACGATACGTGCACGAGCAAGCACTTGCCTCGTGTATGTACGTAGATATCGGGTTCAACCTTCGCGCGATTCGAATCTATGCGATACAAGCTCGAGCTTCGATATTTCGATCTCGCCGCACGGGCATAAATGCGTCCGCGACACTAGTCAATTTTTATATTCGCGATAAAACGAAACGAAAGTTTTAAGTAAATAAATAAAAAAAGAAAAAAGCACTAACCTCATTACGCAGGAAAAAACGATTCGACTAGCAAACGGAAGATCGTTGATAACGAAAGGTCGGAAGGAAAAACGAACGCGCACGTACACCCAGCTGGAGATAAAGTCGCGAACACCGTACAGAGAGCGTGTATCGAGTCCCGAAGTCTGAGCACCGACTGGTCTAATTTCCTTACATCGGTCTGATCCTGAGCCTTTCCGTCTCGGAGACAGAAACCGACCACAACGCACAAATGTACCGCATTGTGTAATCGTACCCATACCCCATACACCGTACGCCATCGATCCTCCACACCCGTAACACCGTGTGGGTGCGATTTCGCGAAAAGGTTACGATCGTTCGTGGCATTGAACGATTCGAGAGAAACCGTTTCCATCTCGTACGAGATTTCATCGTGTGTTCGCGTTCTTGTTCACTCCGCTAATTGAACATAAATCACGCCAGACGGATTTTAACGGAAAACCGTACGACTTTCGATTATTTGTTTTCTCTCGAACGCGCAAACTAAGACGACGTGGAAACTTTGACGTTGCTGTAGAAAATCGAAATTTTACATTCCCGTATGTCATTCTATCGGGCGTGTTTCGATATTTACCATAATCGTTGCGTAGTTCCGAAATAAGAAAGCGAGTTAGAATATATTACCGATAGATCGTTACAGAGCACCGGATGGAGCATCGACGAATAAAAAGAAAAAAAATGTGAAATCGTTCGCCGAAACGTTGTACAGTTCCGTAGCAAAGAGTCTAATTTGAAATCGTACGGAGCGACAAATAGCTCCGTAACAACCAGATTTCCAGTTACTTCCGTTCTGCCGTGGATTCTGTGTCACAGACTCCCATAGATATCGTAATTCTCGTGGTATCTTTTCGCGAATACCATAGACTTACGTAAGCCTAAAACCCGTCATTGTTCAGCGTGGCACCGTTCCGGTCCAAATTATTTACGCGATCGCTACATTCTCGTACTTGGCTGATCTGTTACAACGTATAATCATCGTGGTATCGTGTCTATACATTTTAACGAATCGAAGGCCAAATACGTCGCGAGTTTCGCTTTCGATTTCTATAATTTTAACTTTCTTCGCTAACGAAATCGATTCTCGCGGCATCAACGATGCACCGTGGAACGGCCATTTCCGAAAACCTATCAAACGCCACGTATAATGGCTAAAGAGAATGACGAATAACGTCGTGAAAATTCGTGCGACCGAGTCACGAATACGCGATTATCGATGATCAGTAACGTTTTAGAACAAACGATACGTAACCGGTATGCGAAAGAAAATGGCAGCAGCTGTACGAATCGAAATGCTGGTAAACGTTATGTGGAAGTCCTTGATACGTAGCCCCGATCGAAAGTCCCCGGAACTATAATACATGTATATGTACATGTAGACCGCGCCCATTGCTACAGATACGAACCACGTTTTTGGACATTGTTATACGATCGCGATAATCGGTGCTTTCGACGAGCGTGACACGGCCGAGACAAATCGTGCGTTCAAAAGTTCGCAAGTACCTCGTTTCGCTCGGTTGATCGTACACGATTTTCAGAATACTTCCTGCCGCGGTCGAACAATCGATTTGCAAATACCTAGCGCGTATTTCGTGCAGATAAGTAAACAGAAACCGGAGTTAACTATAATAGGCGGATACTTTTTTAGATCCTGCGATAATTACCTATAAAATTCGAGCATCTTTCTAAATCGTGCCAATAATCTGTTTTTGATTAGCTCGATTCAGAAGCGAAACAAGCGTATGTGCACCTGTTCTTAACTAAAATGCATACGGCGTCTCCAAGGATCGGTGTACGAACGTTTGAATCCTATACCTAAATACTTAAATACGATAGTTGCGGTTTAGCCGCGAGAATAACGGTGGACGGTGAACGAAACTCGAGATCGTTGGATGAATTTTACCGAGTACTTCGACCGATAACGAAACCGTCGAATTTATCGGTAGGAGAAGAACAACACGATCGAGAGCTGCAGTTACGCGATCCGACAAGAAAACTTCTTCATTGCCCGATGTAATTTGGACGCGTTCGTTCGAAATATTCAACAAGCGACTAAGAAAAACTGCATAGACACCTTTCAACGGGGAAACCGCTAGGCTATTAAGAAGACTTGCGAAAAATCGTTCGATGTGTTTTCGCGCCAAATTCATTTTTTATTGCGCGCCCGGTCACCACGTCGCGCCGTGCCACGCCGTTGCGTACATGTCCGGCAAACATTGGAAAGCTAGCTCTTAAACGCTCGACCGCGTAAGACATTGTCGTCGTGTATATGGTGTTCAAAATCTAATGATCGTTACTTTGAATGTCGAGTTACGTCGTCCATTTTCAACAAACGATCGACGCTTCGATTTTCCGCCAAGGACAGAAATAGTTTATACAGCCATAATTACCGCACCGTCTCTCGTATTACGAATCATATTCCTGGTCCTACTTAACGTTCCTCCGCCTTTACGGGTTCTTACGAGTTTTTACAGATTCTTCGATCGAGATCGTTTACGTTCGGTTTATTCGTTAAAATAAGTAGCTCCTTTTTAACCTTAGTAGGGTTTTCGTTTCCCTTCGAATTCGTATCATCCGTTAACGATAGGAACAGATACGTATTTCAGATCCTATACCTACGGATACTTTTACATTCCTGAACGTCAGCTCGCATTTACTTCGGTCTTCGATTACACGTACTTCGATATACATATTTACGACGTTTACTTTTCATTCATAGACGTTACAATAAAAAATATAAAAAATATTTTGTCGTTTGCTGCCCCACCACGAATTCCTAATATCGTTCGACCAATTATTGCCTATTTAGGCGGGAAACGTACAAGAAGTAGAACGGCTGTCATTGGAAACGAAACGACGCTCCGAAATGTCACGAGGGGAAAAACGTAGCTTGTCGTGCTTGTCTCGCGTTATCGTGAATAGTTAACGTGGAACAATTATAATCGACGCAACATAATCGCGTTAACCAGCCTAGAGTTAAGCTTGCCGTCTCTATACTATCGAAATTGATCCGATCTAACCGATCTGGCAGCCGCGCCGCGCCGATACAAAGTGGATGCACGAACGAATTGAGTGATGAAAAATCGAGGATCAACATCGTCGTGTACTCACGCGTGTCTCCGCGATTTACATATCAGATCATACAGAAGGAAAGTTTAACAAGGGTTTAACAAACCCGAACGAACGCAACGATCGATCGTTGGATCTGTAGATCGGTAGATCGAGTCGTCTTACCCGCACCATAGATGCCCAAACAATTGGAGCTCGAGCATGCTCGATCGAGAATTTCGAATATTGTATATTCGATCGAATTCGATCGAAACGATGTGTTAGATTAACTTCTCGTACAGGAAAATCAAATGATCAACGCGAATAAACAATCATGTTCGTGGTACGATCGATCGAATTTCAAAGAAAAACTATCGAGCGTGTAAAAGAGAAACGCGTAGACTGTTCAACATAGGACGAAGAGAGATGTTTTGCGAAATGTAGTTCATGCGCATCGGGTTTTATCGCTACCGTAACGATATATCGTCGAACTTTCACTGATCAAAATCTCGTTGAATCAGGAACCAAATTCGATACCGAATATCAATTTTCATTGAAAGCTCGTAGAATACGTGGCAACGATGATATCGATAATAAATTCTAATCGCGTTATAACGAACGGGAAGAGAAATCAAAGTCTGTGTAATTCGACGCGCATTGCAAAAAGTAAAAGAAGAGAGGAAAACTAAAAGAACGCTACAAATAGGTACCTATGTATACCTATGTACTGACCCGTGTGTCCGATCGTTGTTCGGCTTCAAATTAGTATCGTTGGTTCGCGGTACATATACGATTCCGAGACAATTCGACCCGCTTTAACCGTAACGTGACGTACAAATTTAGTTTCAAATGAAAACATCGCACGATCCGATCCTAGCCCAACGCCGACCTTCCTTACCTCCGACTTAATGCCCTGTCGACCTACCCCTGCTACCTGCCTGTTACCTGCCGCCCTAACCTACACGTTAATGCTTAATTTTTCCGCAACTCGGCTCGTAGTTGCATCTTAATCCCGATATATGTACATATAATAATTAAATCTAATTTAACGCCGATCTCGTATCGAGTTAACGAGATCGCGCTCAACGTTCCGTAACGGAATATGTCGATTTCTTGCGTATGGATAGATTCATAAACTTTCTCGGTACATAATTCCTCGTAAGTACGATATTACGAACAGATCGATGTTCCCTATAAACACCATTATAGCGACTTAACATCGTTTCGTTCGATGGTTCGCGTTTTACTTCGGACCGTTTCGACAGCGCGTTCGATCTAACGAGCACGCTCAACAATATTTTCCGATTCCTAAAATAAGAAAGCGTAATCGTCTGTTGATGAAGCAAACGATATTACCATACGGTCGCTGTCTTATTATTTACCGGTGACGTTATTTCATCTCGAATAATTTAATAAAATCACATTTTTTTAGTCGATTAACGTAACTGTTACTACACACTATTGTACGTTGAAACTGTTTTAAAACCGTTCCAGGACAGCCTCGACTAATCTCGATCGAATAGGTCACCATGCCGAACGCGGAGATTGTAAGAGAGAAAGGTTTCGTTTTTTTCAGCAAAGTTCTTCTGTGTTCCGTTGTATCGACAGTACAGGATACATAGCCGACATCACGAAACGATTTGCATGAAAATGTACAACTACCGACTAATACGATCCATTAATTATACGATACGTATCTGTTTCGACCAATATTCAATTTACGCCAACTACCTGCCTACTTACCTACCTACCTAACTACTTACCTCGATACTAATAATTTATGAAGACGAATAAAAACACTCGAAACGAGATGTTAGTTAATTGTTCATATTTGGGTCCCGTGTCGACCCACGTTATTACAACAAAGGATCCGTCTCCAGGGTCTTGTCCCCTACAGTTAGGTGAGAGTATACGTACACATTTATACATACGTTTTGTATGTATTTAGCTCACGCGATATCGGAGATCCTCGTAGTACACAATACAGGACGCCAAGCATTTACGATGATATCGTCCGATCGAGTTCTACGTAAAAGTGCGTTACATAAAACTCCAAAGATATACGATCTACATACGTACGCCGCGTATAAACAAACAACCGTGTATGTACACCATCGTGAAAGAGAAAGGAATAAATAAAAATGTCTATGTATTTGAAGAGCATAAAATTCGATTGATTCACCGACGGTAAAACATAAAAAACGTCCATTTAATCGGTAAAACGTTACATAAGATTAAGAGCTTGATTAGTACCGCATCCGACAGTGTTCTGCATGTAATCGGGGAAATTCGATTCCAATACTCGCATCCGTCCTCTATTGTAGTCAGCGACAACGTGAGTAGCTAGGAAACATTCGGCGCTGGTATAGACCAGTTGGAAATACTGTTCGTCGAACCGAACGGTAGCGTCCCATCTATAGATATCCGATTCACCCTCGTACCGGAAGAAGAGGGCGCTTCCGTTGTCCGTACCCAAGAAGATCATTTTTTTCGGCTTTTGTCCAAGATCATGGATCCTTCCGTTCGCGGAACCGTTTCGAAGATGTTCGGTTCGTACAGAGAACATGCGACTGCTGCTTAGATAGGTGAACACCAAACAGGTACTTCCGTCGGAACGTCTGAGAAGAGCCAAGTACAAAACGTCTCTTCGAGTGCAGCCCAGAGTGACAGCCTGGGGCAAAACGACTCTGTAACCACGGCCCGAAGTCACGTCGTACACGAGGATCGCTCTCGATGCCGCGTCCGACACGTACACGAACACTCTGCCGTCCGGGCTGTAGTCGGCTACCACGTATTGTAGGCGGGACGTGGACGTGGTTAAGCCGGTCAAGTCCACCGTCTTCACCAACTGCGGCAAATACCACGATATTACAACTTTTGCGCGATTACGCGAAATAACATCGAAATTATTCGTATAACGGATAAAAAGACACACGGGGAAACGAACCGAGCGGACCAGCTAACCGGAAAGTCGCTTCACCGACTTTACGCGGGACGAACAAGAATGAGTTCTCCCGCGTACGACTATATCGTACCGCTAGTAATACCGATTAACAATAATAATAATAATAATAATCGGTACTCGTGGATAGTGTCGGAACCGAAACCTGGACACGAATTCGAACAAGTTAGATATTTGAAAACGCAAAATCCGCTTACCTTTCCGGTGCTAACGTTAATAGCGAGAACCTTCGGTGGACAGTTGCGTATAGGTTGGTCCAAAGTGTTCACGACTCCGGTATCCAGGACCCAGAGGATATTTCGAGGATCCAAATACAGGTCCACGACGTTTTGTAAAGCGGTACATGTCCCTTCTTCTTGAAGAGACCAACAAGGATAAGGTACCAGAGTAGCCTCGCAATCTTCCACGCCCTTCTGAATTCTCGCCAAAGTTGCCGGTACTCCTTGCCTGTACCTGAATGCGCGAAATCGATTAACTCACCGTTTTTGTACTCGATGATATCGACGATATCGACTAAGCTTATAGTTTTCTTAACTATACCTAGGTAAAGCCACGATGGCGTCCTCGTTGTAAATGGCGACTCTCGTAGCTATTACGTTTTTAGAGATGTATCGTCCACTGCTTTTGAACATATTCTTCGTGGTAGGACAGGGCCACTGGAAATTACCGGCTGTCCATTGTACGTTGCCACTCAAAGAGATTATATCGGTTGTTGCTGCAGCAACAACGATCGCAACGAACAAATTTGTTAGCACCGCCATCGAGGAGAGACATTTTTCTCCGAAAAACATATTGGTGGAATCTCCCGAGCTCGTCTCGAGTGAAAATCAATCGAGATTACGCCAGTTATATACGCGACCACCGCGTGTTGCAATATCTACACGTTTATCGTAATATTTAATGTCGAGAACGAAAATGTTATTCATTCCGCCACGTACTGTTATTCATTAGCGATGTTTTATATATTTCGATGCGCGACGAGTCATTAAGAGGATAACGATTTCGAGATTTTTCTGTATTACCGCATTTATAAATTTCAACGTTCCCGTAGGACATTTTATCTCTAACCGAAACGGTTACTGTTCGAACTTTTCATCCTATTCATCTTGTAACTTGTAACGATAAAACGTTCGCTTATTCGTGTCTATGTACGAGCGTCGTAGCGATCCATCGAACGGTTCTCGAACACGCAACACCGTTATCAAATATATAGACGTCGAATTAGAAAACCGATGAATTCCCATTTTCCTCCTTTTATCGATAAAAAATTTTTAGAGCGACGCCATTCCGATTTCTTTAAACGTTTAATAAACATCGGTGCAGGAAATGCTTCCTTGTTGACCGAAAAATCTCGTGTAACCTCGTCCGGACGGGAAGCGTTGCGACAAGCGGAAGAATACGACGCTTCGTAAACATAGGAAATTGCGCACGAACGATCGACCACCGAATTATTTTCATCTCACCTGAATATATATATATATCAGGGAGACCACCGGCCACCGCAATTTAGTAAGCGAGATTCTCTTATCGGTGTTTCGACATTGTATGATACTCGCGGTAAACAACAGGATGAAGAGTTTTCTATGTATCGTCCTGTGCCTGACAGCGATGGCTAAGAATTCGCTATCGACCTACGACGTTGGTCAAGCGTTGACGCGATCGTTGGTCATCTCGGGACAGAGTTTAGATTGGCCTTGCCAAAGCACGAAAAACATTTACGAAACCAGTGGACGATACATCGCTAGAAACGTGATTGCTACGAGGGCACAAGTTTACAAGGACGAGGCTATCCTGGCTCTGCCACGTTACAAACCGGGTGTACCCTTCACTCTAGGCGTTTTATCCTTGCAATCGACCGATTGCTCACCGAAGGTAGCACCTTTCCCCTGTTGGGCGATCCAGGAAGAAGGGAACTGTCAGGCATTGCAGAGCGCCGTCGACATTGTCCTCGATATGCAAGACATCCTCTGGGTTCTCGATGTCGGCATCGTCAACACTCTCGAGCAGCCTGTAAGGAGATGTCCTCCTAAGATCGTCGGCGTAAACGCCAGCACCGGGAAGGTATAAATCGCGATTTACTATTACATAAATCGAACGAGTTGAACTCGCGGACACGTAACGCGCGAATCAACGAGATCAAACACTCCCTGATCGGTGATGCCGATTTATGTGGATATTCGAACGATCGGAATTTCAGGTAGTAAAAGTGATCGACTTGAGTTCGTTGGTGGACACGAACTCCCGTCTACAATACATGGTCGTCGACTACGCAGCCGATGGCCAGGTGTACGTGTACGTTTCCGACGCCGGTACCAGAGCCATCATCGTTTACAACGTGACGGCCGACAGCGGATACCGCGTGATTCTTCCTAGCGCCGTCGCTTCTTACACGGACAAACCGGACGCGTTGTACATGGCGTTAACGAGAAGAAGCTGCGGCACCCGGGTCCTTTATTTCACCTACTTAGGCTCCAACAGGATGTTCGCTATCAAGACCAGCAATTTGAGGAGCGGAAATGCCAATGGATCCATAGTGGACATTGGAGGGAAGAAAAATAAAATCGTGCTATTGGGTACCGACAACGGAGCAGCCATCTTCTTCAGAATAAAAGGTAACGAACCTGGCATTTTCGATCCCCCGGAACACTCGCGTTCACTCGTTTCTTTTCCAGGCGATTCAAATATCTACATGTGGAACACGGAGACTCCTTTCGTCTCGGACAACTTCCTGTTGGTACAGAAAGCCGGTGACTGCAGACTGCCGACCGGTGTTATTCCCGGCTATAAAGGACTCATGTGGGTGATAGAGAGCAACTTCCAAGACTACATCGATAACGCGGTCAGTTGTTCCGGTGCATCGGTGTCGCTACACCCTCTGATCAACTCTTGCGACGATCAGTATTGAATAAAGAACATACGATGAAATAGAACCGGTCCGTCGGCCACCAAAGCTAGTTAACCTCTCGAATTGTCCAACTAAAGTGACCCGTCCCAACCGAAATACGCGCCGACGAACGTATTTGAACGCGATCGATATAGAAACTTTGACCGTCGATCGAGTATCAGCAGTCGCTTAAGGGAAAATTTCGCTTTTCCTCGTGAACGTTCGACCCGCGTCAGGACAAATATCAACCAGTGTTACATGTAAACATTCGACTCGATTTCCGTACAAACTCGTTCCATCGAAATTGGACGAATCGGACGAATCGTTGTACGTGACTTACAGGTGACTTACTTCGCCAACGGTAAGACGCGATTCGTTTTACCAATTCCCAATCGGGTTACACGTTACGTATTCTGTCGTTGTATCGTCGTGGGAAAACAAACAAATTGGTATTACCAAAGAAACGCTGCTACCGACGATAACGTTGACTGCCACCAGACAGTCAGTACCACTATACCTACTGTAATACTTATCTAATATCTAATACGCGACGCTCTTTGTTCTACCCAATGTCGATAACGTCGATATTAATGCAAACTATACACGAATATATGGAAAACAGTAAATGTAAAAGAGTAAATAGCAATCACGTCGTTCACTATTCATTATAATCCTATCAACGAATAAAGAGAACGATCGCACGATAGCAGCGTAATTATCAAAGTACTTTCGCAACTATCGCTTAACGTGCGCGCGCGAGAGTACCGTAGCCGGTTCATCGATACTCGTAAATCGTCGATATCGATTTTGTTTCCGGGTAACTATCGAATGGAAACGAGACTTATATGTATAATCGATCGTCGATAGAATAAATTCTGTATTAACATTTACACGCTAGACCGAAGGTGAGACCTAATTATTCGACGAAACGATTAAGTGCACGTGATATTTATTAAAACAGGGAAACGTTGTAGTACACATGGAAATATTAAATAATCGATACGGTCTTATATTATTTTCTAGAATGAAACGTTCCGTTGAGTCGGAAGTTCCGAAATTGGTTCGTCGATACGAAATAACTCGATCGCCTGTACAAAAAAAAAAACTTAACGATTACGATTCTTGCGACGATTTCGATGATGATTCTTGCGACGCGAACGAACATTTTGAATCCTTCTGGCGGTCTATCGAATAATCGCTTATGCACGGACAATTTTCGTTTTGTACAAGAATCGTGTGACTCTCGGCCTAAAAAAAGAGAACAACCGAGAGTATACGATTCTCTTGCGACGATTGATAATACAACGCACCGAAAAGCGAATACATAGATGTCGAAGAATCGATAAAAGCAGATTTATATCAAAGTAAATCTTTTGACAATGAGAGGAAGTTTCGTGTCCCAACGAACGTTGCCCCTTTCCAAGGACATAAAATAATGAAGACCATCTTTGAAGTCGCAAATAAGTCCGAATGAAGCGCCAATTTTAGTGCCGTGCCAAACAACCGTAATATTCCGTGATTTCTGAAACAGGATAACGTTGAAACCTGCAACGTCCGGTAAACCGTGTTACGGAATTCCCAATTTCCAAATTGAATCCCGTATTCCACAACAAACGACTCTGGTTATATTTCGAAATTGGTCATTCGATCGAACACGAATTCACGTACTTACATATGTATACGTATGTAAGCGACGTGGCCAGCTAAGAATCGCGATCCGGTTCTCGACGTTATAAACTCAATTTTGCGGCAGTTACGGGCGAATTTTTGTAACCGAAAGACGCGTATTCGTATAGATCTTGCTCGTACTTATGTACATCGTTGAACGAAGAGAAACCCGATTCCGGACAAATAGCTTCGAACAAAGTCGTACCGTTTAACGAAGATTCGTCTATTCGCTGTCTGTCACGTGCCAACGCGAAACTCTTCGTATTCCCTCGTTCTCGTATAGCGAAACAAAATTTCGCAAACACTTTATCGACACCGAAAAATACCGTAGATTTCACTGGGAAAAAATAACAATGTATCGAAGGCAAGCGAGCTATTATCTTTAATATCGTGTCTCCGCGATCGCCTTTAGCCGAAGGAAATCTACGTTGTGCCCGAGTCTAACATTACAGAGTTAGATATCCACGATACGAACGTTGAAATTTTGAACTTCCAGCAAGCTATTCGCGGAACAGAAACGAGAAGAAAGAGTAACGCTATTTCGATGCGAATTCTGACGAAACGACAAGCAGCCATCGTAGAGATTCGCACGATCGAGACTTTTGAGTTTTTTCGTGACGATCGTACGTACAGTATATCGGTCGAAGTGCCGTCAGCGAAATCTCAAACTATTTAGTAATTCACGAATCAGCAGTCTAAGAAATACCATTCGGTTCACGAATGCGGCTCATACTTATCGTAGGTATGCATTTTATTAGCGAAGTAATAAATTTCAGCTGTAAGTACCAAATTATAGACGGAGTTTTAGCCGCTAAATATCAAAGTACGTACATATCTCCGAGCCAACGATTAAACTTATCGGGTAATATGTATTCGTTGCGCGTTAAACAACGTCTTCGTCACGGCTCAAATGTAATTTAATGTCTGAATTTCTTCTGTACGCATAACGAACGAATTATAAGTAGGTAATTGAAATTGAACGTCTTTATCGTCGATAATAAACCGATCGGGATTCAAATTTCGATCACGCGATGTCGAAAGAAGTCGTTTGGAAAATGTTCCGAGCGAAGCTACAACGATGATCGCAGAAACTGTTTCGGAAAACTAATCGGAGATCTCTCGATCTCGTGGTAAGAGTCGGGACAACAAACACCGTTCGATATTTCTCAACCTTCTTATACGTATAAAGAGAAAAGCATATACATACAATATGTATACAATGAATTCTACATACATACGTACATACATATGTACATTATTATGATAATAATAAGGATAATCTTACGTTGGTTACCTGTGTTGTCCTATCATTCTATTTATGTACGTATCGTCGTATCGCGTTAACATCGATACCGTCGGTACATTACTCTGTAATGTCAACCGCGGTTAAAGAATTCTGCCGTACCGACAAATACGGACGAACGAGTATCAACATTAACAGAGAGCGCGTTGATCGGGATCGAAAATACTCGTCCCGTGAGACATTGCGCGTAGTCCGTGGTCGAAACACGATGGAATCGTGGAAGCCCGTGATAAAGGCAAATGGCCGCCGTAGCGTACGAGAGCGGGTTGACTGGTGTGACGTTTTTTCCGTGGACAGTTTCTGACGTACGGCATGTAAAGGACGCGTGCGAATCGATCATCGGTGTATAATCGTGATGTGAACGGCAGGCGAATACACGAGCGGTGTTCCCGTTGGCCGGTGATCCGGCGATGGACAGTGAGAAGGCCAGTGCTGTGATGAAATCGGTGTCGGAGGGCGAGCTGGGCGTGGAAGAGGTTAAATTATCGGAGTCGAAAATACGAGATCCTGAATCGCGACTAAAGCGCACGTTCACGTTGCCGAGGAATCCGTTTCAAAGTGCCACGAGGATGTCGCGGCGACGACCCAAACAGAACCGTGAATCGAAAGACGGCGGCGGTGGTGGTGGTGGCGTTACGACCAGCCTCAAAGACAGAAACAATATGCAACAATATCAGCAGCAAGTGGACAGTATGCAACAAAATCTAAGCCGACTGCACGGCGGTCAAAGTTACTCGGAAAGAACCGGCGTTAAAAAGGTATTCCGCAGACCATCGTGGAAAAAATTTATCAACAAGATGGTACAGCACATGTCGAACGTGGCCAACCAGGGTCATAAAACGTCCCACAGAGACGATCTTGGATCCAGCGCCGGGGACATAAGGGTGCCACCACCTAGGCCAGCTCATATCCCGTCCGACAGGGTGCCAGGAGTGATCGGTTTGCGCAATCACGGTAACACGTGCTTCATGAACGCGGTGTTACAATGTCTCTCGCACACTGACATACTCGCCGAGTATTTCGTGCTGGACCAGTACAAGGTCGATCTGTCCAGAAGAAACAAGCTAAACTCGAAAAAATACGGAACCAAAGGAGAGATTACCGAACAACTGGCCCTTCTTTTGAAGGCTATATGGAGCTGTCAGTACGATCCGGAGATGAGCACGGCTTTCAAGAGCGTCGTCGACAAATACGGAAGTCAGTATCGGGGGAATCTGCAGCACGACGCTCAGGAATTCTTGCTCTGGCTATTGGACAAGGTGCACGAAGACTTGAATCAAGCCACCAAGAAGAAATATAAAATCATTAAGGTACCGCAAGGTTATTTAAGCAGCATCGTTCGCGATGCGTCCACATAGCAGGTTCGTAATCTCTCGCGGCAATCGATTACACAATATGTACCGACGGATAATCATTCGGTAACCACGACAATTTGCTCCTTCCTTTAACGCGGACCTTTTCGATCGGTACATCGGTCGAACGTTTTAAAAGAGTTTTTTCGGTCTATCTCTGTTTTCATATTTTTCCTCTTTCCCGTCGTGAATCGAAACGTTTATGCTGACAATGTAACCTCGAGGAATTTTATTTATTGTGTAGAGAAACACCGAAGGTTAGTCGATCGCTGTCAGACCTTAACCTAAATTTATTTCGCGTCCGAAATACATACATGTATACATACATATAAGAATATACGTGCCGCGCTTTCTGAATGCTCTGATCTCGGCATGGCGCACAACGGCTGCAGCAAAACCTCGTGGGATCGACGGGAAAACAAACGTTCCGGCAGAAACAAATAGAAACCACTCGTTTACGACGGGATACAATTTTCTTATCGGAAATCGGATAGGATTCCTCGAATTTTATTCGAAAATTCTTTCAAGACGAACGCTCACTCGTTCGTTACGTTATCGGAATATGTTTAAACAACGCTACTCGTGTGATCGGTAGAATTATTAATCGTTGTCGAACTATTTGCGAAACCACAAGTATCATCCCTTTGCGTACGGTCGATGCACTGAAACTCGAATAATTAATGATTCGAAAGTGTTTGATTCTCGTTTACATCGAGTCGATCCCCCTAAATATTGTACGACCGTATTTAACTAAAATAGAATTGTACGGTAAAACTGGCACGGCTAGTTACTTTCTCGAGCTAAAAATAGTCTGTACTCGATAAACGTGAACTTGACCAGTGAATCGCTTTTTACTCCAGAGGGAGGGGCGCGCGCGCGCGCGCGCGCGCGTGTGTTTGTGTGTGTGAGTGAGTGAGTGAGTGAGTGAGAGAGAGAGAGAGAGAGAGAGAGAGAGAGAGAGATTTTCTCAGGGCAGACCCTAGCCCCGGTTGAGTTCCCGTTTTACAGACTTTTACAGACTCACGTATACAGCGACGAGGTTGCGATTACGTGAACGATACGCGAGGTAAGAGAGGCAAAGAAAAATGTGAACAGAATCGATGAATCATCTCGTTCGTTGAACAAGAGGCAAATAGTTGGCGAGAGCAGGAGGTGCGCGAAAGGATAGGAAAGTTCAGACAAACCTATCATTTATACAGACCTTTTCTTTTCTACAGTATAGCGTCCGCGTTCATGACAAAATTACTCGCCAATCGGTATTTATCAATGTATCTATTTATATGTATCGTCAGTACATGTATGATAGACCGATCCGTTGCGGGATAAAAATATTTACGATTCGTTTATTTCGAAAGTGGCCTATAACGTCAACTTTTTCTCATTTCGACGGTTCTTTTTCGATTTTAAATATTTTTCCGAATACCACAAACAAGAGAATAAACGGACGAGCTTAACGAACGATTGGTAACCTTCGTGCACATTCGATTCTCCTTACGTAATACATATGTACTTATGTACGTATACGAACATGTATACATATGTACATACAGAACTAATAATTTTAGCTGACAACGCAGTTGTAAATTCATCGCGTTTACCATAAATGTTACCTAATGAAACAGCTTGCATACGAACACGCGTAATCGTGTTTTCAATTGCATAATAATTATTTTTCTTAACAGCTGCATTTTTAACGCACGAAACGATTGTATGATCGTCGCGCGTTTAAAGGTATTAATCGTGTTCTCGACCGAAGAGAAAACCTCAGTAAAATTATTTCATGCGATTCGCCCCTGTTATTGAATTTACCTACATACCAGCTTATTTTCTATTCTTCTAGATTTCGGATGAAAAAGCACTAGCTGACTCCTAATGCGAATCATTACGTAGTTCCCTTTAAAATCGAGACGAATATTTTTACCTCGAAATAAGTTTTCTATATTATAAATAATACACGGAGAAGCATTACCCTTCGTTTCGTGTTCATCTCCCTCGGTTCGCTGAACGGTATAATTCTTTTACTTGTTCTCGCCTCGTCCAATCGAAACACCATAATCGTACCGAACATTAGTCTCTCGGGTTTATAGCACTCGACGCATTACCGTGTCATCTTACCGACCCTGTGCAGCTAAAAAATTTCCAAAAATCATTCGATCGATTCCGCTTATCGGTGTCGGCCGTGTCGATTTAGCTGCGATCGGAAAAAATTTTAGTTCTGGCTGGCACGTGATATTCCGTACTTTATTCGTTTCGATGTCCGGTATTTTTGGTATTTACCGAGCATCGGATTAGACAACGATCTTCGAAGAACAAGCCGATAATCCTAATCAGGAAGCAACAACGTCCGATATACATACTTACATATATGTAGGTTTTGTAGCTAGTTAACTTACCGCTCGTGCCACTTTTTCGTGACCAGTATTTCCTCGAGTGCCCTTCGTCGGTCGCGTTGACCGACTTGGCCGAAACCGGTCATTGAAACACCTTGAAAATTCGAAGAGGCACTTTGGAAAACATTTACTCCGCCTCCCGTAGAAAGTCGCTCGTGCATCTGCTCCGTATACATACTGTATGCAGCCAGCGAGAAACGCACCTATTCGCGTACTCTCTCGAACCAACTAACGACTTTAAACATTCAACGAAACAAGTAATTTTTTAAACGACACGATTTCGTTCTTCCTTCTATGCAAAGGATTTAATGCAAATTTAAAAATTACCTTTCGCCGATAAATCGATTTAAATAAATCGGTCGACTCGATACCGTAAGAAATTTTATTTCTACCATCTATAAATTTCTTTTGAGCCACAACAAGGAGTACTAGCTTACTTACTTTAATGACGCTGTCAATTCGGATAAGTGTCACGAAACGCTAAGTTACTCCGCATAATATTCGAGAGAAATATATCGTTAAGTCAGGTAGAAATACGAAGCATCTTTTCGCACATCGGCCGAACAGAACATTCATCGATGATCTTCGCCACGGGTTTCTTACGTATTGTACATATTAAACGGTAAACGAAGAATATCGAAAGAGCCAGCATCAAATTGGAAACACCGTCGCGACGTTACGTTTCCATGAAACATTTACCTTCGCCGCGACCTTGCACCGCGTGCATGTGCAACACGATGCGCGACCGTACGACGCAGGAGGTCGTTTCGCTCTGACGCTCGGGAAATTAATACGTTTTAACGAAAAAAAATCGTGATTTCGCCGCGTACTCACCGCGTGCTTTTTGCCTCTCTTACCATATTCGATTATTGTAATTAACATCGATGTTCAGCGGTTATTTTTCGTTAAGCTCGAACGAAAGTCTCAACTTTACCGTTCTAATATCTATTTTCTCTTCTTACAAATGTTCCGATAAATGTTTCTCTAATAAATCATATTGCCGGACGAAGAATCGCTTACGCTATAAACAAATCGATCTTCTCTCGGTTGTCGATAAAAACGTTCACCGTGTTTTTCTCTCTTTATTTATACAGGTCGTGTCCAGTTTCGACGCGGTTCAAGAACACGTATACGATAATAGTAGGATAAAAGCAGTAGTATCGCCGGAAGAATTCACCTTCGATAGATCGCCGAAACTGTCATCGTTCCACGGTAATCGCGTTCGTTGCGATTTACGTTAATCGATCATTTCCCCTAATTATCGTGGGATACGAGCACAAAGACTTACGGATTTACAAATTTATAATGCTTCTTTTTATGCCTTTCTAGTGTATAAGGTGTCGCCCGAAAACCAGCAGAGGAACCAACTTTCCTCGAATCGTCGTTATTTCATTTGCAATAGAAAATATCGTATAGTTTCGATCGCTCGATTACACCGCTTACGTTCGCTTACGTCGCTGCGTTTCAATCGTCGTGTATCGTTCCGCATACCGAATCGTAACATCGAATGAATTACTATCTTTGTGCTCGTCTAATTATCACCGACATAATCGTGCGACCTTGGTGCAGTCTTTACTTGTTACCGAATGCAATTAACGGGAGCGAATACGCGGATAAGACGAGCAAATATGCATGTATAACACGTTATAATTCCGCGAATTTTCTACTATAGTATCTCATCTGTTTTCATCGAAGTTAATTCGATCGGTCGTTTACCTGTTACCGGTTCAATTCGAAAACCTTAAAAGTTCCTTTAAACGTTCGACTTATCCTTGTTTTAATTCGCGGGTGCATCAATACGGATTGGCAATATTTCAAATGTATCGGTATATGTATAGATATATGTACATATGTTCGATCGTTATCGATATTTTGGAACTTTCAGTTGTTCGTCTTAAGATAATGTAACGTTATTACATGTCGGCCATTTATCAACATGTTACGACACCGATTCATCGTGCGCGATTTAAGAACGTTCTTTAAATGTTTAAGAATACGCTCGGACACTCGGTTCGCTGTTTGTTGGTCGGTTCATCATTTAATCCCCGTTGCTTGCTTCTTGATTTAAATTCGGTCGATTAGTATACGATTTGTCGGTCGATAGCGACAATTTTTATTCGTAACAGACGCCGCTGTAAAGAAGTTTGCACATATTCGGAAAGAAAAAAGAAGAGACAAAGAAAATAAGGGAAACGTAATCAAATATATGGTACACGATGATGAAAATGAAGAAAATTTGTGTTAAGCGTGAATAACTTTGATACGAGACGATAATAAAAGATCAGTTTCGATACATTCGTAAGGTTACTGACCGACTGACCAAACTTACCCAACCTTTACTCCGGTACACGTGTACCGACGTGACATTGACCAATCGCGCAGTTCTGAATTGTAGCGCGAGTCATTACAACCTGTAAGCATCGAAAATTACTTCCGGCAACCGGATCGGTGATACATCCTCTGAACAACTCGGCAGTTAACGCGGTTCGAGCGCACGCGAACGATGATCGAAGTTTACATTTCCATGAAATAATTGGCCCTTCGTGTCGGAGAGAGAAATCTCCTCGCGGTAGAAAGTATTTAATATAATACGCGTACACACGCGTTGTCCGATATGTTTCTGATATCGATCGACGGATTATATCATCGACGATACGCTCGTACGCGTTGATCATGGATTTGTCAATTGTTAGAATCGAGACGTTAGAACGCTCGCGTAAACGAGCTCCCCCTGAAATCGACAGCGGTAACGATCTTTTCGACAATTTTAACGCTCGTACCAAATATACGTTATACAAAATATATATATAGGTGTTTCGTTTGATAAAAGGAATGTAATTGCAAGGTCATGAAAACACGAGTTTCATGATCCGATTATGGGAAGCCTTCCACGCCGACCGAACATCGGTGTGTATCACCGAGAATCCGTGCTGATCAGAAATAGGACATTAGATACTCCCCGTGGCCGTTGAATCTCGTAAAATACTATCGACCAACCGGGCTAATTTGATTATCGTTAGACGAATTTCCAATGGTTCGCGATCGAAGTTAATTCGGAATGTGCACGTTCGTGTACATCCCCATACGGCAACAAAAATATCTGCCCGTTACTCGTTACGACATTATTCTCGTCGTTACGAACCGTTCGGTGCGCGAACTCGCGAATTTTAGCGGGCCAACGAGAATCGGCCGATGTCGTCGATCGGTGCACATTCCGCTGGCTTTTGCTCGCTGCCTCGAACGCGTTGCGAAATCAAACGCGGCTACCGCACACACGTATGCGCGTATACATGTGCATACAAGTAAGCCAAGTTGTCGGCAGACTAGGTTATTATTAGAAGACAAGCGTTGCAAATGATCTTTGACGTGAATATCTTCGGAGATAAACTCCGATTCTGCGAGCGTGTCGCGACTTTCGATCGATCTCGCTATATAAAAAAAAAAAAAAAAAAAAAAAAAAAAAAAAAAAAAAAAAAAAAAAAAAAAAAAAAATAAATAAAAAAAGTAATATCTACATACATCTACATGTAAATATGTATGTACATACACCTACATGTAAATACGTATATACATACATAAATGCGCGTTCGTATACATATATTTGGGTTCTCGTAGTCGTAGGTAGTTGTAATATAAACATTTCGTATTTCGTATACAATAATACGATATTTAAAAATTTATTCGACGCTTTCGTAAATGAACAGGTGTTTTTAGTCCAGGTTCCGTTTTTTTTTATTCTTTCTTTTCTTTCCTTTTCCGCGCGTTTTTCCATCGTCCGACGTAAATCGATTCTTCGATGTAATCGTCCATTCGGTTTCTCATTTTGTTTGATCAAACTTCGACGCAAAGTAAAGCGTTGTTAACCTTCGTTAAACGCGAGTATACAAAGGGAGCGCATTATTATTTGCATTCTCATAAAATTCTTATCGATACTCTTACTATTCTCCAGATAAGGATCAAACGTTTCGTCATCGTCCCTACATATGTATTCGAATGATTTTTAATATCGCACGATAACGATCGAGTATTTCTCCACGTGAAACGCTGGCGCGTTCGCTTTTGTAAATACATACTTTATCGCGCGACGTCGCGCATAGGTTAAACTTGCACACAGATGCAAGAACGGCGTCCTGAAACGATTCGGGCTAATAATATGGTAATTCGAAAACTCGACGATCCGGTAGATTCGAGAATTCGAGAATCGACTAATTCGATAAGTTAAGAAATAAACGAAATCGTTGGTTAATTCCCGTTCCATTTATTTCACAGAATTCGTTTGGAAGACCGGATGACATCGTGGCGGCTGAAACATTAGCGAATCATGTCCGCTGTAACAATTCGTTTGTGCACGCTGTGTTCCAAGCGCAGTTTCGGTCTAGTCTCACGTGCCCGAGGTGTCATCGACAATCGAACACGTTCGACCCGTTCCTGTGCGTGTCGGTTCCTGTTCCACAAAATCAAAGACAGATGAATCTTTTCGTGAACGTGCTTTATACCTCGCAGCAACCGAGACAAGTAAAGATCGGCGTGAGCGTGAATCAATCAGCGAACGTGAGAGAACTTCGGGAAATTTTGGCCAGCGACACCGGGATCGACGAGAACCACATGTTGCTCACCGAAATTCACGACGAAGGATTCCATAGGTAAACATTCATTTAAATCGGATAAATAATACGATTGTACCAAAATTTTCGTACAACGACGAAACGGTAGCGGTTCGATACCACACCTTTCTAATAACGTAACTGTCGTTCGCTCACGAATAATACATGTACGTACGAGCTTACGCGTTCTTCTTTTCTAGAACATTCTCCGATTGTCAACCTCTATCCGCGATCACAGAGAATGATCCGCTCTACTGTATAGAACTGCCACAGCTGAAGGAACCCGCGGAACAAGCGTACATATTGCTAGTATGGATCAATGTTCTCGTAAAAGGGGACTTGAGGCAGCGCTTCGGTAGTCCGTACACCATGCAAGTGTCCAGAGAAACATCCTACCAAGATTTGCAGAAACTTCTGTTGAAGGAGATGCACGCTGTACTAGCCGACGATGTACTCACGTCCGGTCAAAGTCCCGGTCTGTTTAACGTTCGCGTAGCGGATCCGGCGGCTACGCCCGTCCAAGACGAACACCCTTGCATAGATCCCTGCGTCGAGCATCCCCTTTACACCGAACAAATCGAACAAGCTTTGGCTCTCTGCGCCGACGATTCCGGCCCTCAGCACGTCAAATTGATCCTGGAATGGGACGAAGCCAACAAGTGTAACATCATTCAAGACGACAGCGATCAGATTGAAGAGCACGCCAGCGTGAAACAATTGAAGACTAACTCGGAATTTGGAGGAGCTGTCACGCTCGAAGAATGCTTCGATCTCTATACGAGGGCCGAGATTCTGGGGGCAGAAGACGCTTGGCATTGCCCCTACTGCAATAAAAAGCAAGAGGTCGTGAAGAAACTGGGACTCTGGTCCCTGCCCGATATTCTGGTTATTCACCTGAAAAGGTTCCGACAACAGTCCAAGCAGAGATCCACCTCTAAACTGACCATGTTGGTGGATTTTCCTTTGTACGGTTTCGACATGACTCCTCATCTGGCTCACAACGGAGTTCAAACGCATAACAGCGTGAGCAGTTTGGGCGGTCTCGGCTGGTCACCTTGGAAGAAACCTAGACCTCGTCAACAGAATATACCAAAGTACGACGAAAACGTTTACGACCTGTACGCGATTTGCAATCATCACGGTCAAGATTTGCAAGGAGGTCATTACACGGCTTTCTGTCGAAACCCCTATGATACTCAGTGGTACTGTTTCGACGATACCCGCGTCGAAACGGTAAACGACACTAATTTAATAACGAACGCCGCGTACATGTTATTCTATCAACGAAGAGGGTTAACCAATAATTCGGGAAATTCTTCGGCCGCTTCCACCAGTTCGGCCGGATCCGGGCTCGACCATTGGGTATCGAAGATGCCACCATTTTATTTTAATAACAAGACAAACAACAACAACGTCGCGCACAATAATCAGAGCAAATCGCAGGAAGTGCTGTGCCAAGAAAAGATCGTGGAAGAAAAGAACATGACAAATTTCAATCGAGGGTGTCGCAACTACGCCACGTTGCAACCGAAGATGAGGAACGTTGCGACAGAAACGGATATCGGACAAATTGATCATTACTCGGACGATGAAGCCCCTTGCAGAAGGGAATGGGTAAGCTTAGAAACGATCGCGTGTACATCGGCGAGCATTGTAGGCTTCCCCGCGGAAAATGCCCACCACTCCTTCCTTTTTCTATCCCCGATCTAACTCGTTTACAATATTCCGCGTTTACGTTGAAGATTCGTTGATTTCGACAGAAATTCGAATTACTTCAAAAAATTAAGTTTTTACGGTGCTCGCCAGTTTGTGCTTAAAAATTCGAAATGTATACCGTGTTTCTATTTTAGTGTTCCTTTTTACAGGCTTCGCCTAAACCGGTACGAAAAATGTCGTCCATCACGTTAACGCCTCATGTACCACCGCCATCCACGGTCATTCATAACGCTAGCAGTGATCCAGACACAACGATAATACACGAATCAACGTTGTAACACACGATCTAAGCCAGATCTATTCTGGCTCGAGCAACGCTCAATGTACAGTGCCTGGGATAGGGTGTTCAATCGGTCGAGTTGGTAATTAGAATCGCGCGGAGCACGAAGACGATACTTACGTCGCGATGCTTACGTTCGTTCGTCTCCCGCGGAGAAATCGGTACAGTAGGCGTTTGCGACTAATAGAAAAAACTTTCCGCTCCAAATTTATATATACATATATATATATGTATATATACATATATATATATAAATATAAAAATATAAAAAACGGTACTTTCCTTTTGATCGCGTAAGAATATCTCCCTTATATCTACTGTTTTCTTAATATCGATTAAAAGAAAAAATCGTGCATTCGATGACCGTCTATCGAGAACGCGAGGCAGAGCTCGAGGCATTAGTGATTTTTGTATTTATAACGTGTTTATATACGAACCGCGTGAATTGTATTGTACATTGTAGTTGTTAGAGGACTTTTTAAGAAGAAGACAAATACTATATTCAGTATCGAAAACTAAAAATCCCGCATTATCATTGTTAAAAACTTTATAGATTTTCAATGCAATAGGTAATTAAGTCTACGCGTGTCCAACAAGAATGTTAAATGTGTCAAACAAACTTTCCGCGCGACTCCTTACTTTATTAGCTGCCCTTGTCACGTTACGATGAAACTATGACAATAACTGAATCCTGTATGTAACAGGTTTCACGCGTTAAAGTAACTTCTTTTACGAGCACTCTTTTTGTATGGGCACGTCGTGTAGTCGCTATAACCTTTGCTTTGAATCTATGCTTAATCGTATGAACATTACATTGTATTCGTATCATCCACTAGTGGCCTTAACTCGGTGATTAATATTGATATGTCATTTACATATTGTAATAAATAGGGATGTGCGCTTTGTCGGATATGACTGGTAAAGCAATTTCGCGTCGAGTACAGAACAAGTCAAGTGCTCGGTTCGCATCTTCCTACGTACAAGTGCTCAAAATTTCGGAAACTCCTTTCGATCGAGAACATCCAAATTTTCCAATATTTCGAAATTCGAATTGTGACGCATCTTCCAAAAAAGATACATTCGAATAACGATCGTTCTTTTCGGTTTTACGACGATCAAAAAGAATAACTATACATTTACGATAAAGTCCTATTTTTCTTACATTCGCGTGACTAAAAGAAAAATTGATCGGCAGAATGACTACCCTACACTTTCGTTATCTTGTTCTGTCTCTCTTTCGTTCATTAAATACTTCAATCTCACAATTACAATGATCATTCCATTTAACGAACATGCTTGATAGAAACTGATGGAAAGCATGGAAGTGATATATATATATATATATATATGTACGCGTATATTGCACACATGTATAATTAGCGAGTGAAAAATACATTTAAGTTATTTTAAAATTAACATTTATTACTAGTCATACGTATCGTGGGCAGAGTGGTAGCAAGAATAGAACGCGTACGACGATTATTACAAACGTGAAACGAGCGTTGATTGTACAAGATCTGGATGTTAATTGACATAACGTATGCTTCTGATATACGCTCGTATTTATTGGTGTTTCTACGTAATCGGTTCCTGTAGCGAAGTTAAATCAAAGTCAGATCGGGTGCCATGACAATCACGATAGAAATAATACTCACGCGTTTCGAATACTTTTATATACGCGGTTACCTGATTTAATTATACTTCAAACCCAATAAATGGAATTTACCAGCCTATTTCGTATATACTTGTCAAATTAGTCATTATCTTTGTACAATATATTCTGGTTGTTGGATTTGAAATTGACAGATAATAGCGGGTGGTCAGGTTTCTGTGTATTCTAATTACAGATAAGAGATTTTGTTTCATGGCACTTAAAAAGTTGTATGGCGAAATGTATGTACAGCGTAATACATTGGCGTAACTAGGTAGGCGACGAAATGGATCTAGCACCATTGTTGACCGGAAACATGTAATACCTCACAATTTTCTACATGACTATGCAACGCGCGGTGATTTCGATGCTTGGTAATTTAATGCCTAGTAACGCCGATTACTCTCGGATAAAAATTCTAGTTACGTCAACGACGAAATGTATGTCAGGAAACACCGAAGAAAGAACAATCACTGCTACCCCTTTATCGACATATAACATAATTTTAGAAATTGCGCGTTCATGTTAATCGACTGAGGAATATATTATTAATCAATCAAATTATTGCTGCTGTTTTGTTGGAATAAATAATAGAGAATGTTTATATGTACGTGCGCGCGTGAGAGTGTGTGTGCATGCGTATGTATGTATGTATGTATGTATGTCGCGTGCTTGCATACATACATACATCGTACAATAGATAGATGAAAATGTCATTCCATTATGTACACGCTGCGCTACGATTCTTATACTTTTTGTTTCTTGAAGTAACCTAATATTCAGAAACATGTACGAAAAGTAAATCAGTCACTTTTTACCATCTTTTTAAGAAGCTAGAAAGCGTACCGTTTGAAAGTAATCGTTCGCTAGTCTTACAAAGAGAGCAACGGATATGGTCTTCAGAGATTTTACCGAAGCTTGAGGCTGCCTCCGTTGATATTTTATTGCTTGCGAGAAGTTTGTTAAAACAAATGAGATTGTAATTAAAACTTACACGAGAATATAGTTATCCGGTTTATAGGACCTTATTTTAATTGAACGGTTCATGGATCGTAGGAGGTAGATAAGTAGGAAGCAAAATCGAATTCGAAATAAAACATTGTATATTATTATTCAAGTCTAATGTAAAAAGTTTATAAATAATTAGCGATAAAGCGTAATATACAGCGATTTGTCAATAAAAATATTCATATGCAAAGTATTTCGAATATAGTAATTTAAAAATAACTATTATGTATTTGAATATTATTTACATTAAAATTCGATTACTACACGAGTGCTTCTTTCCTACCGAAAGATCCTTCCCAAGTAATTTCAAAATTTTTAAGCACCTGTATGAAGTTGGACTCGGATAAGATCGGCTGATACATTGGTTTTATTTCTCGATGAACTGGTCTTCGAGAGTACAAAATATGTACTTCGAATTACGTTCTGTGTATTTACAATTAAGGACTATGCACGAATATCCTTAAATGAAAATCAAAAAATTACGCGGTACGCGATGATTCACGGTGCAAAGTATTACGATTTGCTAATGCTCGAAAATCGAAATATAAAAATTCGGAGAATTTAGCCAGTTATCGCACAATGTTCGATTTGCGGATAGGCTCAACCGACGAGGCACTTGAGTCTTGTCGTTTCTTTCTGATGAACGTACTTGTCGCTATTCATATATTTCTGTTCACCGTGTATATTACGATCACAGACTAAAAACAGACGATAGAAGAACACTATGCTGGTACTAAGGTACCTTTTCAACATACTGTAGCCGAGATGCATCGTACAAAGATATCGAACTATATTGCGTGTATATTTCATGAATGTTTTCTCCTAACCTAATCCTCGAAAGAAGAAAAGAAGTTGTTCGCATTTCTGTACTCGATACTTCTTCATGCCACCCGATTATGGCAAGTACAGTTTTTCGTATTTTTACAAAAGACGTACCTCCGCGTCTAACAGTTTGTATGGAACAAGTTCGGTATGGGCATCATATACGAGGAAAGCCGCCAATGATTGCTAGAAATTTAAAACAACGACTCGATGGTAAACATAATGTATTTCTCGTACTATCGATTCTTTTTTGATATTTTAATTTTTAACTTTCCATTTTCTTCTTTTTTTTTTCTGTTCACATTTACTCCCTATCTTGTTTATTCTAATTTCTAGAACTCAATCAGACGGATCCAACGATATCATTTAAAGTAAACATAGGTTTCTCCGTGCCAAAAGTTTCCTACGAAACGAAAAATATTTGCATGAAGCAGGTAGCAGCTAACAAATCCAATACCGAATTTGAAAGGCTACTAAAGAACGGAGAACGTAAGTAAAATATCGAATACGCAGTATCGAAACATTGTAATATAATCGCGTTCGTGCTTGAAAATAATATCGTTTACTCACCTTTCATAGTGTCTTTGGACTTGAAGACGGTAAAGGAAATTTGGCAGGAAATATTGAGTCCATATCATGTTCGTATAATCGCTGATCATTATGGGATTTTCCAAGATACATTTGGCGATGCGTATTTCTTTCCAGTCGTTCCGTTAGAAATAACTTACAACATCGAAGAGGATGCTTCGGTGAAAGTTTACACCGGCAATGTTATTAAGCCCAACGAAGCATCTCGATCACCGTCCGTTACATACAAAGCAGAAACAGATAGTTTATGGACTTTAATAATGTGTACGCCGGATGGTAATATGCAAAATTCGTCAAACGAATACTGTCATTGGTTCGTGTGAGTAGATAGCATTCCATTTTCATAAAATTAACAAGCGATCATAGAAATTATGGTACGATAATACTGTTCGTCTTATTAATAGAGGGAACATTCCTGAAAATAAAATATCACAGGGTGAAGAGATAATAGATTATTTAAAACCAATTACACCTAGAGGAGTTGGATATTATCGCTATGCATTTATCCTCTACAAACAGGATCAACGTTTAGATTTCACAGAGTATAAGAAGATTCTACCTTGGTAAATTGACGATCGTCAGAATGAAAATATCCTCGTCCTCGGCGGCATCGATAACACGTGCACGTGTTTTAGTTTAAGGTTGGCAGACCGCGATTGGAATACATTGAAATTTTATCGCAAGTACCAAGATCATCTAACACCGGCTGGGCTAGCATTTTTCCAAAGCGATTGGGATCCTACAGTGACAAAATTCTATCACTCGTCATTAGGTGAGTATAAATTATCTGCCGTAATTCATACATAAACGAGAGTACCGATTATACCGATCTATATCCACGTAGGCACGCGTGTGTATACAGATTGATACTCGTGCATTATATGTAATAAATGCGTTAATTTATCACAGGTACAAAGGAGCCGATATTTCAGTACGATTTTCCAAAACCGTACATCAGACCTCAAACATGGTTTCCATTGAAACAACCATTTAATCTTTATATGGACAGATATAAGGATCCGAAGGACGTAATGAAAGAATTTTTACTAAGAAAACTGAAAACGGTTCATCCTTTCGAAGAACCAAAACCACCACTAAAATATCCTAACGCGTGTCCCTTCGAAAGAGACACACCTTCTTGGCTGAAACTGGAATTAACGAAGGAGCGTTTAGGATTTGGGCGTGTAAATGAATTGAAATAAAGTATGCGGAAAGTGTACCAATGTGTTGTGTAGTACATCGTAAAAAATATCTCTTTGTAAATAAACGACCAACGATTACATTAAAGCGAAAATGTCGAAAAATATTGATTCGTTGAATGGAATAGAATTTGAACGGGACGCATCGCGCGCATCGTTGCTACCTAATTTATAATCGTATCTCTTCGGGAAAGTTTATTCTCTTTCTTTCTTAAAAAAAAAAAAAAAAAAAAAAAAAAAAGATTATTCTAGTCTCAAGTATGTTTCGACAGCTTGTTTGCTTCTTAGTTTGATGTCAGCCCGTGTTGGCACCGAGGAATCGATTATTTCATGTTCGACGAACAGACCTAAAAGTAACGAGAAACATGGAAAATCGTGGATACACATTCTACATTCTATATTCGCATAAGTCCGCTATCTACTCTATGAGCAAACGATTGACAGTAACTTACCAGTTGGTTCCAATTCTGCATCGTCGAATTTTAACTTGGAATGATAGTCGGAAACATAAGTCTGATACAAATCTTTTGCTCTCTGCTCTCTATCTTGGTCAAATTCAAAATTACTCATTCCAAACAGCGTTCCCACTTTCCGACTGACAGTCGACAGTAACGTTAACCCTGAAGAAAACAAAGTAAACACTTTGTATAAATTTAACTGGATCTCGAAACGCGCGACGATACTTCTAGCAGCTACATATATGTATATGTATATGCGAGAATGAACGCGAAAATATAAAAAAATAAGAAATAGAACGGCAAGGCTAGCGTTTAATACGTGGTCGCATAAAAACGATGTTCATATTTTCGAGAAGAGAATCGGACGCGTAATACGTATCGATTTTTACCTTCCGTTTCCATTCTTTCGATCACCGCTTGTTCGTCCGATTCTTCCGTTTGCTTTTTCGGTGCCTTACTACCTCTTCTTACACACACTAGCATCGCCACCATATTTTGTAACGCTGCCCTTATGTCCATTAACAGTTCTCCGCGTTCCTTTTTCAAATTTTGATGATCTAGTTGACGTTTCTGTTGTATCGCTATTTGTTCTAGCAGAATGTTCCTATCCACGTTATATCTAAGAGAAAACGATAGGCCCGCATTTCGACGATTCTCTTAACATTTAAGATATAACGCGTAACGTAGAACGCATAAGAAGAAGCGTTTCGCATAAACAAGGAACAAAGAAATTCGCGCGCATCAAAATGCATTTGATAGGTGACGATGTCGGTTAGCCGAGCATTCGGTCGTAGAGGACAATGGTACAAAAATATTCGTATCGTTAACGAAAGCGTGGGTGCTAATAACTAAGCGCGTTGTCCTAATGATACCGAGGCGAAACGAGCAGAATACCGAAACCGAAGTTGACACCAGTAAATCTTACTCTTCCGTAGTAGCGACGAGAGAATGCTGAATATCGGACCAAGTCGACAAAGCCTCGTTCTTTTTACTCAACAACGAATCGCGCTCTTTCACATTGCGATTAAATTGTTCCAGCAATTGCGTTCTCTGTTTCGTTTGTTCTTCCAACCTAATCGGAAAAGAATTTCTTGTAAAACTTGTAAACGCAACACCAGAAAATTAAAACGAAACTAATTTTATTCGCGGTTAGCCAGGCAGGTTAACGCGTCGTACGGTAAGCATCGTTTTACCTTGAAAGCAGTTCTCGGTAGGAACGCACCAGCAACGATTCCTTAACTTTAACGAACACCTCTTCTAAACGGGTTATTTGTTTTTCCAAGGTAACGCTCGACGCCGTTGTGCCGCGCGTAATTTCCATCGTAAAGATCGTTTCGCTCTATAAGACGTGCGTGCCAAGAAAAAATATGATCCAATAAAGTCGTATGTTCCGATCGAGAGAATCGCGGAACGAACGATGGTATCCTTATAAGATATCGTTTTTTCTCGGGGTTTTTCATTTCTGTTCTAATATACATACTACGTAAATACCTCGGTTCGTATCAAGGATTGCGCGAACGACCACAAATCCTCGACTCGGTCGCGAACCACCGCCAACGTTCGTTCCCTTTGTTTCATGTTATTCCAAACAATCCGAGCGATACGCTTATATTTCGTGGCAACATCGTCGGTTTCTTCAGCAGCGAGTTGACCCATGATGGTCGCCTTTATCATCGCTTCGCACTGATTTCGACGATCTTGCTTCAAAGCGTTCAATAAAGCCTCGTGGCTTACGGCGTCCTAATATCGACGATGATACCCTTTCTTACAATCGAGCGTGGTCACGACGAAGAGTTAGATACCGTTTGTTGGCGAACACGGAAATAAAGTTAAAAACGCGTACTTGTTTCAATATATCGAGCATAGTCGCGTATGTTACGTTGATCGCTTTGGCCGCGTTTTGCTTCGCCACGGATCGCTGATAACGTGTTATCAATTGTTGTTGCAGTCGATTCCCGGTCCACGGCGTTTCTTGTTCTCGCGCGTAACTGTCGCATAGTTCCGCGTGTTCCAGCTTTCGTTAACGCGTCGCAACGTCCGCCAATGGTATGAAGAGAATCGTACACGACCGTTCAGGTAAACGTAGGCAGGAGTAAATAAATAAATAGAATAAATTCTAATAAATAGAAGAATGCAGATGAAAAGCAAATGGTACCTGCAACTGGAAACATTGTTTCAGTTTGAACTTTTTTTGGTAACGGAATTTATCCAGCCGACAACGTTTTCGATGATTCTCCTGGCGAACGAATGCACAAATTTGCTACGTGAACGAATGAAAACGGAACTGGTCAGTAACTGCTGATGCGGCTACTTCTACGTAATTAGGTGGTAGGTGACGGCGACAAACGTATACTTTCGTTAAACCTACCTCCGTTCTACGTCCGTGACACTTTAATCGCAACTCCTTACGAGCACGCAACAGATTATTTAGACGACTTTCCGGAATTCCCTTCGACAGTTCGCTCGTAATTCGACGGTATTCATTCACGTCCCGTTTAAACGAACACAACTGCCACGATATCCTTTTCTTCAGTTTCAGGGAATCTTGCAATCTCACTTTCTTTTCGCGCGCTACGATTGAACGATCATGCTCGAATGGGGAGAAAAAAGAAGAAGAGAATTGCTCGATCTCGATCGAGGTAATGAAATTCTCGTGTGATCGCTTCGTGTCGCGTCAAATTACATCGAGCGTTCTTTGTCGATCAACATCCGCGAGAAAAAGAACGACCATTTCTAACCGTGTAACTTTAAAATCCCTCGATATTGGTCCAATTTGTCTTTCGTCGACCATCTTTCGTCTCTGATTGTACGAGATGCACTGGTTCCCTTAACGGCGAACATAACGAGGAAAGATCGGCGCTATCGACTCGGTCGCGTAACGTATCGCGTGCAAACGTCACGCATCATTAGCGACACGTCGCATGTTATGCGCGATCCCCGACAACTCGACGCGACTCGAAAACGAGGGATCACAGTTCAACGTTTACCGCGATCTTGCTATTCTCTTACGAACGGGTCAATAAGAAAGTTTCGCTGATCTTTTAGAGAATAACGTAACCTTTATTTCACGTACAAAGACGTATCACGCGCAAAGGGAGAAACTCCGTTTATCTCTAATATTCTACGGGTTCGAATCGCTCGGACGCGGGACGATTCGAGCGGTATCGATCTTTCTTCCTGATCATCCCGTTCTTCATTGTTCTGTCGCTCTGTTCTTTTTATCTCGTATAGCGTCGTTGACCTCGATTCGCCCGTATATATTCTCGTGATCTCTACAGAGAGACCACTCGGGACAAAATTTGTCGCCAGTTTGGGACAAAATTGTTTCGATCGTTTCAGATTCGCATCGTAGGGATTAAGGGTCGAATAAAATGTCGATAAATTTCGCCGTTTGGAATCGTTAAATGTCGTTTCTGGCTTTCGTTGAATGTCGAAATAGCAAGGTGTTGTCACTGATACGCGTCGCGTTCTTCGTTCTACGAAGAAGTGTAAAGCGTTTCGCGCGACGGATCGAACCGTTACCGGCTATATTTTGATCGCGCGATTTACCAGGTAACCGAATTATTCCGCGGAAAGCTGGTTCTTAACGGTCATAGGTTAAGGCGATTCGTTCATTTCAAACGTCCTTGTACGATCTACAAGGAGGCGGCGGAGCACTCCATATCCCGTTTTCTCGACACGTTGGTTTCCTTACTGGTTCCAGAGGCGTTACGTATCCAGGTGAACAGGTAACCTGCAACGATCGATCGAACGAAACGTTGTATCGAAAAGGGACACAGGCGCGCCGAAGATCGAGCAAACGAATAGCGATACGATATCGGCTGGAAGATACGAAGTTGGTCGTTACCTGTATATTATCACCGGGTTTGTACCAAAACTTGAGCGGCGCGATTCGTCCATGAGGCGGATCTCCCGGATACGGGCATCTCACTTTACCTGCGAATCGATGTATCGACGAAAGATTATATGTATGTGTACGTCGGTAACGTAACGATAAGCAAACCGATATTGGCAACGCGAGAAAAACTTACAGACCGGTGACGGATGAGACCAAGTTCCATTCTCGGTACATATTATAGATGCCTCACCCAATAGCTGATGACCAGGTAAGCAAGCAAATCGAACGAGCGCGCCAACTTTGTACGCGCGAGCGCGATGATGATGATGATGTTGATGCTGCTGCTGCTGTTGGTGTTGACGTTGCTTTCTTCCCGAATGATGACGATTCGTTTGCTCGACGACGCGTCCACTTTTTGGTATCGATGGAAGCGGACAGGTAATTTCTGTCGACGAATCGTTCTGCCATTCGTATCAGTTTCTTCCTTCTCTTACCACTTATTCTTACTTACCGGCGCAACTAGGCACACTTCCGCTCCACGAGCCATCCCCTTGACATACTATGCTCTGCGAACCCAATAATTTATGACCCCACATACACGCGAATATCGCCTTTCCTCCAAAGCTGTTGTTGTATTCAATAAGCTGTAACCAAGCGTCGTTAACGGTGTCCACCGATGAACACTCGATCGTTTCGCATCGCGGTACATCCGCGGACCATTTACCTACACATACAGTATAATGTTTCCGCGTTATTGAAATATACTCGCGCGATACGCATGCGAAGAAATAACTCGACGTATTTGAACGTTCGTTCGAATCGCTGTTTGGTACGCGAACGCGGTACAAAATATTCCGAAAGCTGGTGAATTGGCAAAGTATCTCACCGTTGTATTGGCACGTTATTCCCGCTGCTCCTTCCAGTCGGAATCCAATGGGACACTCGAAAGTTGCTCCGTGACCCATACGCGCACCTTCGATCTTGCCGATCAGCGGTGATTCCGGTAGACTCAGTATAGGGCATTGTACGTCTACGTAACACGCAACGATAACTTTCGCTGATAAATCTCGTACTTGCTAACACACGAGTAAATGATTAACGGACGAACGCGATACCGCGATACAACGATTAAACGATACACGAATAATTGCTTTACGCGACAATCGATCGAAATCTAAAAGTCGACGAAGTCTTTGATCAAGAGCGAAACACGCTGTTCGACGGGTTGTTATTTTTACGCGTAAGAGAATCATCTCACCAACGACACGAACACGTATGGAATTGATGAGGCCACGAGGCGTAGAGCAAGTGTACACTCCGGAATCTTGAGCTTTGGCATAATATATCGATAGTCTGTACTTCCAGTCTCTTTCGCGAGCAGCGATCGCCCAACCTGCAACGCACGACATAATCGTTCCTAGCAATACTTGTATAATCGATTTATGCATTGTTTTAAAGTAACATTAAGTAACTTATGTTCTAACGTTACACTTATTTCGTTCGTACCGCGATATATACATATGTATATATATACATATATGTCATAGAGAACAACCATAAAAGAAATAAATAATTAAATGATTATTATGTAACGTAACTCGAATAAATACCTGTCAAGTATTGGCGAAACGTTGAGGTCCAGGTCCATTCGGGATTACCAAGTTTTCTGGCAAACAGACACTCCAAGTGAAGAATGCTTCCGGGAAAGACAGCCAAAGTACCGGATGGTTCGACGGCAGCCGAACCGGCCGGTAATCCAAATACTATCGTTGGCGGCACGTCTTCTGTGTCTCCTCGCCGCAGGGTCCGCATGAGGAGAAATTGATTAAACGAAGCATCGATATCGCGATTTTACGTTTTCGACCGTATCGAGCATAATAGAAAAGATACAGTACGCGTTAACACACCCACCGGTATAATTCGAGATCGCCGTGGTTGGGGCGCAATGAGGTAATTTACCGGTCCAACTCGTGTTGCGACAATGCAGCAAATAATCACCGATCAGCTTGTATTTACCTAGCTCCCTGCATCGTATGGTAACGCGTTCTCCGTGCGGCACCGTGATCTTGTCCACCTAATACGCATCGGTCGGAATGAATTTTAGCAACCGGTTTCGACGTACAGCAACACGCTAATCGAATTACTCGCGTCCCGCGCGTCTCGTTTCTACGAACAACGATTTTGTTATGTTAAGCCAG
Organism: Coelioxys conoideus; assembly: GCA_947623535.1. Classification (NCBI taxonomy): domain Eukaryota; kingdom Metazoa; phylum Arthropoda; class Insecta; order Hymenoptera; family Megachilidae; genus Coelioxys; species Coelioxys conoideus. Next base: position 12,604 of record OX392456.1, on the reverse strand, counting down.
TAAAGCGGCCCACGAAACTGGCGAATTATTTCGTAGGATAACCAACTACATTTTCAACGTCCTCATCGTATCCTTATTCGTAGAATAATACCTGCGCGTATTTTTCGCCGTCGAGTTTAAACACGCAAACTAACTGAACACTTACAGATACGGTGATATTTTTATACGTGACGATCAAAAGCGGATGTAATCCTTCGAGTTTGCAACCCCGCTTAAATCCATCGGTATCTGCGAACAAAAAACGCTTTACGAACCGGATATAGACCAACATATAGAACCGGAGTCGAACGAACCAACGTTCTATTCGTTCGCACAACGAAACTTGACGCGATCGACGACGTTACGTTAGGCCGGAACCGTGTCTGTGAAAACGTGTCCGCGCGTCGGTCAACGCGTAATGTAGAAGATTCGAAACGAAACCGGTGCGCGTATTTCGCGTAAAGAACTGAACGTACAACATCGTGCTTGCCTTCCGCGCGAAATATAGACGAAACACGTGTCCGCGTAAATGTTTATTCGATTCGATAGCGCATGCTCCTCGCGCGTTCCTTGAACGGTCGATAGCGGCGAACACTTTTCAAAAGTAGCCAGACACCGTTATCGATCCAATTTGCCTTCTCCCGACATACACGTACATACGGATTCGTTTATGCGAGCCCGGATGCATGTAGTCGCGTACATTTGTTACGAGAAACGATTTACTCCAGTTTATTCGAACACGCACGAATTCTAGCCGAATGCATCATCGTTCTCGAAACAAACATCTACCATTGAAACAGCGATACCGGTAACCGCGCACTTACTCTCAGCAAGTATACGCGAGAAGGATTATTCGTGCCTTACATAACTTCTACCGAATCCGTTGAGCCGATTTAAAGAAGGCGCCTCGAGGCACGTCGAAAAATCGTTTATTCGTGTCGAACGATTCGTCAAAACGCACCTATTTCTTTAGCATCGCAACAATCGATCGCGATGGCTACGCCGATCAACAACAATAGAAGGTATCCGAACGACTTCTGAAAGAAGAATTTGGTGTTCCCCTGTTTCTCGATGAACATGCTGTCCCTCGTGTTCGCATATCAAAATAGTAAACGGTGTACCAGTCAGCAGACTCCAATTTTCATTCGTCGCGAACGATGCTAAATCGAAGGTGGAGCAAAGTTTCGCGCGAATCGATGACGAAAACACGTTTGTCTTTTCCTTTCCGTTCTCGATATTTCATTTTGCGATCAACATCGCAAAGCGATCATACACAATTCCCGAACGACCGATGCTGCAAAACGACGCAACGAATTGATCGAGAGGTTCGTTGTAACCGACTTTGGTAAGTCAACGAACGCGCGTTCGTAAGATCGAAGAAGGATCGACCGAGAAGACAGACGGAAATAATTCGACCGACCGACCATCAGCAACAGGACCAACGTTACCACTAACTTCATCTCGTTAACCGCCCTAACATCCGACATGTACATACGTGTGTACCACCGTACCACCCGTACAACTACCGGAACGGAGGAGACGCGTATTAACCAGCTACAAACTGCTGCTTTCGCAAAAGCGCAGGCGTCCGAAGAACGTACTTCCACGTTCCTATTTACCTGTTCTCCGCATATGTATAACACGACGCGATCATTCGTCCTGTAATCGCTGGAAATTATTCCATTTCGCATTCGCATTTCGTTTTTTGAACGTACAACATTGTCGTTATCGAAGTCGGAATAGTTCCTTTTACAAGCATCTTTTCTTTTCCTTGCTTACTTGTTTAGCTAATAGTTAACTATCGGCGGCACGTGTACCTAATATATCACGATGATTACGCGGATACTCGCGACGGGGGGATACGACGTATAAAATTGTGGAAATACTCTCGTATAGAGCGACTGAAAGATCAACGAAAATGATCGTTACCGATATTTATCGGTAATTGCAAGAAACGGTCAACTATGCCTTTAAAACTCTCTTATAAGATCTTCTACAACACAGACTAGCAGTTTCCGAGAATATTTTGTACATATTCGGATCGAATCCACGTATAAAATCATAGAAGGAAAGTACTCGCTGCCAAAGGATTATAGCCTTTTACGGTTTATCTTCCCGCTCCTTTTTTTTTAACTACACGTACCTCCCAATTTACGGCGAAGATATGTTCATTGGGGGACCGCGCGAAACGAGGTGGTCGTCAATTAATTATTTTATTCGTACTTCTGTTTCGTTGAAATTTGTTATTTGAAAAATCGTCGGTAGACATCGCGGTTATCGACATGCAAGGCGTTGGAAAAAACACCTTATATCGAGAGTCGAGGATTTGAGACCTGCTCAATGTCGCTCGACACAACCGCTCACTTTATCGTAAGCGTATACATATATATATGGACAAAGGGACAGTTCTTCGAGCTGTACGAGATTATGTTCGAAAGTAACACAGAAGTCTCAGTCTCTTTCATTTTCTGAATCTTTCTTTTTTACGTACTTGTATATGAGTATATACATATATGCAAAGCGGTCAAAACATTTTAATCACCAAGTATATACGTAGTAGCATGCATTACAATGGTAGTAAACGCGCATGAGCACCATCATCGATTATAAGATGTTCGTAGAACTGAAAGTCAACGTACACAAAAAGACTACATTTGTCTTAATCGATTATTCGATTCTCCGTGGTACAAAATTAATAACCATTTATTATCTAATATATGTAATATGTATTTATGCTTCCAAACAAGACACAACTTTTAAACAATGTTCTCGGCACGTTTTCGAACACGTCCCTAAAGAAATAGCACCCCATCGCTATCTAGTGGTGAAACGTGGAACGAACCAATATGCAAATACTATTTTTATGTACAATAAAGAATTCAAACTACTGGGTGACGATCGCAAATTGTTCCACAAAGACGATTAAAGGGCCAAAGTGGTATTACAGCGGAATAGGGTCATCAAATTTGAAAATAAAAAAGCCGAATTTCTCGAACCTCGAAAATCGTAGAAATTTAGCGGTAAGCGGCAAAACAATGGAAACAAAACGTCCTCATTTTCTTCAAAATTCGACATCTTCTCGCTTTCACGGGACATTTAAATTCCTCTACGGCCTCGATACAATATGAAAAATGGCATTTTAGTTCGCAACAAGTGTCAGCAAAAAAACTAAAAAAAAAGTGTATATCATGGACCAGAAAAAGCCTAGACATCTAGCGGCGGAAGATCGGAACTAAAGTTGAATAACGATTATTGATTTACCTCATAATTAAAGAGTTCGAAGAGGTTACAGAATAAAGAAATAAAGCATCTTTAGGTCTCCTGCGCTCTTTTATGTCAGAAAGAACCGGTATGTAACAAATTTGACCAAAAAAGGTACGCGTGACGCTGTTAAAGGGTCGTGATGGTGTACAGTCAACCAAAAAATGTAAAAGCATGGATATTAATCGGCCTTTCCGCGATTGCATACCGGCCATAACAAATCGAAAATATCATGATATAGCGAATAGATAGAAAAAGGTAAAATTGGCATCCATCTATCGGTCGAGATGCAGAACTGTTGTGCAGGGTAACCAACATGAAGCACGAATGCACCGATGTGAGCGAATGCAGAGGTGGCAACATAAGATGGGAAAGCACGGACACGAATTGGCCTTCGCACGCTGTGTACTGGGCTTCAGTTACGTGCGTTAGTGCGCATAGCTGCCAACCTAAAATCGAAACGCATGGATTTGAATGGGCCTTTGCGCGTTGCAAACAGAGTTTAAGATAGGACGCTCGAGAAAACAAAAAACTCGCGCGAACGGCCGCGTGCGTGGGTTTCCTTTTTGCTCGAGAAATCGCGAAAAAAGCGGAATGTTGGCGAAAAATCGAGTGATTGAGTGCGGTTTGACGATTCGTTGCGACTGCGGAGGTCCTCGTGCTCGAAAATCGCGGAAATTCGCACGCTGTGATCACGTGAACTGCCGTCGCGACGCGTGCGGGAAAATTCCGGTAGTCGTGGAAAATGTCGTAAAAATATCGTGAACATCGTGGAATATCGGGTCGGGAGTGGCTAGGCAGGAAGAAAATTGTGTGAGAAATGCAGAAAATTGTGGAATTGTCGGAAGGATTCATTTTGCGTTGACCCCGTGCGTCTGTTACGTCGCCTAGCATCCAGCGGAAAATCGGAAAAAAATCGCGAAACAACCGAAATTTGCGGAAAATCGCGCAATTGCGTGGACTATAACGATTCGTTGCGTGTGTGGCGTGCGGCGTGGCAGAAAATATGTAAAATGCACTCGTTGCATTCGTGACGCGTGGTGGTGCGGGAAAATTTAAGGAGAATCGCACGGAATGTCGCAAAATCCGGGAAAATTGGTGAAAATTGGTGCCGGGAGTGAGTGGAAATATAAAAAAAAGCGTGAAAAGTGGAAAAATTGTGGAAAAGTGCGAAAAATATGGATTACTCAAGAGTCATCGGGAAAGCAGCGGAAAAGCGGCGTTTGGCGAAGGCGCGTCAAGACTTCGAAAGGTAAGTGCAATTGAAATTTTCGTTAAAAGTAGTATTAGGTTGTAACGTATGAAATGTGTGATTTTTAAGAATAATTTAACCCTTTGCGGTCGCGAGTATTTTTACCGGAAGGAAATAGCGATTGTAAAAGTTTTGATAATTTTTTTAGTGAATAAACCTCTTTTTTTATTATTAATTGGCAATATTGTGTGTTTCACTGTAATGAAAATTCGCGCGTATAATACCAGAAATGTAGTTGGAAATAATTTCTTAAAAATTGCTGATAAATATTTTGAATCAAATATTTTCCATTGACATTTAATATATTCAGTAATATAATTTTACTTTGCAAGGTATAAAAATGTAATCATAATTAATTTTCCTAAATATTATATAATAATTTTCTTGTAAAAGTGAAATGAAATTTGCATGTGGAAAAGGGTTGCAGGTAGATGTAAAATATTAGAAAAAATTGCATTTTTTTTGTCGTAACATGCTTTAAAACAGTGATAAATGAAAACGGGCCATTTCATGCGTTACAACATCGCATATAATAGCGTACAGAAGCATCCGTCGGCGGCCCGCAATCGACCCGCAATGGGCCCATTATCCGCGCCCGGTCCGCGACCCGCTCGTCGTCCGCAACTCGCCCGTCGTCGCGATCCGCTCGTCGTCCGCGACCCGCTCGTCGTCCGCGTAGGCCCGCAGGCTCGCCCGCACGCTCGCCCGCACGCTGGCCCGCACAGTCGCCCGCACGCTGGCCCGCATGCTCGCCCGCACGCACACCCGCCCGCACGCTCGCCCGCCCGCACGCTCGCCCCCGCGCACGCTCGCCCGCCCGCACGCTCGCCCGGCCGCACGCACACCTGCACGCACGCACGCACGCTCGCACACCCGCTCGCACGCACACCCGCACGCGCGCACGCACGCTCGCCCACACGCACACCCGCCCGCACACACGCCCGCCCCCACGCACGCTCGTCCGCACGCACGCCCCCAGGAACCCCCGCCCCCAGGATCCGCCCCCAGGAATCGCAGGAACCGCCCCCGCAGCAGGATCCACCGTCCCCACCGCAGGAATAGCCGCCCCCAGGATCCGCCCCCCGCCATAGGAATAGCAGCCCCCAGGAATCCCCGCCACCGCAACAGGAATCCCCGCCCCCACAGCAGGAATAGCCGCCCCCAGGAACCGCCGCCCCCAGGAACCGCCGCCCCCGCAGCAGGAACCGCCCCCAGGAATCGCAGAAACCGCCGCCCCCACCCCAGGAATCGCCGCCCCCAGGAACCGCCCCCAGGAACAGTAGGAACCGCCGCCCCCAGGATCCGCCCCCCGCCCCCAGGAATCCCCGCTCCCAGGAATCCCCACCCCCAGGAACCGCCGCCCCCGCAGCAGGAACCGCCCCCAGGAATCGCAGAAACCGCCGCCCCCACCCCAGGAATCGCCGCCCCCAGGAACCGCCCCCAGGAACAGTAGGAACCGCCGCCCCCAGGATCCGCCCCCCGCCCCCAGGAATCCCCGCCCCCAGGAATCCCCACCCCCAGGAACCGCGGCCCCCAGGAATCCCCGCCCCCGCAGCAGGAACCGCCCCCAGGAACCGCGGCCCAGGAATCCCCGCCCCCAGGAACCGCGGCTGCAGGAATCCCCGCCCCCAGGAACCGCCCCACCGCAGGAACCACCGCCCCCACCACAGGAACCCCCGCCCCATCGCAGGAACCGCCGCCCCCACCGCCCCCAGGAACCGCCGCCCCCGCAGCAGGAACCGCCCCCCGAAATCCCAGCAACCGCCCCCAGGAATCGCAGGAAGAGGGGGGCGGCAGGAAGCGGGGGGCGGCAGGAAGCGGGGGGCGGCAGGAGCAGCAGCAGGAAGCGGGGGGCAGCATCGGGGGACCCAGCAGCAGCAGCAGCAGCAGGGGGCGCCGCAGCAGCAGGGGGCGCCGCAGCACCCCGCTCCGCCCCTCGCGCGTGAATAAAACCCTCGCGCGCGCACGCGCGCTGCCCACCCCGAATCGGGGTGCGGGGGGGAGGGCTATGGGGGGGGTGTAGGTGTAGGGGTGTAGGTGTAGGGGTGGGTGGTTATAAAAAAAAAATTAACCTTAGGAATTGCGCTATAGGCATTGGGGTGCGCTGTAAAAAAAAAAATTAACCTTAGGAATTGCGGTGTAGGCATTGGGGTGCGTGGTTATAAAAAAAAAATAACCTTAGGAATTGCGCTATAGGTGTACGAACGCGCTGTAAAAAAAAAATTAACCTTAGGAATTGCGCTATAGGTGTACGAACGCGCTGTAAAAAAAAAAAATTAACCTTAGGAATTGCGCTATAGGCATTGGAGTGCGTGGTTATAAAAAAAAAATTAACCTTAGGAATTGCGCTATAGGAACTCGCAAAATATTGTAAAAAAAAAAAATTAACCTTAGGAATTGCGCTATAGGTGTACGAACGCGCGGTAAAAAAAAAAATTAACCTTAGGAATTGCGGTATAGGCATTGGGGCGGGTGGTTATAAAAAAAAAATTAACCTTAGGAATTGCGTTATAGGAACTCGCAATATTGTAAAAAAAAAAATTAACCTTAGGAATTGCGCTATAGGTGTAGGAACGCGCTGTAAAAAAAAAAATTAACCTTAGGAATCGCGCTATAGGCATTGGGGCGGGTGGTTATAAAAAAAAATTAACCTTAGGTGTAGGGGTGGGTGGGAGTGGGGGCATAGGCATTGGGGTGCGTGGTTATAAAAAAAAAATTAACCTTAGGAATTGCGGTATAGGCATTGGGGTGCGCTGTAAAAAAAAAAAATTAACCTTAGGAATTGCGGTATAGGAACTCGCAATAATGTATAAAAAAAAAAAATTAACCTTAGGAATTCGTCTATAAAAACTCGCAATATTGTAAAAAAAATCAGGCGCGCCTTTATTTGTAATGTCAAATTGTATAAAAAAAAAATCAAAGACCTAACCCTAAGTCAGATCTAACCTTAACCGAGATCTAACCTTAAGCGAGATCTAACCTTAACCCAGATCTAACCCCCACCCACACCTAACCTCCACTCACATCTAACCCACTCGCACCACGCCCACCCTCCCCGCCCGCACGCGAACACACCACCGGCCCCGGCATTCTTACTCCGGGCTACTAGTGCACATCCACCGCTCGTATCCCGAAGTATGAAAGTCGGTGCCGCCACCACTACACGTACCGGCGCCCCCGGGTGTCTCCCTCCCGGGTACTAGTGTGCGGTATCGACTAGTACCCCCGGGGGAGACGCCCGGTGCCGCCTACTGCCACCACCAGGCCCCCCGGTGTCAAGGCATGCACTTACTAGCGCGCCATTACACCCGCTAGTACCTGTATGCCTGGGATACCAGGGGGACGCACCCACTCCCCCGCGCCCCCGGTGCAGTCACTGGCTCTTACTAGCGCGCAATAACACCGCTAGTACCTGCCAGTGGCAGCCACCGGGGGCGCACACGACGGGGATACACCACCGGGGATACCACAGGAGCACGGTGTAAGTAGTGCGCGATGTAGTATAAGTAGTGCGGGATATAGTATAAGTAGTGCGGGATATAGTATAAGTAGTGCGCGAATAGTATAAGTAGTGCGCGATATATTATAAGTACCGCGCGATGTAGTATAAGTACATGTAATAGTAATAAGGAGCCATTGTATAATAAGAAGCCACTGTATAGTAAGAACCCACTGTATAATAAGAAGGAACGCAACGAGACCTAACCCTCTACTACACCTAACCCAGCAGCGCACCCGACCCTATAGCAGCACGCACCCCAGTAACCCAGGCCTAACCCAGCAGGGGCACCTAACCCGGGTACTACACCTAACCCTATACCTAGATCTAACCTTGCAATAGACCTAACCCAAAACCTATAGACCTAACCCTAGCAAACCCTAGACCTAACCCTATAGCCGCACCTAACCCAGGTACCTAACCTACCCAGGTACCTGACCTAACCCTGCCAACCTGTAGACCTAACCCTATAACCGGGTCTAACCTAACCCTAGACCTAACCCTACCAGCCTATAGACCTAACCCTATAACTAGGTCTAACCTAACTCAAGACCTAACCCTACAAAACCTAGACCTAACCCTACAAAACCTAGACCTAACCCTATAGCCGCACCTAACCCAGGTACCTAACCTACCCAGGTACCTGACCTAACCCTGCCAATAGACCTAACCTTGCCTATAGACCTAACCCTATAGCCTAGTGACCTAACCTAGCAAACCCTAGACCTAACCCTGTAACCGGGTCTAACCTCGCCTATAGACCTAACCCAAAACCTATAGACCTAACCCAAAACCTATAGACCTAACCCAAAACCTATAGACCTAACCCTGTAACCGGGTCTAACCTCGCCAATACACCTAACCCTATAAACCTACGGACCTAACCTAGCAAACCGTAGACCTAACCCTATAGCCTACGCACCTAACCTAGCAAACCCTGGACCTAACCCTACCAACCTATAGACCTAACCCTAGCAAACCCTACACCTAACCCTATAGCTGGACCTAACCTAGGAACCAGACCTAACCTAGCAAACCCTAGACCTAACCCCATAGCCTACGGACCTAACCTAGCAAACCCTGCACCTAACCCTATAGCCGCACCTAACCTAGGAACCAGACCTAACCTAGGAACCAGACCTAACCCTACAGCCGTACCTAACCCAGGTACCTAACCTACCCAGGTATCTGACCTAACCCTGCCAATAGACCTAACCTTGCCTATAGACCTAACCCTATAGCCTAGTGACCTAACCTAGCAAACCCTAGACCTAACCCTATAGACCTAACCCTAGCAACCTAGACCTAACCCTATAGCCTACGGACCTAACCTAGCAAAAACCCTAGACCTAACCTTATAGCCTACGCACCTAACCTAGCAAACCCTGGACCTAACCCTATAGCCGGACCTAACCCAGGTACCTAACCGACCCAGGTACCTGACCTAACCTTGCCTATAGACCTAACCCTATAGCCTACCGACCTAACCTAGCAAACCCTGGACCTAACCCTATAACCAGGTCTAACCTAACCCTGGACCTAACCCTAGCAACCTATAGACCTAACCCTAGCAAACCCTACACCTAACCCTATAGCCGTACCTAACCCAGGTACCTAACCTACCCAGGTACCTGACCTAACCCTGCCAATAGACCTAACCCTATAGCCTACCCTAACCTTGCTATAGACCTAACCCTATAACCTAGACCTAACCCTACAAAACCTAGACCTAACCCTGCCAACCTATAGACCTAACCCTATAAACCTAGACCTAACCCTACCTAACCCTATAGACCTAACCCACCTAACGGGGACCTAACCCACCCGCCAGACCTAACCCTGGTCATTCCAGTTTAACCTAACCCCATTGAGGCTAGGTCAGATTAACCTTTCCTCACCGAGGCTAGGTCAATTTAGGCTTTCCTCACTGGGGCTAGGTCGAATTAGGCCGCCGGGTTAGGTTAGGTTAGGTTAGGTTAGGTTAGGTTAGGTTAGGTTAGGTTAGGTTAGGTTAGGTTAGGTTAGGTTAGGTTAGGTTAGGTTAGGTTAGGTTAGGTTAGGTTAGGTTAGGTTAGGTTAGGTTAGGTTAGGTTAGGTTAGGTTAGGTTAGGTTAGGTTAGGTTAGGTTAGGTTAGGTTAGGTTAGGTTAGGTTAGGTTAGGTTAGGTTAGGTTAGGTTAGGTTAGGTTAGGTTAGGTTAGGTTAGGTTAGGTTAGGTTAGGTTAGGTTAGGTTAGGTTAGGTTAGGTTAGGTTAGGTTAGGTTAGGTTAGGTTAGGTTAGGTTAGGTTAGGTTAGGTTAGGTTAGGTTAGGTTAGGTTAGGTTAGGTTAGGTTAGGTTAGGTTAGGTTAGGTTAGGTTAGGTTAGGTTAGGTTAGGTTAGGTTAGGTTAGGTTAGGTTAGGTTAGGTTAGGTTAGGTTAGGTTAGGTTAGGTTAGGTTAGGTTAGGTTAGGTTAGGTTAGGTTAGGTTAGGTTAGGTTAGGTTAGGTTAGGTTAGGTTAGGTTAGGTTAGGTTAGGTTAGGTTAGGTTAGGTTAGGTTAGGTTAGGTTAGGTTAGGTTAGGTTAGGTTAGGTTAGGTTAGGTTAGGTTAGGTTAGGTTAGGTTAGGTTAGGTTAGGTTAGGTTAGGTTAGGTTAGGTTAGGTTAGGTTAGGTTAGGTTAGGTTAGGTTAGGTTAGGTTAGGTTAGGTTAGGTTAGGTTAGGTTAGGTTAGGTTAGGTTAGGTTAGGTTAGGTTAGGTTAGGTTAGGTTAGGTTAGGTTAGGTTAGGTTAGGTTAGGTTAGGTTAGGTTAGGTTAGGTTAGGTTAGGTTAGGTTAGGTTAGGTTAGGTTAGGTTAGGTTAGGTTAGGTTAGGTTAGGTTAGGTTAGGTTAGGTTAGGTTAGGTTAGGTTAGGTTAGGTTAGGTTAGGTTAGGTTAGGTTAGGTTAGGTTAGGTTAGGTTAGGTTAGGTTAGGTTAGGTTAGGTTAGGTTAGGTTAGGTTAGGTTAGGTTAGGTTAGGTTAGGTTAGGTTAGGTTAGGTTAGGTTAGGTTAGGTTAGGTTAGGTTAGGTTAGGTTAGGTTAGGTTAGGTTAGGTTAGGTTAGGTTAGGTTAGGTTAGGTTAGGTTAGGTTAGGTTAGGTTAGGTTAGGTTAGGTTAGGTTAGGTTAGGTTAGGTTAGGTTAGGTTAGGTTAGGTTAGGTTAGGTTAGGTTAGGTTAGGTTAGGTTAGGTTAGGTTAGGTTAGGTTAGGTTAGGTTAGGTTAGGTTAGGTTAGGTTAGGTTAGGTTAGGTTAGGTTAGGTTAGGTTAGGTTAGGTTAGGTTAGGTTAGGTTAGGTTAGGTTAGGTTAGGTTAGGTTAGGTTAGGTTAGGTTAGGTTAGGTTAGGTTAGGTTAGGTTAGGTTAGGTTAGGTTAGGTTAGGTTAGGTTAGGTTAGGTTAGGTTAGGTTAGGTTAGGTTAGGTTAGGTTAGGTTAGGTTAGGTTAGGTTAGGTTAGGTTAGGTTAGGTTAGGTTAGGTTAGGTTAGGTTAGGTTAGGTTAGGTTAGGTTAGGTTAGGTTAGGTTAGGTTAGGTTAGGTTAGGTTAGGTTAGGTTAGGTTAGGTTAGGTTAGGTTAGGTTAGGTTAGGTTAGGTTAGGTTAGGTTAGGTTAGGTTAGGTTAGGTTAGGTTAGGTTAGGTTAGGTTAGGTTAGGTTAGGTTAGGTTAGGTTAGGTTAGGTTAGGTTAGGTTAGGTTAGGTTAGGTTAGGTTAGGTTAGGTTAGGTTAGGTTAGGTTAGGTTAGGTTAGGTTAGGTTAGGTTAGGTTAGGTTAGGTTAGGTTAGGTTAGGTTAGGTTAGGTTAGGTTAGGTTAGGTTAGGTTAGGTTAGGTTAGGTTAGGTTAGGTTAGGTTAGGTTAGGTTAGGTTAGGTTAGGTTAGGTTAGGTTAGGTTAGGTTAGGTTAGGTTAGGTTAGGTTAGGTTAGGTTAGGTTAGGTTAGGTTAGGTTAGGTTAGGTTAGGTTAGGTTAGGTTAGGTTAGGTTAGGTTAGGTTAGGTTAGGTTAGGTTAGGTTAGGTTAGGTTAGGTTAGGTTAGGTTAGGTTAGGTTAGGTTAGGTTAGGTTAGGTTAGGTTAGGTTAGGTTAGGTTAGGTTAGGTTAGGTTAGGTTAGGTTAGGTTAGGTTAGGTTAGGTTAGGTTAGGTTAGGTTAGGTTAGGTTAGGTTAGGTTAGGTTAGGTTAGGTTAGGTTAGGTTAGGTTAGGTTAGGTTAGGTTAGGTTAGGTTAGGTTAGGTTAGGTTAGGTTAGGTTAGGTTAGGTTAGGTTAGGTTAGGTTAGGTTAGGTTAGGTTAGGTTAGGTTAGGTTAGGTTAGGTTAGGTTAGGTTAGGTTAGGTTAGGTTAGGTTAGGTTAGGTTAGGTTAGGGTTTAGGTTAGGTTAGGTTAGGTTAGGTTAGGTTAGGTTAGGTTAGGTTAGGTTAGGTTAGGTTAGGTTAGGTTAGGTTAGGTTAGGTTAGGTTAGGTTAGGTTAGGTTAGGTTAGGTTAGGTTAGGTTAGGTTAGGTTAGGTTAGGTTAGGTTAGGTTAGGTTAGGTTAGGTTAGGTTAGGTTAGGTTAGGTTAGGTTAGGTTAGGTTAGGTTAGGGTTAGGTTTAGGTTAGGTTAGGTTA